>VXBL01000245.1:4460519-4484296 GCA_013400195.1 Aramus guarauna | reverse complement strand
TCACTGTTTATCGAGCAAATAAGCAAGGTTAATTCTCTACCACAGGCAAAACGTGGAATTCCCATGTGACATCCCTTCCCCTCCTCCCTTCTCACTGGAACCAAGTGATGGAAAAGGACAGCCTATTTGGTACGGAGCCTGAGAGGAGCGGGGAAGGCAGGCGCACCCCTGTTCTCCCACGGGAGCTTTCCCGGGGGCCTGCCCCGCTCCTGGCAGCATCCCAGAGACCCACAGGACACCGGGCGCTGCAGCCCGGAGCATCTGCCTTTGATCTCTCCCTCTTGGCCTCAGAGCAACCCTGCCGCCACGCCAGTCAATACTCCCCACTGGAAATAAGAAAAAGAAGGAGAAGCTTTATAAAATATTTCTTCAGCTGAATTTTTGTTCATCCAGAGAAGAGGCCCTGTAATATGGCTGCCTCTTGGCCTCTTTGGTCTCCTCTTGTCAGCAGAGCAGGTTCCCGGATCACAGGATAGCGAGAGGAGACGGTGACGGGAGAGTGCCGCAGTCAGCGATCTTCCTAGCAGAGGACATGGGGTTCCCTCCGATTCGGGGACAAAAGTCCAACCTAATGACACCACTCTATTTTTACAATTGTAAAATCAGTAACATTTGATTTAAGCAGAAATCTGCAGTTCAATTCACAAAGAAAGGGTTTTAAAATTTCTGAATTCAGAAGGTGATACTTTCATAATGGAGTGACCGTGATCACAGCTGTATAATAATATGGCCCTGGGGAATGCCATCATTTTCATTATGCATGTAGCCTGGCCTATTTTTTCCCCTCTTCTGCTAAGACTCCTTTGTACGTGCGGGCGAGTGTCTACGCACATGCCTGCATGTGTGTGCGCGTGAAAGAAAGGATGTAGATAAGTTACATTTTTAAAAGTGAAGTAGCTGGAAAATACCATTCTCCAAAACACGATTAACTCTATATGTATTTTGCTATTGCCACCGTAGACAGCGATATCCCCAGGCAGAGCTACGGCTACATGGCCACCCCCATATACCCCTGAGGCATGAATTTCTGGCAGCTCCGTGAGGTCCGTGCGGGGATGCCCTAGCTGCCGTGGAGCTGCTGCTGGTGCAAGGATGGCAGATTCGGGACAGGAGGACCACACTCGTGTGTCTGGTGGCCTTCGGGGACTTCCAGCGCTGAAGCCCTGGAGCCAGAGACAGGCAGGAGCACCCTCTGGGGCTGGCTGGGCTTGTCGGGGTGGGTGCAGGGTCCTCTGGTGGGGGGGTCCCTGCCACCCAGGTAAGTGTGAGGGAGGGCTTCCCTTTTGGAGGGGGGCACGTCGGGGTCCATGGCAGGGCGACAGTGATATCACAGCAGGGATCGGCCGCTCAGTGGTGCCTGTAAGCAGATTAAGTTATTGCATCCTGAGGGAGTGGTGCTAATAAACCTATTTAGCATCTTGTTCATGTCTTCGGAAGTTTTCACAAATATTAGCTACACTGAAACATTTCTGCCTGCTATGCTGTGAGAGCCAAGGTGATGTCCTAATGCAAATCATTCAATTTCTTCTCATTTTGCATTCATCATGGGCACTAAATTAGTACAGATAAATCAGTGGCAAACATTCCTCTTCTCCCCCCACACACGTCGCGACTGCGTCCGGGGCTCTGCTGGGTGCCAGCAGCCTGGACCGCTCATCCCTCCTGACATTTCCCATTTCTCTCTCTTGACTAAGCAATCCGCGTGTACACGAAATGGTGGCACTTTATGGTTCTCCGCACAAACTGCTCGGCTTTGACACGATACTGCTTTTACTGTAGTGAAGATGTCTAACATTTCTACATAAAAGCATTACACTCGCATAGCATTTTGGCAGCTTTTGATCGGCGGGGCAGCAGGCACCTGCGGGCTGGTGGTGTCCGTGGCTGCAGTGGCTCTGGGGTGCACCCATCCCCGGGCAGATCCAGGGGGTCACCCTGGGCCGGCAATGCCGGGAGCCACGTTTCTAAGGGGGGTGCGGGGGGTGTGTGGGTGTGACACAGGCCGGTAATTCAATCTGGTGTGAGGAGTCACCTTTCTGTTTCTGAATCATGCCTAAACCCTTTGGAGAAAGTAATCATTAGACTGGTTGCAAAGATAGCGGGCATTTAGCATGATGGTGAAAAACAAAGCTGGAAAGATAAGAGGTAAAGATAGTGCTTGCTCATCATTCGGGCCATCTGGATTTGGTTTACGGTACACATTCCTCAGCATCTGTTCTGGAGACCAGAGGATTTCCTTGTTTTCCTCAGCTTTCATTCTCTCAGCCTGTATCACAGCCACCCACCACTGCGGACACAGCATGCTGTGTAAAAACTTTCTTTAAACTCTGTCTCAAGGGGAGCTATGAGTGCTCAGCCACTTCCAAAAGCTGATGGACAAGGAGTCACCTAAGGGCTGAACATCATTCTGCCTTCCTCCCTGCTGTTACGGTGCCCTTTCTGCCTTTATTCACACGTGTGCACACACGCACACTCACGCACATATAGGGGGGAATAAAAAGACAAAATAGCAGAGACCCACCACCCAGCCCATGTCGTCCTCGGCTCTCTCCAGGCGGTGTGAGGCTTGCCATGGCTTGCCGCCTCCGGGCAGCCCTCCGCCTGCTCCTGCCAAACCGCGCTGGTGTGGCGGAGACCTAAGGCCACGGCTTCATCAGGTGGCTAAGCTAGTTTTAGGACAGCTGGTGCTGGGCCAAAAACCCGGCAGCCTCGTGGTGCAGCAGAGCGCTGAAGCGGGGCCCATCGGTGCCGCCAGCTCGGCTTTCTCCAAAAGCTTTCCCCGAGGGGTGGTGGTAGGCTTTGTGCCGGATGGCACATCGCCTCCGGAAGCTGACAGAGAGCCAAACCCAGCATAAACACAGTCTGCTCTGACTAACGTGACAGAAATATGATAGGGATAAAGTCTGCACTTCCAGGTGACCCGACGGTGCAGGGAAGTGGCGACTGAATGACTGGATCCATGTTCTGCCCGGCTTCACGAACCCAGGGCACGGCTGTCTCTGGCTAGGGACCCCACCAAAATCCTGGGGCGGGAGGTGAGGCGGTCATTTCTTCCTTCCCTCAGCTATTGGCAAGGGAGGATTGTGGCCACAGCCTCTCTGGCGACATTTACCCTGGGTCTGCAATACGCAGGTTAAAGAGATAATAGCTATTATATTGAGTCCTTCACCCCTTGTGAATACTCTGGAGCTGAGACTGACGTACCCACTCCTCTTACAGCCTGGGGTACTGTCGGTCTGCAGCACTCTTGTCAGCCAGATCCACGGTTTGTGCTGTTTACAACAATTTGAGGTTTGGAGTTGCCCTGTTAAATGAAGTACGGAGCCAAGCTGAGAAAATACTAAACAGAGTCCTATCTTGTAGTTGGCTGCATTTCTACAGAAATATGGATCATTACCCAAACCAAAACCTTTTCAATAATGAGATTTAAAAAATGTTTACTTTTTGCATTTAAAAGCAAGCACAAATTAATGTTAAAGGATATACACAGAGAATATGAAAAACCACATCTGTATCTCTAGCCACAGATGAACAGAGGGAAGGCGTCACAAAAGTGACTTTACCATTCCTGCAGTCCTAAGGCCGCTGGTACTGTGACCTGCACAGCCCTACAACACCCCTGCTCACCGTCCTGCCTCTGGCTGCAGCCCTACCCGCACACGGGAGTCAAGCCCAAGGAGTCTGAGTCAAGTGAGGCTCTCTAGGAGCTGTAGGCACCAAGTTTGGGGGGGGTTTGTCCCTGTGGAATAGCACAAGGTGGTCAGAACATGGTTCAGGACCAGCAGGTTAAGTGATAATCACATCTACACTTACTTCAAAATAGCAAAGTCTGAGGTCACTCTGCAGAAAAACGGTGTTAGAAATACCACAAAGAATAATAAAGATCTGTGAGACTGTTATAAAAAGAGCAGTGGGAGGAAAGAAGGCAGCAGAAAGGTGGAGATTTATGAGGACTTCTTATAGGGCATTATCAAGAGAGTAGGGAGAAGAAACAGAAATATATGTAGAACCTCCAGGGCACTTTTCTAATCTCATAGCTGAAGATGCATGTGCATATACAGAGAAGTGATTACTCCAGTGTATTGGTAAAGGCATATGCAAACAGGTATATACATATGAAAGCATCATTTACATTCACTGGTATGAATTATGCATGCACAGTTTCCTGTAAATACAGTGTCCTATGGCTTTTACTGGTACAAATCAAGATTCAAGCATTTTGAAAATATGGTCCTTTGTGTCTACTTACACCTATGCCTGTGTTTTATTAGGCTATTGTGTGTATTTTATAGAGGCTGTATTGCAGAGATCTGTACCACTAACAGCAGCAGATGGGGATGCTGTCAGTCTGTATGGCAGCATAGCTACCTCAGATAACAAAGCACTAACGTAACCATCTTTTTCATGTCCTGAGATGATGTAAAGGCTCATCACTTCACACGATCCAGCAAGCAAGCAAGTACTGCTGGCTTGGAAAGGAAGAAAAGTGCTGACATGGTTGCAGCTTTGCTCTCTCTGAGTTGAGATGGTCCCCTATTTTTGCTGTGTCAAGGCAGGAGATTTGGTTATAAAACTAAGTAAGATGTGGTGATTGATTCTCAGCCGGTGATAGACTCGCTGCACAGCCATAAGCATAGCACTCACCCTTTTGTTCTTGCTTGCTGCCACAGCAAAAAAAGCAAGTGGGTTTTTTTTGGTCTTAGAGGTACTGTTAAACAAAACACCGTTTGTAAGGTGCTCTGAGAGGATAAGATTTAAAGTGCTTCAGAAACGCTAGTGTTGTTAAACGATTGCCTAAGGTCAGTGTCCTCCCAGGTGGGAGGATTTACAACTTTATTGTGAAGGCTTCAGTGAAAATGAAATGCCATCCCAGCATTTCGGGTTCACCCCCCCTGCTTGAAGGGTGAGTGTAGCCCTGCGGATGCGTAGAGCATCAAAACATACCGGGGTTGGTGCCTAAAGCCCAAATACAGCAGGAGACGGAGCTGCTGCCTACTGACAGATCCCGTCCTGCCGTTCCTCCTGGTGGTGGGGCAAAGTGAAACAGAAACGCTCAGTTTGATGGCAAACCCCAGTTTACCTGGAGAGAAACAGGGGATGAAACTCTACCTGTTTCTGTCTGTTCTGAGACGAAGTGAGAGTGCTGCCCTAAGCTTTGCTCTCCTCCTTCCCTGACCATGCATCTTTGCATGAAAACCTGGTGATCAATACTGATTAGCTGTCTTCAGAAGAAAGGTCCTTCCTTCCTTTGTTTCTTGTGAGATACGAAGCGATCTTGCCAGCCTGTTCTGTGGGAAATGTTAGATACTTTGCAGCCTGTAAATCCAAGTGATAACTTTTGCACTGGGCAGTGTATAGCTGTGGTACCTCAGTCAGGAGCAAGGTTTGTTTTTCCAGCTGATACAGCTGAGGAAGAGGCCAAATTACTGAGCTCGGAATCCTTTTATTTCCAGATGTTACAGCTGATCAGGTAAAAAGATACCTGTACTGCAAGTGTGGCTTTTTTTATAGCTTTAGGGTTCGTGTTGAAAACCGGTAGCATCCCCACAATTAGTTGGCAGTATTTAAGTGGAAAGAGAAATAAAAGAAAGGCTGCAAAGAATTATTCTAGTGCACAAATCTCATTCAGTGACAAGGTAGCTGTGAAAATGAAGCTAGTCACCCTGTCGGCAGCAGTCAAAAGGTAAAGGGTGGAACTGGATGAAAATGGACATATTCCAGCGCTTCTTAAAGCAGGAGTTCACTATGGGGGTGAATTCAGCTGAGCTTCAGTGAGCAGATTCAGCTCACCATCCCACAGAAAACTAACCTTGGGGGAAAAAAAAGAAACCAAATAAATCCTTATCTTTCTTCTGGCTGACTGAGTAGCAGTGGCTACTGGAAGACAAGTGCACCAGACAGACAGCAACAAGAGGTGAAGAGAGAGAGAAAAGGGGAGATGCTGCGTGATGAGGGAGGGAGAAGGAGGAGGCAGGACCACCCTTGCCAGCAGGAGCGAGCTGCTGGCTCGGCTCAACCACCCTGTCCCTGAACCGCCCCTTGACAAAATGCCTCCCCTGAAAACATGGCTATTCACCCCTTCCTCTACCCCCATGTATTTGGCGTGTGCTGGAGGGACCAGTCAGGCTGTGCTTCCTCCAGATGTGGGGCTGGTGGGCAGCCCTGGTACTGCCTGGCCCCTGCCTGCTCTGGCCCTGCCCCTGCCTGCTCTGCCCCGTCCTCCGCTCGTGGTGCCGAGTGGGTACACGTGTTCTCCTGTGGAGAACATGATTCAGGTTAAATTTAACATGGCAAAGATACTGCTTCTGTTTAGGGCTGTGGGGAAGTAGAGCTGGAACGGGTGGTAACTTTCTCTCACATCCCTCCTGCATGCCACTGCTCTTGCATGCACACAGCTATCGGCACCAGCAAGGTTTTAATCTTAAGCAATTTGATATTTGAAAGCAACACCCAAATTGTTGCACTGTAATATTTTTTCATAAGGGTATGTACTTTGAATTATCTTTGAAGACTGGCTTTATTCGATTCACTATAAGGGCTCCTCAAGTTAGACTGTGTTATTTTACGTATTTGTTGGTTTTCTGAACATTGCACACACACTGCATAGCTATAATGTCCCTTGTGAATCTCATGGGCGATAACACAGAGGCATTCTTTCCCGGTTTAAAGGATACTGTATCATCTCAGCACATTTGGAGGTCAAGCAGTGAGGCAATATGACGAAAACTCCTGTTAAATGAATCGTTTGTCCTTTCGCAGTTGGGCTGCTTGGCACATCTTGCCAAGGAAATGAATTATTTCAGTCCTGCAAAACTCAAGTCCACAACATTTGCTTAAGTATCAAATTAGTATCAGTGCAAAAGGGGAACAACATTTGTGATACTAATTCCCTTCTGTCTAGAGAGTCAACCGAGACGTCTTCCCTTTGATTTGCCTTTTTCCTTCCCCTGCAGCAATGTGCTCTCTGTTACCCGAGTAGGGCAGAATGAATGGGTAAGAAATCCTAAATCCTTACCCAAACTTGCAAAAAGGCTCAAACCCAATAAAAATTAACTGTCTTCATTTATTTGTGAGTCTTTGCACTTTGGAAATTTGGCTGGGATTTAAGGGGACACAACGTGAGAGGTCGTTCACGTGATACTTTTGACATAAAGAAAAACTGGAAAGTGCTTAGAGCCCTCTGGTTTCAGAAGAGGTTTGCACGGTTGTCGAAAATTTCATCTACTCAGTCAACTTTCTAGGCCTTTGCAAGCTTGCCAGCACTAGAACATGGGCTATCACTCCATCAGAGGACATTAAGCTATTTTCAAAACAAAACTAGTAATTCCTCCCAGGATATAACAACTGAAGCGGTGGCTCCATCAGCACCCTGCCAAGCTCCTCGGGTCTTGTGGAGGCTACGTAACACCACGGGTCCTAGCTCTGCTCCGAAGGATGCTGTGGCCACAGGTCCCGTGTAGCTGCCTCCTTCCTCACATTGTTCCGAGCAATTTTTAGTGGTAGTAAAGAAATGGGTGGGGGGAAAAAAGAGAGAGAACAGTGCTGAGGGACTATTCACTTAGGATATTTAATGTGAGCAAGAATAATCATCCAATTATCTTTTTTCCTACTCAGTGATTGGAAAACCAAGCAGTATTTCAGTTGTATTACCAGATTTTTGGAGCTCCTTGTTCAGAAAGATTTCAAGGATTTTATTATTCAGTATTTTTGAGAACTTCCTAAGGAAATATTTTTAGAATATTAGGCAGGAATGATGAGGTACATTTGACATGAGCTAGAGTTTGGCTTCCTTGTTTTATACTCCCATTGGCTTACATTTTTCATACATTAGTTGCTTTGGGGTTTTTTTGTTTTGTTTTTGTTACATACTAAAATGGTGCCCTTTAAATTCGCTTCTTCACTACACTATAGTACCTTTCTCTTTCTCGTGTTTTAGGAAGCCACAGACTGATTTAAACCTTGGCTTTCATAGTGCAGATACAGCTCATAGTGTTAGTGCAGCTCATTGGGTAAATAATTATGTGACTATAGTTTCATATTCCATTACACTAAAGCCATAATTGCTTGTAATTCAATATGACAAAGGAAAGGAAACATCCTACTCAGCAAATTAGGCTTCATGTGACGGCATTACTTACGAAATGCGTAGTTAGTAAAGGACTTTTAGGGAACATAAATAGCGGAAACTTGTAGATTCAAAGACTGGATTTTTACTGACAGAAAGCAGAAGCGTCGCAGCTGGCAGCTATTGACATATGGAGGGAAAAATCCCTTCTATGGCCTTCAGGGCTGAAGAGTGGAAGAGGTGGATCGCATTCACTAAATGTCCCCTGGGATTTATTTTTTTTTATTTTTTCTTTCCCCCAAATTTTCTGTACTTCTGATCAGCGAACAGCAATGCTTCGGGAGTCACTGGGATACGCTCTCAAATTAAAGTTCAGATGATAGTTCTGGGTGAAATCCTGCCTCCCCTGAGAGCAGCAGGAATTTCGCTATTGATTTGGCTGGGGATAAGATCTCATCAAGCGTGGCAGGGGGAGAGAGGAGCTGCTTGATTTTTCTTTTCATAAACTTCAAGCATGTAAAGAAGGCAGAACAGGTCTGCACCGAGACCCTTCCCCAGCCAGCAAAGCTTAGCAAAAAATGCTTTGCCTTCGTTGGCGTTGCCTGTGCCGAGGGCTCACTGGGTGTCTGGGGGTGACAACGCAGCAGAACGGAGTCACCCGGAGTCACTGTCCCGAGCCGTGTCCCCCCGAAGAGCCGCCCTTGGCCCCACGTCATGCAGCCCACAGATGTTGGTGGGAACTCTTGTCTTGCCCTTTCTGAGGAAAAGGATTGGGTTTTGCTCCACTCTGCAGTTTTCAGTCCTTCCTGAGTTTTTTAAAATCAAAGTGCTTAAGCCCTAACAGAAAACTTGGCTTCATTTTGAATCTTAGTTTCTTCTCTATCTTGTTCAATTATTTGTCCATTAATGCCAGGCATTAAATGTCTTTTAAGGTATACAAAAAGTGATAGAAATACAACCATTTCCTATTGTTTTCCCATGGAAAAGCTGAGAAAATAAATCCTCCTCCTGTTCTGAAATGAACATTTGAAGATCAATTTGTTTCCATTTTTCATCTTGAAAAACAAATTTCTGTGAAAGGTTTTGTCTTCTCTGCCACACGCTTTTGCTTGAGTCACACATTTTTCTCTGAATAAAAACCACTCAAACATTTGATACTGCCTGTGTACGTGCAAATGCTTCTCATGTGCCTCTGATAATGAAGACCTCATACCTACCAGCGGTGACTGAGGTATCTGTTGGGAAGGACTTATTCCCATCTTTCACCACAATATCTTTTTATCTTATCCTAGAGCACTGGTTCAATAGGTTAAAATCGACATAAGTCTTTTATCAAGTCTATATATTTTATCAAAGCCCTGACCGAGAACTCAAAAGGGATTTGGGTCAAAATCTAGGCAGAGGGATGAAAGACGACGAGTTGTCACCATGTCGATCCCTGCCAACAATCTTTACGTTCAAACAAAAGACCTCATTCCTGGTAACCTTGCCTTTGATTTTATCTTTAAGCACCTTCTCTGCAGTCCCACCTTCCTTTCTTCTCCTGGTCCCAGTAGGGCTGGGAGGGTGTCAGGGGATCGGCTCATAACTGATCAATAGGCTTTCAATCAGGCTACAGGTGACTTGGAGGCAGCAGTAAAAGATTTCAGATAACATCTAGGGTGTACCCAAGACAGCTTTTCTCACAGAGCCTAGGCAAATAGGGAAAAGATCCACATAATTTACCTTTAATATTTTTATTTCACTCTGAAAATGTTAGCCAAAACTCCAATTTACCTTCACCTTTCAGTATTTTTTGATGTTGAAATATGACTGTGTTTTTATCCAAGAGAGTATTGTTTTGAAATGTACTAATTTTTATTTAAAATGTTTTAAAAAAATTCATTTCAAAATTTCAAGATTTGCACACACATTTTTTGATTTGCCAGAATATTTTAAATAGTTTAAAATGTTTTAAATGGTTTTGAACCAACCAGAAATACTACTTAACTGATTAATTTTTGAACCGAAAAAATCAGATGTGAAAACTTCTGTAATGCTGAACGCCTCTACTTCCGCTGATGGCAAGGCACATCCCACCAAACGTGTGCGCGCTGGCCCTTTTCCCGCTGTCCCCTAGAGGCACAGTATTGGGTACGAAATAAAAACCTGAAGAATTTTGCAAATTTTGAGTCACTATTTTAATTTTTCTCTCACCTCTTAAACCATCGTCCAACAAGCACACAAGAAGGCGATTCACAAATTTCTCTGACTCCCAGCAATTTCAATAGGCCGATTAAATAAACCGTCCCTCCGCCTGGCATTGCTTTGCACGCGCTCGTACACGGGGACACAAACGTACCCGTGCCGCGCTCTTGCTGCGCATGGGACAACGAATGAAAGCTCCAGCCTCGTCCCCGGCTCCTCCCGCGTGGCTCCGCGGTCCCTAGGGATGGACGGACGGACAGATGGATGGACAGACATGACCTCCCGCTGTCCCTTGGGGAGGGCTGCAAGGGCAGCTGCGCTCGTGGCAGCACGGGGACCCCCTGTGCCCCCCCAAGCCTCTGTAGGGGGGCATGACAACTATATTTAAATGGAAGGAAAAGCCCCTGGCCCATCGCTGCTCTTGGCAGCGGGACCAAAACCCAGCAGCAAGACCTGCTGGAGGCGGCCTTGCCGGCAAATGAGGCGTTCGTCAAGCCCCAGCCTTGGCGTTATTAATCGGCTTTCTAGGCCAAAGGTGGGCATCCAGGCCGAGCCTTGCATGGGGCTAACAGTCGTGGGTAGTGTGGGGGAGCAGCTCGTGGGGCCAAGAAAAAGAAGTCACACGTGGGCCAGTATGACGGTAAAAATGTCGGGCCTTTTCACCACGTAGACATTGATGCACTTCGTCTCCTCCAGCAAATCCCCTGGGCCTAATTCTTTGCTCTTCTGTCTCCTCGGTCCCTCAGGCCAGTGAACAGTAAGCGTTTGGCAAGCTGGTTTTCACAGTCGCTAAATGGTTCTGCAATAAAGATCAGGACCATAATTAAGATGAAAATATTTTCCCTCCTGCATGTCCTCATTTTAACAGCTAGTAAACTAATGGCAATGCTCTAGCTCAGCGTACAGCTGCAGAGTACACCTGAAACACCACCACAAACAATATTTTTCAACCTTAAAGTTGCATGATGGATCTGCCTTTTCCTGCTCTTTGCGTGCGGCTTGTATATGGCAGCAGTTCTTGTAGCAGTAGTGACACGGATCTCGGGTGGTTTAAGTGAAAGACATGAGCATGCACTTCTGAGCTGCAAATGTTTGCACACCCATGGGTGCAGAGGTAATCTGGCCCCTCTTCAAAAAAACAACTTCTGACCCCTTTACCAGAGGCAGCCCAGGAGTTTCTCTCCGCTTCAGGTCTGGAAATGCTGGGCAGTATTTATCCAGAGCACTCAGAAGCTGTTGCATTATGCCCAACAGTACCCATGTATTGATCAGAGGCAGAAGATTTCTAATTACACACATTTTTCATGATTAAAACCTTCAGAATGAAAGGCTGTTTATCAGTTATTCTCTTATACATCAGAAGCACTTTCCTGTTGTAACTCGCCAAGGTGCTCCCTCCCCAGAAAGAGAGATCCATGGGCGATGCGGGGTACGTGCCCCTGGAGCCGCCCCATTGCTTTGGGCGTGCGGGGAATGCACGGGGCATGGCTGGGGCATCGCGAGGCAGCCGAGACCAGCGAGCAAAAATACCAGCGTTGCTTTCCCAGACACCACAGAGTGGATAAACACGGATGGATCCTCTCCCACGTGCAAAGAAAAGTAATGTAATTATTAATTTTGTTGCCTCGGAGAGGACAAGGGGTGATTTATATGGTATTTTACTCCTGTAATGCATTCAGTATGTGAATTATCTCTTTGATTTCGCTGTAGCCGCCTTGCACCACTGACATGCTGCTAATGTCTCTTCCTGACCACGAAGCAGAAGCGAGCGACTGGGAGTGAGAGGCCAGATTGCTCCCATGAGTAAAGCACGTCCCANCCCCTTGCCAGGGCACCTGGGAGGAACAAGCCCTGGGGGAAAGGACAGGAGGGGTGCAGGTCTGGGAAGGTGAGGGGGTCATATCTCTGCGGCTGGGCTTTGGCAGGCTCCTGCTGGGTATGGAGAAAATACAGTCATTTGAAAAATGATACCAACATTAATTTTTCTTATTGGTCCATGAAACCGTCATTTCTGAGTGTCTCTCCGAGGTCTCGTGACAGCAGTCCTCGATTTCTCCTGCCAGTATGGGCAGTGAATGTCTGGAAACTGAGACTTTTTCTGTCTGTTGTTTAAACTTTGATGGAGAACTTTACTTCTTGTTGCACCCAGTTTCTCAAAAATAAAGCTGATGGGATTTAAGTATCAGAGCACCACTGAGGTCCTGAGCTTACGTCTCTCCTCTGAACCAAATTTTTGCAGTCTCTCAGCCTATGCAGGTAGAAAAATCATCAGCGAAGTCAGTTTGCCCCATTTCAAACATTTTCTATCAGTGAGATGCTGTAAGGGCCAGCTGGATTATCGCCTGTTCATTGGTTGCGACCCATTTTCAGGGCTGAGCAAAGGCCCTCACATGTGAGATTGTAGCAATTTAGGATTTCTATGAACATTATCTTGTCTTGCAGTGGATTTACAAACTCAAGTCAGTAAGATTCCTGGTTCTAAACTATAACAACTGAATTACAAGCAGAAATATGCGATAATTGAAGTAGTCCATGTAATGAAAGCATAGCCCTGTGAGAAGTGGAATTAGGAAGAGTTTATAAATTTCTGTATCACCATGGAAAGGATCTTGTCTCTTGCCTCTGTCTCCATTTCATTCCTTCCTCTCCCACTGGCTCCTTCTTTCATGAAATCTGTAGTAATTTGCCTGTCTGTCAATTTACTGTTTAGGGACAGGTTCAATATTATGAGATGGACAAGCATGTAAAAATACCATGGTCACATAAAATCAATTTTCTTGAAAAAGAACAAAAATAAAGCTAAGGACCTCCCTTCCCTTCACTACTTAGTAAGTCTTAGAGTAATTTAACGGATGCAAATTTATACAAAGTGCCATGGAGGGCTATAAATTTTACTTAACATTATTTTGGAGGCGATCTGTGCTGTCACATACTGGTTTGAGTAAGATGGCCCTTTCCAGTTCACATTTAAGTGTGTGAAAGGTGTGTGCATGTGTATACAGATGCACATGTATATATACACCCACCTGGCAGTGATTACCAGTCGCAAAAACAATCGTGTGCTGCAGCCGACAAGTCAAAGGTCAAGTAGAAGTTTTTTGCAAACCTGGGGAAATCCTGCATTGAATAACCAATGACTTGACCTTTGTCAGCTATTAGTCTAGTTGGTAGTAATTATCCAAAGGAGATTAAATTATGAGACTCTCAAGGCAAGGTATTTTGCGTATTGAACAAGACCAGGGGATTAAACACAGATACTTTCTGAACGTCAAGGGAGTTGGCAGCGGGGTAATGGCTTCAGAGGAGAAGCGCACGACTGAGTAAATTGCAGTTTTCTTCCCCCTCCCTTGCTCCTCTCCCCGAGCCTGCGAGCCCCGAGCAGGGCTTATCGCGGGCTGCGGACCGGGCACAGCTGACTTATCGAACAGGCTGCAAGAGGTGCCGAAATAACAGCACTCACTGGTTTGCAAACCAGGCGGGTGGTGCGTAGGTCCTGCTATGGGAGCACCGTCATGAACACCTGTACGCCAGGTCACAGCGTTTTGAGGTCGGATGCTGGATTTATAAGGCCTGATACACATTCACAAAACACCACCCAGGCTCCAGAGGTACGAGCCACCTCCTCGGACGCCCGTGAGCCATTTCCACAGCGGCACGGACGGCAGCCTGGGCTGGGGACAGTTAGCCCCTGAGTAAGCCCAGGCGCGCGGGCTGCCGCGGCTCAGGGCACAGCGGTGCGAGGGCTGCCATGGCGAGCAGAGCTGGCTGCAAGGCAGGATTCAGCCACACCGGCTGTCCCCACCGTCCTCCTTGCCGACGGACCGCTTCCCGCAGCCGCTGTCCCACCTGCTCCGGGTGAGACCGTCTGCACGGGCTGAAGCACCCCGAGGTGGTGGCTCAAACTCACCGGGCCGCTTTCGCAGGAGACGGCTGTGGAGAGGCCGCAGCTTTGCGGTGAGGGTAAGTGCCGGCCACCGAACCAGCGACCTAACCGCGACAAGCAGCTGGGAGACCAAACCCTCTCTCCCACCAGAGCTCTGGGGAGGACGGCTCTGCTCACCACACCCCCTGCAGCTGGCAGCCCACAAACCACATCGGCCCCCCCCCGGAGCCAGCTGGGGTTCCCACTGCCAGCCCTCCTCCTCCTGCCTGGCCCTCGCTGGAGGGGCTGGATCCCAGCTGCCGGGTGGATCCCAGCTGCCGGATCACCCAGAAAGGGCTGCAGGACGCTTTGGTGACGGCAGGCTGCTCCAGCACCAGTGCGAGGTCCTTTCACGGCTTCGGGCTGGCAATGGCTGCTCCCCTGGGGACGGGAAGCAGCAGCAGGTGGAAGAGATGCTGCGTGGTGGGAAAAGGGGAAACCGTGGGATCAACAGCCGCAAGGAGAAAGTAGTATTTCAGATAAGAGGCTCATTGCAAGTGTGACTTGAACCCTGGACCGGCTGGAAATCTGTGGGGGAGGGGAGAAAGCAAGGTGATGAGGTGAGTTCAAGGCCTATGGCAAAAACGGAAGAAGAAAGCTCTATGCAATGGGAGGGTTTGGGATATTTTAGAAAAACGGAATAATGCAAAAATCTGTCAGTAAGAAGTATGTTATCAGACAAGAGCAATGCCAGGGTGGTACAAAAAGCTGGCACCACCGCCTTCCTCACCCCCGTGGGGAGCAGACAGGCTCGGGGCTGCGGAAGGCGCAGGCACCGACGCTTCGTCCCAGGCTGGCTGCAGGCTCCAGGCCGAACAACTGAGGGACGGGGCTGAACTGCGGCCAGGCACCTTACAAAGGGGGTGTGCTGCCCCTCCTGCGGCCGCTGTCGTATGTCAGGGGTGTCCCTGAGGCTCTGATTACCGGACAGCATTGAAGCATCTGCATTTGGATATAAATCAGTTGCGTGAAATGTACCGAGGGTCTTACAGAGAGCAAATCAACCTTTCATCAGCCCTGTGCTAACACTGAGGAGCTGCGGGCAGGGGTGAGGAGCTGCGTGGGGTAGGCAATGCCTGCACCTGCCAGACCTCGGTTGTTCTAGAGAAACCTAAAGCACCTGAGGGCTGGGAGGGGTGGGAGCTGGCTCCTTCAGGTGTTTAGACTTTTTTCTGTTTGTTTTTTCCCATCTGGTGGGTTGAAATAAGAGACCGGGCCAATGCTCTTAAAGTCTGCAGGATGTTGCTTGTCCTATGATCCCCCAGTCAAGCGAACAAGCAGGTCAGTGGTTTTAATGGTGGCCATTTGAGAGGCGATAGGGAAATAGCTGCAATGCTTCTGTGGGCCAGGGGAGCAGCTGGAGCATTTGCTCACGTTGATTCTGGCCATCACATCTTTGCAGCAAGCCCTTGGTTTTTCCAGCACTTCACATGAAAGAGCAAGTCCTTCCATTTATAGTTGATAAGTGACCTTACAGTGTGTGACCTAGCTTTGTTGTATTTGTCCCTAAATCTGTACGTGGAAGTACAAATTTACTCGAAGAAATTTTGTTTACTCATAGGTAAAGCTTTGAGCATGTGGTGGGACTTGGGGACCTCCAGAGGTCCTTTCCATCCTGAGTGGTTCTGTGTAAACAGTGTGGTTAGTGGTGGCAGCATCTGTGCCAGATCTGAATGGATGGTATAGGTGAATAAAATAATTCTAAAATATTTTTATTAGAAAAAATATAGAATTATAACCTGATGACTCCATACTGGAATCCTCACCCATACTGAAAATATTTTTTTAAATTGTTTTGAAGTTATCTGGAGCTACCCGAATATTAAAATACTAGGGAATAGACATTGCATTGGCATCCAAAGGAGGAGATAAAGGGCATAGCTAATAACCGGGGGTTTTGTGTTACAAGTTCTGTTTACTTCAATAAGAACCATATTTGGCACAAATAGATCTTGGAAAAGTACCTCCTTTATATAGATTTTGAAATATTTTTGTCTCTTTAGGGAATGTATGAGTGTTCCACTTATTAGCAATTGTATAGCAACAGGTAAAAAACAATATTTGTTGAATAAATGTCCTGCTGAAGAGGGAAAGCAACTCGTTTTGTAGTAATGAAATAGTTATGTTCAGCTTGCTAGTGTTTTTATATTGGTGTTTTGTTAACACACTAAGTACATTGCAGGGATACGTGCAGGGGTTGTACGAACCTTGACTTTATTCACAACAGGTATATTGGGATGCAAAGCCAGGTGGTCCTTGGTGACTGTTAGTGAACAAATTGCGATGCTCAGGGATTCCTCCTGCCTACCTTCCCCACCTGCCAGCTTAACTGCTACAAGTTTCTGGCACAACTTCGCAGTTTCTGCTTAGACATGAAGAAAAACCCGAGTGTAAATCTGATAATAGCTAGTACAGGGCTCAACAAAACTGAGCCAGTTTTGCTGAGCCAGTTCATATTGGTACTTGTATGTTATAAATTCCAGTTGTCATCTATTTGCCTGCTGGGCACTGACATTTAAACCAGGCATGTAGAGTTTAAAACATGTGTTTGATTTTTTTTTTTGAGTCCAGCATTTAAGTTCATAAATCTTGGGAGAGGTGGGTGGGGTTTTGTTGTGGTTTTGTGGTGTGGTTTTTTTTTAAATCTGCTGTGTACCTCTCTCCATATGCTAAGCATCATACATCTTTACCTGGTGGTGGGCTGTGGGGAGGAGGATTTGCCCTGTTTGTAGGGTGGGGTGCTGTGGGGAGGATGCTCTGGCCAGCCCTGGGGCTTGGTGGCCTGACGTCAAACGTCTGCGGTGAGGAAGCTCCAGTCGAAGTGGTTCCAGTGCCGGATTGCATCTGAACGGTCCCCAGACGTGGGTTTCAAGATACAGACAAGGCTTTCTTTAATCTTGCTGTAGCAAAGGCTGTAAACATTTCTGTAGCTGTTCAGGCTCAAGTCAAGCTAGTTAAGGCAATGTGAAATCCAGGGTCAAAAGGTGAAATGCTGCTAAATATAAGATTCAAGTTTATGCATATGAATAAATGGTTACTTGGATCGTTTCCATTTCAGACGCACTAAGTAAGGTATGGCTCTTCCAACGTCCGTCTCCCCCCCGCAGCTGGGTACTGTAGTCATATCACAGGAGTGATGAACTGAAAAGGTCCTCCCCAAACATGTTTTCCCAAGTATGCAAGCCTAATTCCTCTTGTGCATCCAGGCTTGTATCTATAAATGTTTGGATACGGCTCTGTAGGTTCACTTCATCATCCCTTATACAAGATTAAACAGTGTATTCTCCTGTCAGTTTGTTCCTACCACTTGTCTTCAAACAGTGGCAAAAGTAGTACCAGCAGAAAAGTAGCACTGTTTTCCACACACAGGTACTGTACTCTTTCCCCCAGCGTGGTGTTGGGATGCTGCTGCTGTTGATCCTTTCTCAAGGGTTTGCAAAACAGACCATCTGTCTCTTAAACAGCTCGTGACGCTTGCGGTTCAATAATTGCAGGTTGTCTATACAGCTCCCAGACACGTTTAAATCATATGGTCATACCAGGTATAACCCTTCCATTTCTGCTTCCAAGCTGGCGTCTGGTTTGTTTGTTGGTGAGTAAATGTGGTCACGGGACAGAGATGTCCGAATTTAGCAGAAGGGGTGGTTACCTGTTGCAGTGACCCACCGCCGAGGAGGCACGTATGAGGAAGACTCAGCAAATGCAGGAGTCTGAGACTGGTGCCTCCTCCCCGGCTCTGTGGTAATTGTTGCCACCCTGTCGATTCCCCGCAGCTGCCGTAGGCGATGCCAGGCACAAGCTCAACATAAGATCTATCTTGGGTCTCTGGGATCTGGTAGCCAACCCCAGGAGGAAGAACTGATGTGAAACAGCATGCTGGCTATGAATTAAAGCATTGGCTCGGGGTCTTCTCCAGTGGTATTAAGTTTCCAAGTGTATCCTTCTCTCAGAAGATATTTCAGATTCCTTTTCTTTCTTTCTTTTTTTTTTTTTAATTGATGACATCTTTCACTTGCTGCTCATCTTTTTCTACTACTTCTTAGCACCATTTGATTCTAATGTGCTCATTTAGTGTCTCTTTAAAATAAAATTAGTATTAAAAAGTAAGCTTTCATGCTTCTGTGAGAGTATCTTTTCCCTCTTCAGTAGGAATTTGCAGAGAAAGGTACTCTTTTGATTTTTTTTTTTTTTAACAGAGCTTTCTTCAAAACTGTTGGTGGTAAGTTATATACCACTCAATTTAAAGGAATTTTTAAAGTGAGATTTAGTGAAATAACTTCTCAGGCTCATCTGCTGCTTTCGTACCATTCTGTCCCAAAAAGAGCAAATTTGACTCCCCTGCTTTTTCATTTGCCATTTTTCTTCTTTTATTCTTTTCCATTTTCCACTTACTACTAAGAACTAAATAAACTGTGTACTTGGTTATTACTATCAAACCAGGATCTAAAGTGTGTTTGACATTCAGTAGTTCCAGAAGCGGAATTAGATCCAGGCTTCATGCTGGATGAACAACAAACTTTTGCCGGGCACTAATATCTGATACTGAATGACAGTGGTTGAAATTGCTAAAGGGGGAGGGGGGGAAACCAACAACTCCATGCAACTGATGCCAAGGGCTTGGTTCATTAAGCTGTTACCTTAGGTTAATGTCATGAAGAGCAGGTTGGAGTTACGAGATGTTGGTTTTGTTGTTCTCCCAAAAAAATCTTCCTCAGGGACTTCACTTACCTTAAACATCTGAAAAAACAGGCTGGCAACTCTAGCTTTTTTCCAACTGCAATGGAGCCACCAAGGTGATGCATGCTGCCGATGAGCTGGAGCTGGGTGGGAATACGTGTAACACCCAAGCCGTGGAACCAGCAAATACAGGGACGTTGTCTCCTGGCAGAGACTTTGGCTGACTGAAAGCTGAGTAGGAGCTGCTCTGCTGCCACAAGTCAGACATGAGGATGTCTTCTCCTCTCTCAGATTTCCCCTTGAGCCTTTTGGCAAAAATGAAACTGGAAGGAAAAATCCTAGAATTCATATAGTGGCATAGTTACATGTCATGTATGTAATACATGTGTGGTACAAATACAGCCATAATTAAATATTTCTGGAGAACACATCTAAGTTGTGCATGTGATGGGAACACACAGGTGCTATGTTATATGGGCAGCTAACATTATATGGGCAGGCTGCATCCTGAAAAGCTGAAATTCTTCTCTGGCATTAGGAATCTAACTTTGACTAGATATTGATGGTAACTGAGTTGCAATACAATGATGGGAATTGGTCAGTGGGAAACAACTTAGCTTTTAAAATGTTGCAACCTAAACTTTGATTTAGTGTATTGCATTAAAAGTGAGCATGACTTGTATTTGATACATCCTCTTTTTAATTAGTACTCTGCAAAGAAAAGTTCTTACAGTCCCTATAGTGTGCGTGTGTTTGTATTTCAGCTCTGTGCTTCCCCAGCACTTTTTCTACTAGCATTGCAGCGCATGGGCGTGCAGGACAGTTTACCTTGGAAGGGGCCTGGAGATCACCCATTGCAGGGTTGACTTAAAAAGGTTCTTTATGATATTGTTCCATCGAGCCTATGCTGGTATGGAGCAGTCTAGCTCTGCCCGATCATTACTCAAAGGTTTAAGTTAAAAAGTTTACTTGGGAAGCAAATATTGAAATTTTACATAAAAACTGCATGCACAAATACATACACCCTCATGCTTGTGTATATGTAATATATTACACTCAAGTGCACAGACAGGGAAATATTACTATGACCACACTTGTGGAAATATTTGAATTTAGCTTACTTTACATAAACAGGCTAGCCTTAAACCCACAGTGTAAGGTAACATGAACAGCGCAGCAGTCCTGCTCTCAGGGCAAATGCTTGAAGGGACTTTTGGTGTTTCCATTTCAACTCTCTCAAGCAGGGGGCCCTAGCTTGGCCTTAAAATTTTTCTCGGAAATAGTTTTCTCAAAAGAATATTCTGTGAAAAACTTCATGTTAACAGGGATGAAACTCGTTACCCTGTGTTGCTACCCCAGTAATTCAGTGGAGGGGAGAGAGCTCCCCTGCCTCCCGTGCTGGCTCTGGCTGGTTGGGTGGCCATCAGCAGGGCAGACCCATGCACCACTGCAGCGCAAACCCACTGCTTGGGACCTGTTACGTCTGGGTATGTTTCTTGCTGAAACACTGCAGTGAAGCTGAAAGGCTGTTGGGAAATGTAGCCATGAGAAGCACGTGAAAAACCCAGTACTAATACAAATCATACAGTTAAGACTGTGTCTAGCTATTGAGAAAACAGGAGCAATGACCAGTGTGTGCCTGAAATGCTCCATTTCTTCCCCCACCCCACCTCCTGCTTCTCCATTTTGTTTATTCCTGCTCCTGGGATGCTTTCTGCTGTGTTATGGTCTGGTTGATTTAACACTCACAGTTCCTGAAGCTTTTGCGTTGTTTGTGTTTAAGTCCCACCCCGAGGAGCTCACAGGTGTATGTTCTTGTACCCGATACTGTTTCATATAAATCTAGCTGCCAACCAAGAAGTGGAAAGTGTGCATCTGATCCTGCATTTCACGCCAAGGACCAAAGGCAATAGCAAGATATTTTGGGACCAGGACAGGATGTTAGTCTGGTGTGTCCTTCCCTTCACGCACAAACCAACTTCAAAGGTCTGTACTGATGGAGAAGGTCCTGTGGACAACTCTCCTGTGCACAGCCCCTTATTGCAACAGGCAGGGACCAAATGTGTTAAGTGGCTTAGGAGAAAAAATAACCACTAAACAGACAAGATGGCAGATAAAGGGAAAACAATATTAAATAATGGATGTGCTTTTCTTAATGAATTAAGAGACAGGCACCACTTTTGCAAAATGAACATTGGTACACACATAATTTTATTTTCATGTACATGGCAACTGAAATTCCACGATTTTGAATTTTAAAAAAACCAAAGAAACCCGTTGTATGTAGTCAATGTATTTCAACGTCACTAGTTTTTCTGTAGTTCAGCAGTAGCAGTACCAAAGTATTCAGTCACTACAAAAAGCAGATCTTCTGATAATAAACAACAGCACGGTTCTCAACACGCTTTAGCAAACGCAGGGATAAGCAGGGCAAGCCGCCTTACAAAGCTGCTGTTCTGCCGTGTCACAAAACTGCTCAGAGCAGATGCAAAGCCACGAGTCCCTCACCTGCAATCGCATCTGCGTAGCAACCAGCGACACACCCAGCACTAACACTTGCCTTTTCAGTATTTCATTTTAAACCCTTCTGGATTAAGGCATTTGGCAGTTTCCACAGCTCAATGGATGGCCAATAACTCAGTCCCTTTGGATTATGAGACATAATCTGCATGCCAATGTAGATTACTTTTAACAAATCTACTAAAAATGAACTGAAAGAACCAAAAATGTAATTGCTCAAGGGATTTTGCAGCTAGTTAACCAGATGGGGAGGAGGGAGAAGCTAAGACAAAACAAGAGAGGGTCATTCCAGCTTTCCTTGAATTATTGAAGCTATCAAAACAATATAACAAATCCTGTGCACATGACAGTAGAAAAAAATTACAGGATGTTTGTCAGGTCTTAACCAACTGAGCTGGAATGGTGTTTTAGGGAAAGACTGATGGGTCAGATAAACAGTCCCAGCGCACATGGGCTGAAGGGACAATACAGAAAGTGTGTGGGTATCAAGCAGCAGTTTGAAATTACTTATCAACCCTGTTGCTCAGGCATCCCTATCCCATATGGGAGCTGCCCAGGCAGACGGCTACTGCCGCGCTTAGTATCCCACGCTGCACAAACAGGTCCAGCGCAACCACAGTGACCGCAAATAAGGCACGGTTACGGTTTTCCAAACTTCTCCAGGCAAGATGGAGGAAAAACCTCATTTATTTTTCTGAAAGAATGCTACTGAGAAAAATGTGGCTGGAAACCACACTTATTTTCTTCTGTAAGTCTTTGGATATTTCGAGGCTAGATTGCTCAGTGTGTGCAGGACTAAGGTACAACACAGTTATTATGTATATGAACAACGTGGTTGTATTTTGGGGCACAACTTAATAGAGAAATATCAGAAATCTTTCTCCCCAGTATGAGAGCCACACTTGAATCCTGCTTTCTACTGATTGTGTTTGTCCTGCCCCAGTGTAATTAAAGCAGCCCCAGTTTAGGCTGTTACGAGCTCTATTGTCTAATCAGGGTAAAGTATCAACTTGCTCTATTTTTTACATTTATCTTCACAGCAATCCCCATGGTGCTGGGGGAGCACGCCGTGAATAGAACAGTTCTGAAATGCAGTCAACAGATATTTCCGTGCTACTCCACGGAAGGCACGGATAATTATTTTAATTGTCCCCAGTTTGCTCTTCTGTCCATAATTATAGTTTTGAGTTTATAAATAACGTAGTATGATTTTAAAACCCAACACAAACCCCTCAATTACAACACAGGTCCTGAGATAATTAAATCTCCAAATGTGGCTGTGTAGAAGGGAACCAAAACTCCATTGCAGAAGCCCATAACATACAGATGTGCGTAAGCGGAGCAAAGCGACAGGATGGAAAACGTCACCAGGAAAATAAACTCTTTCATCATTATTTCACCGCTTTTTACCTAAAAATACAATGGCCTATTGTCTCGATTCAACCTATTGTTCTGTTGCATTTTTTTTGTTATGGAAGGAACCAACAGTCAGTCAGCGAGAGTTTCCTGAGGAGGAGCAGCAGCTTGAAAAGCTAAATGCAGTATCCTGTGCCTAAGGCTTGTTTTGCTGCAAATTTAGGAAAAAACGGACAAGGTAAGTTGCTGAGGTAAATTAAAGCACACGTTTTGGGATTTAACTGGTCTGAATACCCTCTTCAGGCAGAAAACACACTCCAGTTTTACAAGTATTGTAAAAACGAAGCCAAACAAAGCTCTGCCCTGTTGCATCCTTGCTTGACAGACATTCCTCTGTTGTTACTGGGCGTTGCGTACTACCAGGGACAGGACAAGAAAAAGTCTAGGTCTGCAGCCAGCACAGCAGGAGGCTTCATTAGCCATGAGCAGGAGGAAAACAGGGCTTCAGAAGGAGCAGTGCCCTCTCTGAACAACCAGCTTCACCACAACAAGCACATTATCAGCTGGAGAGCCTGTAACATACGCTTTGGATAAACAGAGACCTACGGACAGCTATGGCTTAAGTATTTCAAAAGATCTTTGCCCAACAGGGAAACAAATTATATTTTAAAAACCTTTTACAAAACACATGCTCTGTTCTTTCTCTGCTTCGTATCTTCCTTGCTTGAAGCTTGGCTGTTGTTCAAATGCATCCAGAGCAACGCTTGATGATAACTCAAAAATGTGCAGTTAATCTGTGTGTAGTTTCAGCTCCTGAATGCCAGGAGCGAAAGTGTATTTTTCAGAGAGAAATAGCCTTGATCACACAGTATTAGCATGTTTATGCAAGTTTTTAGATGGCCACAATAAGGAAAATACTTCTGTAAACTCCTTTGAGAAAAGACAAAAAGTGTAAGGCGAAAATTTTCCCTCTTTTTCAATGCTGTTTTATCCACAAACAAGCATAAGACCCAGTATAGAGCTTCCTGCACTACAGCAAGTAAAACTTCA
>VXBL01000245.1:4415485-4460477 GCA_013400195.1 Aramus guarauna | reverse complement strand
TTTTTTTTTTTTTAACCTTACAGCTATATTTCATTATAAAAAGTAGTTTGAAGAAAGAGTAAACTTTTGCTCTTTGGACTATCTTGACATTACTCCAGAGACACATAACAGGAATATTTCAAATTCATTTTTGTCTCCTACTTGCAGGAAACAGGAAAGTTGCAGTTCTTAATTTCCAGGCTCCTGAAATAAGAAAGATAAAGAATTTATATGTTGAAACAAGACATCTTTGCTTTCATTAAAGAGAAAAAAAAAAACAACAAAACATCACAACCTAAAAGTAGTGGTTTACTGCAATTGGGTATTTTTGCCTTAACTAAACATTTTTGTTTATTATGGTTATGCCACATGCACCTCCCATTTATTATCTGCGTGACCCTACTACGTGAGAGACCAAAATCGGTACTCATAGTCCAGTATGATATGGACTTTCAGCTGTACATTATTGTAGTAATGCTGACTGGAACCCAGTACTGTAGGGAATGCAACTAAAAGAAGTCAGTTTTTTTGTTTCATAGGATCAGTTCTGTGGATACAAAGGAAAGGTCTTCAAACACCATCTACCCATATCTGAATGAATTAAGATGAAAATGTCTCACAGTTTGCAAATTTAGGACATCCATTTTCATGTCCTCCCTTCATGGGCTTCTTCATGGCCGTGAAGATGGTCACACTGAGAGCTTTGGGATTCCCCTCACATTCAGAAAAGCTCTGAGGGTGGCGAAATACTCATGCTGTGTATTACAATCATTCTGATCCTCTGCCAATTTTGAAGAGGAGGCAAGTGCAAGAATATATCTGCAGCGGTGGACAGCCGTGGCCTTACTAAGTCACAACCAACCGAGGCAAATCGCCACCCCACCATCAACCCAGATACCCAAAGCCAGACTGGCAGAGTAAGAGCAGGCACCTGCTGACAATGATTAATGTAGAGGGAGCCTTAGAGCTCACAAGGGTCCTTAACCGACTTGATTTTTGCAGAGTGGGTCAGGGTCATAAATGTCCCTCCCTATGCAAATAATACTTTCTTTTAAAAGAAAATTCTCCCTACTGGCAGACTTTTCTCCATGTAAGTCTTATTCTGACTGGGGCAATCTAGACAGAGCTCCTAAGGAAACAATTTCACCTTTCTTAGTGTATGAGCTGGGCAGTATAATCATAGAATCATAGAATGTCCTGAGTTGGAAGGGACCCGTAAGGATCATAGGGTACAACTCCTGGTTCCACACAGGACCAGCCGAATCAGAGCATATAACTGAGAGCCTTGTCCAGATGCTTCCTGAACTCAGTCAAGCTGGGTGCTGTGACCACTTCCCTGGGGAGCCTGTTCCAGTGCCTGACCACCCTCTCAGTGAAGAACCTTTTCCTGGTGCCCAACCTAAGCCTTAATAATCTTAATAGGGTAGTGGCTAGTGATGAAGAACTAGCCAGATTCCTTCGGGTTCATTTCCAGATATGTTTCAGTTTTTTAATAGAGCACATTGCACCTACAGAGAGACTGTAATATTGTGTGTTCCATGTATTAGCTATTTGCCTGCAGGAAAAAACCGAGCTGACTTTTTTTGACAAAGATTTTGCTTATATGACTTTTTAGAGTATATTCTAATGACTGGTATTCTGCAAATTTTTGTGAGAACTATCCTCTACTTCATTAACGCAGTGAAGTGGTGGAGGAAAATCAAGAGAGGCTAATGACAACCAGTGTTTCAGTTCAGTAAGAGCCTGACACAGGACATGCAGCAGCAGGAACTTTTGCCTGTATCTCTTTCACAAGTCTCATGAAGCTACTCATTGCAGAGGAGGATATAAACTGCACACTAAAACAACTGTTCTCAGTGCTGCACACATGTTTATAACGAAACACCTGCAGCTCTTCCACAAATCTTTAAATATTTTTCAATTACTACATCTTAAAGATTTGATTCAGTCCTAATGAGTTGGCACAATATCATATTACTAGAAATTTTACATTGTACACTAAAATACTAAGAAAAGAATTCAAACCAAGTGGGGAAAAAAAATCCCTCTATCTGCCATCATAGAAACAAACCTCCAAATACCGGAAAGCATAGTATCAGCTACAATGTGGGTTCACGTCAGTGAATGTGTGAAAGTAAAGAATACTACTAAAATTTTCTCTGCAGAAATCAGGGAGTAAAGAGTATGTGGGAATATTGTTTCTCTCTTTATGCAAAATAAAAAATGTACAAATCTAGCACATGAACCAGATGGATTTTAGAGCTAATGAATACTGACTACCTTGTGTGGTGCTCACTGCATAGCACAATACTCTCAAGGCATTTATTTAGATTGTTAGAGGTAGGAACACAGGTGCGTATGTGCCTATATATGTTATCAGTCTGTTTTTTTCTTTAAAATGCTTAAACTTAGTCAATTACTTATCTGTCTGATGCCATCAATACCTCCATAATGAAATCAAAATAATTTATTAACAGGTGGATATACACACTATTTCCTACCTGACTACGTTTTTGTGATTTTGTTAGCATTTCTTTTTACATCTGAGGAAACACCATCACTGACTAAAAGCCAAGTTTAACATTTTCATTTCATGTACAACTTCAAATGAAAGACCTTCACAGTTGGAATGGAGTATTTCATCTGCTTAATTATCATTGTTCTTCAAAACTCACCAATCCATGGTTTGGATGGATTTGTGTAAGACTAGGCAGTAAACACCCAATTAAGCAGGCCATGTGAATCTGCATACAGATTTTACATTAGCATTCTACAGTCATTTCAAATGATTCAGAAATAATTACATGACTGACACATGATGAATCAATATGTATGCATGAAGCCAGACATATAATACATATCAGTAACAAAAATGGGATACATGCCAAGAAGTTGTATGCATAACACTACCCAGCAACAGAATAGTCAGTGATGGTTTGCATATATGCTAGTAATTACCTGTACACGCTGGTTAACTTTCAAACTAACTGCTTTTTACTTGTCTTGACTGGTACACACAAAATGGCAGAATCCGCTCGCACCAGATGTTATGTGAATGCTGTGACATTCAAGTATGGGCAGGCGAACAGTTAATTTGGTCTGACCAGTAGTCTCCTTGGGTTGTGCAAACCTCTCTCCTGCTCCAAACAATCCATCAAAACACAGAAAGAGAGCAGCAAGGATTGCTAGAGCAGGGCTGAGGCGCCTGGGCACATCCCCCTGAAAGCTGTGGTTCATCTGGGGTCCCATCACAGTCCTATTAGCTTCTAGTAATATTGCTGGTCTGTGTCAAAGTAACTGTTTTACTCTCCAGACCGATTTATTGGGGGAAGAGGGAGATTTAAGTAATGAGAGGACGGAGTCTCATCACAGACACACATGGTTTGTTACATTTTCATAACAATTTGGATTTTTAAAGGGAGGAACACGTGCTGCACAAAATTAAAGCAGGACACCAAGAAGATTAAGTGCTTAGAGAAGGGGAGGAGGTGGTGAGGAAACTGCAGCCTTCACGGAAAAGGGAGAGAACCCAGCATGAAAATAGGACAGGCTAAGAGGACAGATTTGTGTTCCCAAAATACTTATTACCATTTGAGAGAGCTGACAGCAATCAGGAAAAAAAAAACAACCCATGCAAAAGCAAAGCAAAGCTCATGAACAAGCTGGGAAACATCTCCCCTGATATCTAGGTAATGACAGAAACACGCTGCCACGTGAGAGTAGTATCAAAGATGAACTAGATTATTTCTTTTGAGGTGACTAACACAACATCATTTCTTCAGACTGACAAGAGCGGTACAATTGCAGAGCCAGCTCCTCCTCAGGCCAAACTGATAGAGCCAGGAAATCCAAAAAGCACCTTCAATGAGCACCATCAGCATACACCAGCAAAGCGCCGGTCACCATTCAGCAAATGAGAAACCCATGTGATAAAGTGCACATTATGAAGTATTGCCCCAAATCCTCCCAATTTGTGCAAAGTCCTCAATGAAACTAAGGCCTAGATAAACTCCTGACAACCTTTTTTTATGTACATACTAGAGACAAACATCCTCCTCCAAGCTGGAACAGGAAAATAAAGGCTGTTGACCTACCTGAATTTGGAGGTCACTCTCAAAACAATCCTTTCACTTGCTCTGTGATGGGGTCGAGGTCAATGTCATAGAAGCACGGCCTCGTGGGTAGTCCTGGCATGGTGCTCATCTGTGGGAACAATAAAACGAAGTTATATTCCTGCACCTGTAAGCAGCTAATCACTCCACCCATGTGAACCTTAGATTTAGAGAAAGGCTAGATTGTTCATCACGGACTCTACACAGATGTGATCTTCACCACATTTTTTTTGTTTCTGTTAAAAATGTCAAGCTTGGTACTTTTTTGGATTCATTTTTTCACTTCTAAAAGGCAGGAAAGAGAAAATAAAAGCCACAAAATACAGGCTAGCACGGCAACCTAAGAAAAAACTCCTTAACAAAATGAAGACGCTTTGGGACTTATTTGTTGCTCAGAATATTAATCCAGAACATTTATCCATTTATATCTACTGGGAAAAATCACACAGCAAAGGGCAAGGACATAATTGCCTCAATTCACCTGGTCATATGAATGCGTTGAACTCAGACCTCTCCCACAGAAAAATAGAATATAGGAGCAGAATTAATAGCAATACTTTCATGACTGATTACTTAACGTAAGGGACAAATTGAAATAGTTCAACTAAACATACATGGACTACAGTTGAATCCTAATTTAGTAGTTAGAATTAGCAGGTTGAGATATGAAGCTAAAGCAACCCAATTATCTCAAACTATGCATAATTAAGATCCTGATCTAGCATAAGACACCGGCATCTGCATACTTTTAAGCATGGAAGTAGTTTCATGGACTTAAATTACACAGTTAACTACAGCTCTGCTCGTGCTACCTATACTATTATTTACAATTGGCACTTTAGCAGCACCTAAAGACACACGGGTGACACGGAAATCTTGAGGTGCTGGTCCATGGTAGCTTAAGCTACTTTAAATCAGAGGTACCCCAGTTTCTTACCTCCCCTGCCTCAGGATTCCCCTCCTTCTCCCTTGCGAAGGAGATGTCTGGAAAGCAGGTTCAGCAGAATAATGCTATTTTTTTGATCTGCTTCCTCTTCTGCTGTTTCAGCACTTGAGCCAGGAGGGGCTTCCCTGGCCCCAGTGCCAGCACTGGCACAGGGCAAAGGTGGGACTGCGGGGCAGTTTGGGGCAGGACCACTTTGGATCAACCTGAGCCACTTTGGATTCACACCCTAAGTCTTCCTAAGATGACAGTTAGAAGCCCTGAATATCTCACCGTATCTCCACTAATTGAGGCAGTCTAAAAATAGCATTTGGGCTTCAGGACTCCATAAACCCTTTTGATATCTTAACGTCAGAGGTGGAGAATGGCCCTCCTCTATTGGGCCCTATATTAATACCCAAAGAGATGAAAGACATTACAATCTCTGGAAACAAACCTGGAGTTCAACTTAGCTCAACTGTTTGTTGGTTAAGAGCCTTTAAGCATTAAATCTTATTTAACAGATGCTACATTTTGAAGAATAAGATTTTAGCTGTGGCAAGTTAAAGTGTCATTAAAGTTGGTGGTTAATCTGACCCCAGGAGGTGACCTTCAAACCTGGATGTGAAGGAAAAAAAAATAAAAATCACAATGGCTTGAGTACCAGACACAATAACCAAAGGGAAGGGTCAGATTAGAGTATGTTTTCATGATGTGTGCTGAAACCTGTTCCTGAAAGGGGATAGTTTCACCCTGTGAGCCCCTGGGATAATTCCCCCTTGGACCTGGCTCTGCGACTCCTCTTACTGCAACCAACCTCATTCAACACACTGAACTGATGAAAAGACATGTTTTTGTTGGTTGGCTGATGAATTAAATCTGCTTACTGTGTGACCAGATCACCACCAGGCCACAGGCTGCAGGGGAACGAATGTCCAGAGCACGCCATCCACGGCCAGCCGTAACCTCCCAGCAGAGAGCACGGGGCCGGGCGGCTTCCTCCCTCCATCCTCCCTAATTCCCTAAGGAGCACAGCTCAGCTACAGTGTTTGCTCTGGCCAAAGGCAAACTCTAACAGGCTAATTGGCCTCAAAAGAGGAAAAAACCATGACTACCATCCTAGCTTCTCCAGAGAGCCAGATTTACAGGCCCCCCCCGGGGCTGGAGAAGGCTCTATTTCTTTATAAGTCAACCTGTTCTGCTGCATATTCAGTGACTGAGTTAGCATCTCCCTCACGCTTCAGCTTCGCTCCGAACGCTTGTGTAATGTTTCCACCGTGGGGATACAAACTGTAAGATCTCTCCACCACAGTCCCATGTACTCCGGAGAGCTCTCTTGCCATTTCAGAGGTTAATTCCATGTTGGGAAGGAGGAAAGGAGCTCGGGGAGCTCAGCTACAGTGCAGCCATCATCTCACTTGAGATCGAGCTCGGAGAAAAAACAATGCAACGAGCTCTTCTAGTGGACTCAGTACATTTCCTCTGTTTTTAAATATAGTCCTTCCTGATCTTTTGTTATTGCACGCAGTAGGATTAAAAGACAAAACTGTCAGTTTGCATTGAACAATCCTTGCCACTGATTGCATGACATCATTTTACTGGCTGACATTGTCTTGGCATCTTAGCTAAGTACTAAAACACCTTGTTACTATTCTTTATCTGTTGGCCACACTAGACGGACTACTACATCATCACGGTTACTGAATTATTTTCTGTGTCAGATTCATCCCAGTCTCTGAGTTAATGCTTGACAAGAAACTGCCTTAAAGAATTACATTTCACTGGGAGGGGAACGAAAAAATTGCCAAAGACAACTTTCTGGTTACTTTGCATATGGCAGTTCTACATCTGAAAGTAAACTCCCAAATTCCAGGTTCCTCTTTTTTATTTTTTAAATATATCTACAAGCTTGACCAGTCTTCATTTTCTCTGTATAATAAAAACAAGAATCAGTTTAGGGGAGTTTTTCCTAATTTTTTAAAAAAGAAATGTTAAAAAAGGGTCCTACATGCGTGCTTTGGGTTTGGTTTTTTTTTTCCATAGGCCCAGTTCTACACTGCTGTAACTCCACTGTATTAACTAATGGAAATCTATTACACCTATAAAATGTGAGTATCAAACCAGTTTATTGCCAGTTCAGGGAATACAAATATCCTCATATTGAAAATTTAAGTCAACAAAAGGGAATGAGTTCATCTGAATTAAAATTACTGTTGCGCAAAATTAAGTACAAGGCAAAAAAACCCACAGAGGAAACACTTTGGGATGAATACCTATGTCAATTACAGAGCGAAAATAAAATACCTCCTGTCATTTTCCCCATGGCCCTGACTTCCAAACAGGCAAAGCCGTGTAGATTTACGATCACTTCTCTCCGCTCTCATTATCTGGACACACAGAGGTTATGCGCAGCAGAATCCATCCCTTTTTCATTACTTCAAGGTCAATAGGAGGAGATGCCTGGCTGGCTGAGGAGATTACTACCGATTATTCCCTCGCCAGCCCTCCATTTCTTTCCTGCAGCCAAAACCGCAGGAGAGAAAAGAGGGCTCCCTTGGCTGCGAGGCAGAATCGAGGCTTTCCCCATGGCTGCGGGCTCAGAACAATCCTCTTCCCTCTCGCTGTTTTCCACAACGCTGAATGAGGGCCGGGCTGGCCTTAACCGCAGCAGGCACGATGCAGAAGCATCCCCTTCTCTGCCCAAAGTAACCAGAGCCTAGATTTTTGTGTGCAGAGAGGGGGAAGCTAACCTGTCCCCTGGCTGCAGCACATACCGTACCTGCACAGTGGCTGCTAGACTACCTCCACCTCTCTGAGGCTTTCTGAGATGACTGCGTACTAAAATCCTTTCATTTCTAAAACTTGAAAAAAGGAGAAGGAGCAATGAAAGAGAAAGTACACCTAAATCACCAGTAATTAGCACGTATGTACAGCTTGAAAAAAACTACAGAAATTTACAGTCATACAGCAGTTTGCCAGGCATCTCATACAATATATACCCTCTATATATTGCATGGAGGTCAGCACAACTCTCCATTCTAATATAACGACGTTTGGGTTATAGATTGGTAGCTACGCAACATCGCACAGCCTGGCTGTGAGAAAAGAGCAGGGTAAGAAACAGTGAATTATATACTTATGGCCACAAACTGAATTCAGGTAGCTGAAATGATCAGTACTTAATTTGACCAAAACTGTAACTATCACGCTTCCCCTGGGAGAAGGAATATATAAGTCATAAATGTTGCACCTCAAGATTTAATGCAATTCATATGAATGCTTTATGCGGGGGTGGGGGGGGTGGGAAGTTTTTATGAAGAATTCATCCAGCTGCTGCCCAAAATATATCATTTAGGAATTAATAGGAACTAGTTTTGTAGGAAATCACTGGAATCAACCATTTTCTTCACAAACTGTGCCACTGTCTACGTACCCATGACAGCAAACCAACTGCAGAAAGACAAGAAAAATAAAATGCCTATTTATTACTATGGCACTATCATGTTTAGGGGACAAAAGCAGCAAGTCTTACAGTCAGCTATCCTGACAATCATTTATGCTCCTGGAAATGCACAACTGGTGGAAGATAAAATATGATTTTAGTTAAGAAAGCCTGAAGGCTACTGTTATTTATACTAGGCATTTATGCTCTTACAGGGGTTTACTTACACGACTAAACAAAAAAAAAAAAACATAAGGAGCTTCCTTACAAAAGGAGGATGCCAGTTATTTTTCAGGAAGCTATATGAAAGTGCTGTTCCACACCGTCTCCAAGAACACATCCACTGTCACTGGAAGAGTGACTAAGTTGAGCTTCATTGGAGTTTCATTTAAATTACAGCTACATGTTGACTTGTAATTTTAGTTGGCCGTAAGGTCTATGTAGCAGTTGCACAGTCAAGCACTAAGACTCTGCTAGCCAGGTTGGTTAACACAGAATCATAGCATGGTTTGGATTGGAATGGACCTCAAAGACCATCTAGTTCCAACCCCCCTGCCATGGGCAGGGACACCCTCCACTAGACCAGGTTGCCCAAAGCCCCATCCAACCTGGCCTTGAACACTGCCAGGGATGGGGCATCCACAGCTTCTCTGGGCTGCCTGTTCCAGTGCCTCACCACCCTCACAGTGAAGAATTTTTTGCTTATATCTAATCTAAATCTACCCTCTTTTAGTTTGAAGCCATTACCCCTTGTCCTGTCACTACATGCCCTTGTAAACAGTCTCTCTCCAGCTCTCTTCTAGGCCCCTGTTAGGCACGTTTAGGTTATGGTCCCAAGAGGAATTATGCTGCTTAGCTTCTTTCTTTCATCATACAAATGACTATCAGTGGTTGACATATCCTGCCTTTTACTTGTATGTGTGTGTATACATACATACATACATATATTTTTTCATTTATCTATATGCAAAATCCTAATAGGACCTGAGATCACCTTATCTGGGTTAGCACAATGGCATGATTTACAAAACAGATGGTCTTGAGGACTACATCCAACTCATGGTTAGTGTCTTTTTCACCTATAAGACATGTCTGTTTTACAGGCATAGCACAGTTTCTAAACAGAGAGAGAAAACCAGAGGAATCTGTACTTACACAAAGTAAGGAAAACAGATGACTAGAAGATATTAAAAAAATCAGCAAACAGTTTATTGAGGAAACCTCTGTTCTACAGCTTACGGAGTTAATGTTGCATTTGACAAGAAATGCAAGTAATTCACATTATCTAATTTTATGCTTTTGTTAATTAAACAAGTTACGACAACCCACAACCATTTCAAACTTAAAATACTGCAGAAAACAGATGTTGTTTCTCAAAAGAATCTAGCATAGATAGACTGCGGATCTAGCAGAGCATAGACTGCGGATAACTCCTCAATAAAATCTGATGGGGAGAATTGCACATCCCATACTCCCTCAGCAAGAAACAATACAAGAGGAAACTCAAGAGATTTATAAATAGCTCTATAAACCTGCATATATTACGTTCAACGTGCCAGAATTTGTTGGAATCCTGAGGCACGGCACGAAGGAGCTACACTTCAGGGTTTCAATAACGTTTCCTAGTGTGAGTTAGAGCTCTGAAAGACAGATCCGCTATCGGAACTTTGCTCCCCTGCAGTGCGTCTGTCAGTCTCAGAGTATGCGAAGCTGAAAGGAAGAGCTTTCCTCCCCTCTTCTGAAGAAATCCCTCCAGGTCTCCAACCTTGCCTGCCTTTAGGCACTCTTTATCTCCAGCGTCAGATTACTCCCGCTGACACCTGAGGTACTGGTCAGCACTGGAAGCTGGCACCAGGGGAACTGCAGTCCATGGGGTGGGAGAGAGAGAGATTAACAGTCACCTTGCTGCACGGCATGACTGGAGGAGTGAGTACAGATATTATTACTGGATGCCTTCAGGTCCCTGCACTCCCCATTTTAAACCTATGCTTGGAAATTTTTCATGAGACTATCCATGCAATGAGGGTAGCGGGTAGGACTCCAGCACTCCGAAGCACGTGGCTGTGCAAACACTTCCAGTGAGTGGTCACTTATTTCATCATCAAACTGGACTGTCCTGCACTGTGCACAGGCACTCAGTGTGCACTGAAAAGGGAAGCTAGCGCACAAAAATTAGGCAGGACATCCTAAGTATCTCCAGGATCAACTCGTAGTTTGTTCCACGGAATTGAAAAATTCCCCCACTCTGTGGAGCTGCAGAGCTCTGTCACTTCAGAGGTAGCTCATGTTTTGAATGGCAGAAGAAAAATGTCAGAAAAGAATAATTAAGAGAACAGTATTGTTTGTCTTAATTAAAAGAAATACAACAGAATGAAATGGCCAAAACAAAATACGCACGATACAGTCTACACCACCCCCCCCAACCCACACACAGACACGTGTATTAGAGATGGGAACACCACCATAGCAAAGACTGAACTCATGCTCAAGTGACCTTTCACCACCTCTTAAAAGCAAACAAACCTCAAACTCTTGCATTAAGAAAAGCAGATCCACAATGGAGGCAAGTTGGAACTTCCTTGGAAAAGTATCAACCTTTAAAAACAAACTAATAAATTCAGCCTTGTAAATGGCAATAATTTCTAAAGATCTACTTTAATAGCTACATAATGCTTAAGAAAATATTATCTCATTATTTTTCATTGCCTGAAAATAACAAGGATTTCTGAAAGCAGCTAAGCAATGATCCTTAGTCAGTGTTTAAATAACAGTTTACTTATAAGTTTTAATGAAAATTTGCCAAATGTGATGATAGCCAGAGGAAATAGGGAGAGCGAAGCTCATATTTCCTTCTCAGGAAATCTTTAACAAAAAAAGATCTGGTTGCATTGTATAAGAACAACCACAGTAAGAAACTCAACACATTAGCAGCTTTCAAAATGATCAAAATAATGTCTGAAAAGATGCTGATACTACCCCAACATATGCTGTAGTATTCCTTGCAATAAACATCTCTGTTTCACTGGCATGCTGACTGATATCAGGTGCAGAAGCCCATCTGGCATCAATTATTCTATTATCATTGTCTCTTACTTTAATGTTTCCACATTCTTGGCAATTGTTCGATTTTGTGAAAGGATTTACAACAACAAAATGCATGGACATTGCTCTTCTGCTATCAGCATCTGGATGAAGTTATAAAGGTACTGAATATTGATTGTACAATCCTAATTGATCTTGCTGCCAGATGCTCAAGTGAGGCAGAAGTAGCTTGTGCCCTGTTACATTCTCTGAGGGATTACCAACCAGGACCCTACAATTTACTTGTCTTGAGCAGAAACAGTGATCTCCTGGGTACCCTAAGGAAAAAAATGAAAGCTGCACAACAGTCCACATCTGTTTTGGAGAGACCTGTGGGCGCATATCCCAAAGGAAGCAGAGAATGAGAGGAATTGGTCAATGTGTGGTCGGCCAAGTTCTTGGTGAACAGGTCAGTGTAATACCACTGGAACTCAAATGTTGCTGTTAGTGACAGCAGAATTGGCATTTTGCTAGTTATTAAATAAAATATTTAGGCATAGATGTAATCTGTAAAAGAATGAGCAATTTCCCCAATTAAGTAAAACATTTGTGACTCACATATATGACTGCAATTTCTCTCAGCAGTTGTTTCATTTTCATCCTAGACTTTATAAAACCATACTCGAAGCAGAAGAAAATGAACCCCTTAACAGCACAATGGGATCAATATTTTAAATTTTACTTGAAAAACACATCTCTCTCAGGTAGCATGTTAGATGGTGTTAGTTCAGTGTACTATTTCTTTCATACCATCCACAACACAGCATGATGTTTCACAGGGTTTTCAGAGCTCTTTTCCCCCTTAGATAGGTTAATTGATTAAAAAAATACTACAAAAATGAAAGCTACAAAACCCAAACAAGCCCCAGCATCCNAAGAAACAAACAAACCACCACCAAAACAAAAACACTAACCCCAAAACAACCAACCATGGAGGATATAAAGAGGGAGAGAAAAAAAAACAGGGCTACAAATTCCAGGTGACTCGTTCCAAAACACTTCCCTCCATCCCAGCCCACTTAAATCCATTTCCAGGAGTAATTGCTCCCTTGGCCAAGGCCTACATCCTGATTTTCCTTTCCCCCTTGGGCTTTTGACAGAATCCCTGGCAGAGGATTCTTGCTCGCTGCCTCTTGTACAAAATCACCTCCTCCGCCAGAAGCAATCCTTCCCTCCAGCTCAGTCCTGATGTCAGAGGCTCCCAGGGCTGTTCCCATTCTTGACAAGCGTCCAATACATCGGTGCTGGAAACGTGCCTCCGAGGGAATAAATCCAGAGGATAAAGGCATTCTTCTCGTGCTGTTTCAGCAACAGGAATATCTGAAGTATCTGATGTTTGTGGGGACCTAATCCTGCTTTGTACAGTGCTTGGGTCTCCTGGTGAGCAGGAGGTGTCCAAGCTGTGCCAGCAGCTCAGGTTCTGCTGAGAGCAGAGCAGGTTTTGTGGTATTTGGGGAAGAGAGGTCTTGGGTGGACCCATCTGACTGCCTTGCTCAGGGAAGAGGCACCCTTCATTTCCTCTGAAACCTGACTATTTTTTACCAGTTGTTTCTCTAGAAGGGCTATTCCTCAAACACCAGGAGCAAGTCCCACTTTGTGCTATTATCTTCACTATGCCATTTTGTTTAAAAGCTTCATAACTTTCATACAAGACTTGCCTTGCTGGTCAAACAGCCTGACATGGTAACGCAGGAAAGCACAGAGCCTCAATTACAGCCCAGAAACTGGAGATGGTGGCAGCAGCAGACCAGGTAAAACAAATATGTGTGCTCAATATGCCACAAACTTTACCATTCCCGGTAAGCCATGCTAGGAAGAGCATCAGGAGCATCATCCAGTCATTTCAATGATGAATTACAACATGGAGAAATCCCGAAACATTGTATAACTATAGTGAATAAAACCACAGTTAACTGCTGCCATACTAGCCCTCTTGGTTACAATTAACTAGATCCACTGACATCTGAGTAAGCAAAGTTCCCTAAGAAACATCATATCAGGCAAAGATGATGTGTGTGTGTAAATAGATGGATAGATAGATAGATAGATAGATAGGAAGAATAGCTTCTAAAGAAGATAAAGGGATTATAGCAAAGGACCCCTTAAAAATAGTTCTTTTTCATTGTTAAATCACCAAACTGGGTTGGTCTCATTACTTGATTTAAACTAAGTGCCAGTGGTGCCCTTTATAATACCAAAGGGTATGAGATTTTTGGAAATCATCTGAACCAAACTTTGCTAATCCCATCTGAGTAGACACAATGTAGTTTTCAGTACTGGGAAACAATAAAATCTAGGATATACACTTCACAGGTGCAGTTCAACTTTCTAGTCTGTAGTTATCATGGGAGATGTTGGAAAGAAGAGCCTAGGGGCTTGTCTACAAAGAATCATCAACTGTGGTGGTCATCAACAGCATCAATCACTATCACTGTACCATCATCATTTATCAACCGTGACCTGTAAGCATCTCTAATCTTGGTGGTTCAAGTTTCTGTGTCTACTTTCTCAAGTCACTTGTTGCTTGGATAAACAATTTAAATGATTTGCTCTTTGTAGCCTGTAACACATATTATTTTGTGGCAGACTGAAGCAAACAGGAAATAGACAATTACAAACAAGCGCCTTACATTGTAATTCTGGATGCAACTGCTTTCTAACCATGCACAATTTTGCCCCTTCTCTCTCCAGGCAAATTAATGTTTTGATATGCTAGGTCAATGCTATCTTAGCTACACTGAAGAATTCAAGAGCTTTTCCTTTCTATTTGTTCCTAACCCAGAAGATCCAGAATGGATCCAGTTTGGCTGCATATGAGGATGTCAAATTGTTACACTGTCTGTGTAAATCAGATATTCTCAGTCACAAGTCCATCGCAGACCTCTAGCAGTATGTATTATTCACTACAGCGTGTCCTCTAAAATCATACCATAATGTACTGCGGTTCCCTTTGACAAGAAAACAAATAAAAAAAGGAAGGATATTACTTAGATCAGCAATTTTCATCCTATAGTCTATCAAACCACTATTTTAAGAGGTCTCTAAAAGGCTACTAAGAAAAGCGAGCCTTGAATAACCTATGCTGGAGCTCACACTTCTCCTGGAAAATGGAGGAGCATAGAAATGCTTTGAAAAAGGCCGAAAGCCCCCGACTTGTGATGCACTACTGCCTTCAGAAGAGCCACCTTCTCTGCAAGTTGCCTGAACTGCACTGACAGCTGTAAGCAGAAAGGAAAAAATTCTAGCCATGAACATCTGCCTTAACTCTCTTAAGGCAATAGTGATTTTCAAAGTTTCTCTAAGGAGATACTAAAACCCTAATTTCTGTTCACTGAGAGAGAACCATGAGTTAACAAGCTGCCCAACAGATTTAATTGTCAAAGGAAACCAGACAAAATTTTGTTAACTGACGGAGGGCGCAATCTTTATCCTACAAATGTCTATCCTTACATAATATAATAAAGATTTATATTTTTATAATTATAAATAAAATTATTTCCAAAGTACCTACAAATAGGAATTAAATACATGAAGTACATCTGGGAAATAAATGAAATAAGATCTCCATTGCAAAAGGTGAGCGAGATAGGAGGCAGAAAAGGTTAAATGATTTGCCAAAGGGAGCTTAGCTGCTGCCAGGCGAATGGAACTTGAAATTGGTAATCCTGATTCTCGTCTTAGTCTCATATAACTGAAGCTCAAAAATAACTATGCTAAATAGATAGTTACATTGCATGAAACATCTTTTTCTCTTACATAATGAAGCCTTTGTATCAGTATTTTTAATGAAGTACAACTTTCTCCATTTCTCACGCTTTGCTCAGTATGAACTTGCAGTAAGTCACTTTTCTAACCACAGTTTCTGCAATATAACAAAGGATATGTATTCATATAAGTAACAAAATTGTTGTTAAACTGTCCATTTAAAGTCAACCATATTTGGAAACACACTTTTTTTTTCCAGGCTGAAAAACAACCCAACCCCCAAACAGATGTTTTGTGGGTAGCATTCAGTATTTTTCCCAAATGATATATATGAAAGGACAAAAAAAGTGGAAGGTATTTCTGCATATCGACACAAAACAAGTTAACTCAACTCTTTTTTGTGTTTTGACAAACATCTAGTACAGAAACACTCTATGGGAACTTCTTCTCCAGCATTAAAAAAATGTGCAAAAGTGCCACCATCACAGCAAATTTATTTGTGCGCATACAGAGTAAATCATAAAAAGACTAAAATAAAATGATAACACGGAAATTAAAAACGCTTTAGAACAGAATCTCTCTAATGCCAAAGTGAACAAACTAGCAGACAAAGCCATAAGCTTTATTTACTCTTATGGTGCAGCCCACCACCACCCCCCACCCCCCCCGGCTCCTCCTAATCAAGACAAGGCCAGTCTGTAACGAACTTTCATTTTTGCAAACAAACCATTTACAACTCCACTGCTCAGCCAAAGGCATAACAAACACAACCCGCAACACGTCTGCTAAGGCTCAGTCTGTCTCCTCCCCTCCCTCCCGGTGACCCCACGAACAAAGCCCCCTGTGACGGCACACTGACCTCACGTGAAGAGCTGCAATGCCCCAGCAGCGTGTCACTACCCACCTGCCCGGGCATCTTCCTTGCAGAGAGGCTGCTGGTGAGCAGGAGCGCTCTCCCTTGGATGCAGCCATGGATCATACCCCCATCTCAGCAGCAACATCCCCTCCAGCAGCTGGAATTCCTGTAGTTATTCTCATTTGAAAATTACTTTTTGTTTATTTGTGTGAAAAGTCTGCATTATCTTTGCTTCCACATTACATCTCTCCTCTGTCAGACTGCCTAAATACTGACTGTGAAGCTATTTTTAAATTGATTTTTTGTGAAAGTTATTAAGAAATTTAGTTTTTTCTTTTTTTCCAAAGAAAAGTAAAGAGACAAAGAGCTTCACAAACTCAAAGGGAGCCTATTTGTGCTGTCACAAACATGCCTTGATCCCATTCTGGACAGACTACCTGCAGAGCATTCGGTTTCCACGTCTGCTCACTGCATCACATCTTTACTACAGGTGCCAAACACAATGGCATTGATGTTCTTTACTACAATCTGGATCAGAGCTCTCCAGTCAGCACGTCTCATTCAGGGTCTCAAGCACAAAAGCAAATCTGACATATGCAGTGCCAGCAGCATGACGTTGTTTCTCTCTGGTGCATATGAAAAAGGCTTTACTCTACTCCCTGTGTGCCACCGCACGTTCGCTCTCCCTTGCGCTCCTGCTGCTTTGCTGCAAGTGTGCGTGAGCCGGGAGAACAGCACGGAGCATGTGCCTGGCCCCAACCAAGAAATACGGGAATGGGAAAGAGTCATCAAAGGCAGAGGAAGGCAGGAAGTATCTGTATCTGCTGCATTTGTTTGTGAAACATCGTCTTTCATCTTCAGTTGATTCAGTCTCGTAACAAAAGCTCCTAGTGCCTTGCTTGCTACGCGTACAGAGCAGCAGGGCATTGTGTACGCGTGGAAAACTGGTGCAGTGTGATCAATTAATACAGAAGCTACACGCTTTAAATCATCTAGAAGGCAGGCAGGGAGCATGCTGCATCATGTGTGTGTCCCAAGGTTTTGTCTCTGACTGCGGCTGGTGCCCGAAGCTTTACGGAGAAATGCTAAAATGATGGAGGGTGACAAAGCAACCTCTGTCCAACACCGGAGCTGATAGCTGAAGACTAACCGAATCCTTGAACACTAAGCTTAGCGCTTTTTCCAAATTACTTATACTAATTACAACCCTGCGTATTGTTGATGGCTATAACCTTTTAGAAATCTCGTTAAATTCTTGGCCTCAGTGGCTTTCCTGTGTTAATGACTTCCACATTTTAATCACATGTGAGAAAGTGTTTCCTTCTTTTATAGAGGTATTAATATAGATGCCTGGCAACGTCTCTTCACAGACCAAAGAAATATTTCAAAGAAAAACTGGTTTCCAGGCAGTATGGAGACAGCTGCAGATAACCTCTAAATTCTGCGTAACAGCACAGGGCCATAATACAGGTATAAATACAAGTCTATGGAATTCACAAGACTTCGGATGTTACAGATACAAATTTTATATGAACACAGCGATCTAAAAATTCTTGGCTTTCTCAGTATTTCAAATAGTAGAAACAGCTTAACATGTCAAGAGTCCTAAAACTGTTTCTGTGAAGAATCTGAGAATGATCCAAGAAGCTTTAATTAAAACAGAGAGAAACAAAATGGTCAAATTGCTAAAGAATACGAACCTATTGCCAAATTGACTCAGGGTAACAGCAGAGCTCAGATGACAGCAGTTAGCTTTAAGCACACATTTTAAGTCAGCAAGCCTATACAAAATACTACATATCCTACTGTGTGCAAGCTGATGTTTAAAACTAAATTCAGTATCCTGGTTTCAATAGGGAATGTCTACATATTAATGTGTGGCTGTATTATAGTCTGTGTAACACTCCTCTGCTTTTCAAGATTACTGTCTAGTTACCCGTTAATTCAAATTTTAGCTGAAAAAGATACTTTACACCAATTTTTTTTGTGGGAGCCAGGTTATAGTGCAGAAGTAACCTGGATTATGTATGCCTAACAAATATGATAACCTTCACAACTGAAAATTTTTCTCTTTCTTGTGAATGGTATGGCATTGCGCCTCCAGTTGTAACTTTTGAGTCTCAACAAGCCAGCCGAAGTGGCTGCAATGTCACATGAATTTGAGGATCTTGACTTTCTTGTGGACCTGTTGGGATTACCATGGAGGGCGATGAGAAGCCTGGCAGACACTAAAAAAACCAGCACAGGTCAGGAAGTCATTTCTGGGAGCAGATGTTTGTTCTAATTGCATTTACAGATGGATGCCTTATAAGGGAAGCTGGCATTGAACAGGTACTGTACTGAGATCCATTTCACTGTCATTAATGCTACTATTAAAAAAAAAAAAAAAGACTTAGTGAGAGAGAAGGGAAAACGATGACATACCCAGGGCACAACTCCAAATAACCCAGGAGATGCTCTGCGACATCCTTATTACTCATTTCCTCTCATCAGATTTTGCCCCATGCCTAGCTCATTCTGGTATTTAAGGCTTACAGCCTCTTCCCTAGAGAAGACCCCTCGAAAAGCCGCAGCAAGCAGACGGCAGCCCTTCACACCGCGGCTGTGGCAGGCAGGGCGCAGCAGCCCAGGCTCCCGCCCACGGCAGCACAGATTCCCAGCTTCCAGAGCACAGGCACCCGATCCCACACCGCTGCGGAGAGGGGCACAGCTACAACCCTGCCCTGTCTGGCCACGCTCCAGTTCGCCGAGGGGCTTGATTAACCAGCAAGAGCAGTGGGGCTTGGAGCAAGAGAGGAGACAGGCACTCCTGCCATCCCTCTGCCTCAGCTCTTGCCACCCAAATGTCTCAGTCACTTCTCAACCAGTTTCTGCACCACTGCTTTTTTTCTGGAGTGATACAAGGCAAACCAGAAGTGCCAGAGGGTTACCTACAAAACACTACAAAGTACAGTAAGCTGTAACGGCTGTGTAGGTGATTCACCAGGAGACCAGACGTCCCTGCACTCAGAGCACCACAGTCCCTCAGAGAGGCAGGGGCTGAAATGGCTTCAGCAATGTGATTTTCATTTGCAGACACATGTCTGTCAGAACCCTAACTCTCATACTGTATTAACTCTGTGACTGAAACTAAACATGTGTCTGGAAAGAATCAAAGAGCAGTCAGCTATCTTGAATCTGGGAAAATTTAAGAATTTTTCTTACTCAAGTGTCAAAAAATATTAACATAGCTTTGTACTTTATAAAGTGGAAAGACTCCAAAACCAGGCAGAGTTCCACGTACCTGCAGTGATAAGCAGGAGAATGGTTAGCTATAATATAGACCTATAAAAAAAATCCCCCAAACTCCCCTGTAACACCCTTGCTACTATTAAAAAATACAGCAATTCCTCATGAAGAATGCCAGCAGCAAACTGTCATGCCGAACTCTCCTCTACAGTATGTGTTTGGTTCTGAATCAATCCCAGAGAAGACAACAGACAACATCAAAACAGAAGCCTTTAATTGCCCCATAAAATGAAGATGATTTTATCCCCTTAAAATTGAACTTTTATGAATAAAACAGTACCCCATGAAACCACTAGGAATTACATTGCAGTTATCTGGGATTCATCTTGTATATGATTTTTTTTTTAACTGTACTGGAAATCATGTTGAAAGGCCTACAAGAAAGCACATTTTTGGATTATCCTGGCTTTTGTATCTGGGGAACAGAATTCAGAACATATCTTCAATGAAATGGTCCATTTGGCCTAAACAATCCAAGGAAAGAAAAAAGTTGCTATCCCTTTAGAAAATGTCATTTTAAAGCGTATCAAATGTTTTCCAGTTGCAAGGTATACATAGGCTTGGCTAACATTTCAGAGCGGATTCAGTTTACCCAGAAAGAAGCACTTTTTTCCTGGAATAAGAACGCTCAGAGACAGATGTATAGCCATTCTGCTGAAATTTTAATGATACTTCGTTCCAGCATTAGACATATGCACGTGTATGGTGGGCACTGGTATATATATATTCACCATCCCAGTTTCTCCCTTTTTGACTAGGGAGTGAAGCGAGTCTCCCAATCGTGCCCAATTTGCAAAGCACATGTAAAAGGCATTTAAATGACTTGAAATGATTGCTGACATTTCCTTTAGAAAAAGGTGAAAGATTCCGGGTTTTACTACAGATTTCTGCAGCAGCACATTTATCAGGAATGTAAGGAAGCGTGGTCACTGACTGTCACAGCTCGCTCTGCTACCAGGGTTTCTTGTGTGGATGGCCCTTCTGCATTCAAATTAGCATACCGTGCTGGTATAATACGCTGATATAATACCATTAGAGCACACCTTTTAGTGAATGTGGCCTGTCTTCAAGAGCTTCCATCCCTTAGTTCATTCGTTCAAGCTGGCAACTCAGGAACGGAAACAAAGCTCCAGCTCAGATAAACATGGTTATGGGACTTGATGATCCTTATGCAATGTGGGCATTTTGCATTACTGACCAACCTAAACAATTAGGAAGCCGTATTTGTTTGTGTGGACTTGTGGTCCTGACTTTTCTATGCCTTGCCACGTAGGAAAGCGAAATAAGTGCTTCAAAATAAGCTACCTAGGGCTTTTAATCACAGCTTCTCCTTCTACTCCTGGGTGACTTCAGTTCAGCTGGTACAACGCAGAGCTGCTCGCACAGTGCTTGCGCTTCTGTTAGACCTCAGTGGTGGAACAAACCTTCCCCAGCTCTATAGGGATGCCAGCTTCTAGGCTGCAGTGCCACCTTGGCTCTTTCTCCTGAAAAGATGGCCAGAGCACAAGCATTAGGATAATTTTTATTTCCTTTTTGATTTGAGTGGCTGGGAGAGGGAAGACTAGCCACCGCCCTTTGGAGGCACTCATGTGATTTGATGCGTCTGAGACTTTTTTCTTTTATACTGGCTTTGACCACTTCAATAACCTTCAGTATCACTCTGAGTATCTTTCTCTCTCTTACATATAATCCTTTACAGATTACATGTCCTGTTCACCAGCAGGGAAATAACTGAAGTAATACATCTATTTGTATAGCTGTGCCAGACATTCTTCCTATGCTCTTCCTGTGCTGTGTTTGTAATTGTATCTGTCTTTCAAAAATTCAATTAAGGGACACTTAATGAAAATGAATTAAATTAGTCCTCTGACAACACAGAGCAGCACCACATAGATGACATATTACAAGTTCAGGATGGAGCAATGAGAAAGAAGCAGCAAAGTACTGGTAAGTCTCTTCTGCATCCTCCAAAGTACTGAGGAAGGATGCTTTAAAGTTGCTTGTTAGAAAGAATGGGATGTGACACACAATGTGAAACAGCTGTTGCTTTCTAAATGAGGCAAGAGGGAAGCTAAATAAGAGAAAGCATAAAGGTAAAATGGATGCAAGTGTCAAATCCTGGATGTCTTCTCCTTATTCGTAACGAAAGGAACATCTTGGCATTTTTGTGAGGAACAAGGGTGTAAAATATGTCATAATTCTACAAATGAGGATTAAAAAAGACTATGTTCTTTGGATGAAGACAGCCAAGAGAGGGTTCAATTCAATAAATAATCAGCAACATTTCATCAGAGAGATAATTCTCTTACTGTCCAAAGTGTTTTGTTTTCCAGCAAAGCTGCAAAAATCCTCAAACACATTACACTGTACATCAATGCAACTTTTGTATTTGATTCTATTCCAGCACATCCAATCTATTGGAGCAGGGGGAAAAAGAGAAGAGAGGAGGAGGAAGGATGAAAGCCTAATGATCAGGAAGGCAGCCACTATGAAGTATGACTAGTTTATTTGCCTATCAAAAGGAATGTGCAGATATGCACAGGAATTTTATACCAATGAATGCTTACTAGTTGCTTCTTTCTGTAGTCAAAGTGTTGTCCCACCACATACTCTTGACAATGTAACCTACTTGTGAATGTTTCTGAAGTCTGATTGAAATGATTTAATTTATCCTGAAAATACAAATCCAGCACTGGAAGCATCCTTAATTGCATCCTACCACTAAGGGTGTGTAGGTGTGCAGGTAGGTAGGTATGCCCCTACATGTGGGTAGGTATTCCCATTCCACTATTCTGAGTGCCTATGAAGGAAATGTTTTCTTCTCAGAAGTAAACTATTTAAAAATAATTGTACTGCATTTTTTATTTAAAATTTCCTGCAAAGTTTTTCCCTCTTGTACACATAAGCGCTCAGTTGATGACTTGAACTTATATGAGACTTTTACTTTTTTCTTTCTTTATGGTATCAGCTATCCCAAAGCAAAAGGATGAGTGACAGGCCGAGTTGACAAGGTCGACTATGTTGAAAGGCTCCCACCATTTCTGGCTTGCTGTACCTGTGGTTCACAGCACATTAGTCACAGTGTGTGCTGCAGAGTCCACGCGTGCTCCACCTCGAGGTTCCAGCACTATACATTGAATTTGGGGATGCAGCCAAACAGCTTAAAACTTTCCCTCTAATATACAATGCAGCACTTTGTCTTGCTAGAACAGAAACCTTGGGTAAGCTTGCTCAGGCACTCTGCAGAGAGTTAGCACCGAGAGCAGAGTGCGTGGGCTGAGTTTGCCCCGGCTTACCTTCCTGAGACTTCCAGCACGGCTATTTCAGCAGCCACTTTTCCCTTTATGGCAGGGCCTTCCCGAGTATCCAACTGCGGTAATTTAACCTGCCTGTAAAGCAAGGCCGTGTCGAACACAGCCTTTCAAGGAAGCTGGGCCACCCCTCTGGCACTTGTCCTCGCAAGAGATGAAAATTATTTTACAGAATCGAATGGAAAAAAAATAAAGTCACAACGCTTCCACACTGCTCTTCATACGCTCTATACAAACAAGAGGAAATTAATATGGAATATAAATGTGCCAAACCAATTAGGGTTGACGACGCTTTTCAGACAAGCACCATTTAGCATTACCTGCCACCTGAACCGTCAGCCACGACGGGCATGTTTCTGCTTAGCTAGAGCAGACGGCTGTGCCCAGCGCAGCACCGACTCACACCCAGCCCCAAGGGACGGCACGGTCTGGAAGCAACGCTGTGCTTTGAGCTAACGCTCTTAAAACGCTTCACAGCAAGAGCAGCTACGATATTGGGGGCGGGAAGTGAAGGGGACAGTGACAACCTCGTAAGTGGGTATTTCAAGAACATGAGAATCGAATGATGTGTTTAAACATAATCCATTACAGTTATGTTGTAAGCAACCAATTAACCTTCTTTCAAGTATTACAGGATCTAAGGACTCATTAAATCAATTAATAATATGATACTTTATGCTAGTTCATCAGGTGCTATTAGTAGCACACTGTGTTCTACCACAGTAACTCTTCTTTTCCCACGTCACTGTAAAGCAGTATTGAGTATCAATATTTTCGCTGTTTGGGTTAAAAACAGGGTTAAAGGAAGTTGTAACTTAACATCACTAAAATTGACTAAAAGTTACAACTCCAAAAAATTATAAAACAATTATAACCAAAGCAATTGTTACTAAAACTAACACTTACTTTACAGCCATTTTTTTCACCGAACCGCTTATAAGCAGGTAGAGTTCATCTAAGCCCTAGTCTCACAGTTGCAGTTTGTTGGTTCACCGTGGGTATCCAGCAATAAATTTATATGATCAAACCCACTGAGGCACTAGTGAGATCGTTTGGATCACGAGGTAGGAAAACAGCTAACACAAATTTTATAGCTTTCAATAATCCTGTGTGTTTCACAGGCTAGTCATATGAAACTAATAACTGATGAGAAGACTGTTTATTAAGGAAGATCCTTGCCAAAGTGAAGGAAGATCTACTAACTCAGGAAACAATCATTGAGGAAAACCCTCCACTAAAAGCATATTATGCCTGAGACAGGAAATAAATGAACTTCACAGGGTGATGTGAAAGCAGAAATAGCCACTCAGAGCAAGCAGAACATGTCAGCTGCCTTCTCAGCATCACAGGGAATATTCCCCAAACCAGAGGGATGACCTGTCCCTGGCTGCGTGGGGGTCCAGGACTCCTGTTCTCCCCACTTATTAATTATGCCTCCTGTGGTCACGGCACAGCTCAACATAAGCACCCCACAGTACCTTTGGAGGCAAAAGCTAGGCATATCTTCAGATGAACGTGCCGTGGAACCAAAGGCTATTCATTCAGGCACAGTGCCCTGCTCTTGGCCATCTTATCGACTTTGAAACCACGGGTAGTCCTTCCCATGCCCACGGTGCCATGTGGTGTACCATCACAGATCTCCGTGCTGCACTGCGCAGTGGGCGATGGGCTCGCTCCTCCCACTCGTGCTCCATAGCCTAGAAAAGCGCTACCTTCAATGCTTCTCAAAAGCACTAAAAAGCTCATTGATGAGAAGAATTAAGTAAGCATAAACACAGAGCTTTGGGTACGCTGGCGTTTCAGCGGGCCATCTCCCTTCAAAACATTTATGTCTCTCACACTGAGTTATCATGATGCTAATTTGATATAATTTTTCTTCAATTCTGTGTTTTGAAATCAAGTTAGATCGTAGTGGTGGCTATAATTCTCTTTTCCGCCTCACATGCTTGCAGCCCCGCTCCATGGGCTGGAAAGCCAAGTAAGAAACACTTGTTTCATTTCCAGTTTGGGAGGTCACTTAGTTAAACAAATTCCTGAAACCATCACCTTAAAACCACATTTTCAACAGCCTTAAAAGCTTTGGGTCAATGACTAGACTACAGATGCTAATCCAAAATCTGAGTTGGCTTCTGGAGCAATCAAAACACATCCATCCCTATGCAGACCTCCAGGACCACACTCCTCCCCCTGCTCTCCCCATAAAGGCCCATGTGCCTGCCCACTTTCAGGTCTAATACCTTGGTCCCTTCCCAGAGCAGCGTGATATCCCCCCTCCTCTCTTTAAAGACATGACACAGAATCCAGCTGCAACTACACTGATATTTGGCTACAAATATGTGCGGCATATCAGTTCCTCGAACTTCCATTTTGACATACAAAGCACTGTGTTATTATTGCTGAATAAATAAAAGATTACGTGATAGCAAAAACAACCCACTTCCTTACAAAATATTGTAAGCTTCAAATCAATGCTGCAAAATATTTTGTAAAGGAGAATGATTGTAGGAGTCATAAGGAAAGAAAATGGACTGGGATTTTGATGATAGGACCACTTCCTTTGTAAAACTGTCCATGGTTTTAAGAACTAAGAAATAAAAAGAGTCCATTTCAGGGAAAAAAATAAAGTTCAATAATGAGAAGATATTCAAAGCTTTGTGACATTCAGATACCCAGCTGCCCTTAAAAAGAAAAGGACTTTTTAGTCCCTATTTCCTACCTAGCTTTGTAAAACCTCACTCTGCAGCTCATTACTGGAATCAGTTCACCTATATGTTACCAAATCACACTTCAGCAATTCCTACTTTTACTTCATTAGACATTGAAGTTCCATGGAAAATATTTTCGCTGTGAAGAAGCCAGAGGAAATCTTCCTAACTTTGAATCTCAGCGATATCCCCAAACAAGATGCCAAAAGATTCGCTTCTTGATTGCACCATGCAATTCCTGCGGTTGGCAGCTCTGTCTCCTTCACTGTCATTTCAGCCCAGCCCAAAGAAAAATCCATACTATTCCTGAATCAGTTGTCCCGTGGCCCTCACTATAGGTTCAGCAGCAGCAGTATGTGCACAGCTGTAAAACATCTGGCATACAGGTGTATGAAACTGCATTTGCTTGCTGTCTGGCTAGTCACCACACATTTTTTGGAAGGATAACAAACAGTTATTGTGTAGAAAGACAGACAGTACTCTTGTGCTCGCTGTTGTCAGTTACATTTATCTTCAATGTTGTAATCTCCAGAGTAAGGCAGAAGAGTAAATGTTATATTAATTTATTAAGAAAGAAAATTTTATGGAAGACAAGCATGGTCCTTCACTTTGGTAGCAATAATCTAGCTCAGATCCTGGTTTACTGCCAAGGATGAAGTAGGTGGGGCTGCAAGGTGCACTTCAAATAAATCCTCCTACACGGTCTGAAATGGAACAGGAGCAAATACTTTCATTCACCAGCTGAACTTACAAGTTAATGCCAGCAACATTACAAACATGAATCTTAAATATACCACCAAAGACAGACTAAACACAAAACTCTACAAAAAAAGCAAGGCTTGTATGAAAGCAAAGTTGACATATAAAAGGCAGCTTACACAGAGCACAGAGGAAAACATGTTGCTTTCAGCGTAAGACATTCAATATTAGGAAAAAATACGTAAAAATTTAAATTAATGTCGTATTTGCCAAAGGCTTTGATTAGGCAAAATTGCTAATTCCAAAGTCGTACTTAAAATAGTACAAGACAGACCTAAATGGCAAAAATGAGGATGTAACTCATGCCCAAAGCCTACCATAAGCATGGCAGGCATACCTGTGTGAGCTTTAACACGACAGGTCCAACAGTAGCCATGAAGATTTCAGCATGGACTAATAAGCCACATACACATTCAGAATCCCTCAAGAGCTTGCACTGCAACCGCTAGCTGCATCTGCATCACCACCACCACCACCCGGCTATGCATTTGCTTACTGACAGTACAATCATCTTAGGTTTCTGCATACGTATCAGTAACGAACGTCGGGTGTGTTGTGTTGTAGGTGAATGGAAGCAGCATTTGCTGTATGCCTGTTCATCCCTAGTCATCCATAAAAGAAACCTGATGAGACACCAGTGGCACTACTAGGACTCTTGCTACCCGAATCAAGTTCTCAAACTGCAGTTTAAGCAGCAGATTTTCTGATTTACAGCCTATTAAATATATGGGACTTGGTTCGTATGACAAGCCAACGTGACAATTCCGCTGGCAAACTCAACATGCTTACCATTGCAAAGCTCTGGATTTTCCTCTGCTTTTCTCATCTTTCCGTTAAGAAAGAGCACACACTACAGCAATACAGCTCCAGGACAAACAGCAGCTGTGCTATCCAATCAAATTACCCAAGTGATGCTGAAACTGGGAAACACTGGCTGGTCTTCTCAGTCACTGACATATCCAACAAAATGTTTGCTTTTTCTTTCTACAGTAACTTTCTTCTGAAGGTTTTCTCTCTGAAAGAAAAGGCTCATCACTTTACAGCTCTCAAAAGCCTCCTGTTACTGAACTGAAACTGAACAAGCATGAATGCTAAATGGATAATCATCAAGACAGCAAACATGAGACAGGGATTTTAGAAGGAAAGGCAAGTTTTTGCCATAAAGCAAAGCTTTCCAAATGTTTCCAGCGCTGAAATGGATTGGCAGCACGAGGTGATGGGTGCTTTGGCAGAGAGAAAAGTGACAAAATAAAATGAAGTATGGGTAGGTTATTAAAACAGCAAGCTTCGCTGGCACCTGCCGTTTCCTGAAATTCTAATCAAGTTTCCAAACAGAATTCCTATTTGGAATTAAAAAGGAATCTCTCACCTTTTGTCAGAATCTTTAAGGCTCATTTAATTAGTCCTGAAAACAAACGGCTGCAATATTTTCTTTAACTGATGCTATGCACACACACACGTTTCAGTTTACCTGTCTTTCCACAGACTTTATATTTCTCTATCTTTGTTGTCAAGGCAGCTGGAGACATTTAGCAGATGTCTCTCATTCTGATGCTCAAACAGCAGTGCAACTATATCCATAACTCTTCACACAGGCTCTGTTCTCCACTGAGTCGTCAGTACAGGACCAAGCCCTCTAAGCACATTACTGGCAGCTTTTTGATTCAAAAGTAAAAGCTGGGAAGATTTACCAAGAGAAGTGAAACTACTTTACCTGCCCCAAACACTCTGTAGCTAGGGTGGGAAAGGTGCCACTCCAAACACTTCCAAAACAGATGAAAAAATAACAAACCCTTTCTTTTTCCTCAAGGGATACGAACAATATTCAGAGACATTACCTCCGTTGCTGAATCAGCTGCTCCCTCTGCCTTGTGCTCATCCATAAAGAACAATATGCAAAAGGTGAAGCGAAAATTGGATAAAGAGCTAGTTTTCACTAAATAATTGGCAAGGAGTCAGAAGTGATATTCCATCTAAAATAGTGAGCATCATTATGCCCTAATGCACCATCTCTGCTGCAGTGGTGTTTCATAAACTATTTCAAAGACAGGCTTTGCAGCTGCTTGGCCTGGAGGATGTATCATGGTATCAGTACTCAAAATGAAAGCAAACCAACTACCTCAGATGCTATTAAAAAATTCTGTTGGGAAATACAGACATTTTGCTTTAAATTTTGTTAAAAGATTGGCAGATCCCTCCAAGGAGTTGCAGAAAAGTAACTAAACTTCAAATTACAAACAATTTAAGTTTTTTTTTTTTTTTTTAACTGTTACAGGGTTGCTTGATTCTAGTTATCAGAACTTTTTTATTATTTTATTAAAAATAAGTCAAACAAACCTTTCACCGATCCTAGCACTTCAAAATTTAAGACCATGTGAGCAGCAGGAAGTGGGTTAGAGTTGACCCATGTGTATTAACATAAGCAGGTTGGAAACCAGTATTAAAGAACAGATACTCAGTGCAAAAATTAACACAACTCTGCATTCCATGCTTTGCTCTCTTTCCTACCTGGTACTTAACTCTCCACTCTGCCCAGGGGCTCCCGGCCGGGCTCCCCTCTGGCAGGAGAGGACCGCAGCCTGAAGGGGATGGGCTGCCCCTAAGCAAAGGTACAGGTATTCACACTGCAGCCTGCAGCACCGCCCCGGAGGGAGCATCCCTCATCCGTGGCCAACCAGCTGGTCCTGTAGGACTGCAGGAGCTTTGTGTTAGCTCTGTGGAACTAGAGACCAGCAAACCTTTCTCTGATGCGATAAGATTATATTTGTATATATATTCAGGTTGCTAGCTTTCTAATATCTTCACATTTACGGCATCTGCCAGTTAACATGTGGGACACTAAATAGAAGGGATGCGCTAATCTGGCACTATGCTTAAGGAAATGTTTTTGAATAAACGCAACAAGCTTCAACGTCTCAAAGGATTTCAAGACTCAGGTTGTATTGCCATTCAAGCCATGCCCCAAGCAGCGTGTACTACTGCAAGCAGTACCAGCCTGATTTCCAGGAAACTCAGGTAATTTCCCAATTCTGTTGCTTGTGATGGACAATTTCCTTCTCATCTGAATACAGGGATTGTAACTCACTTGCACCTCCTCCCTGACACTTCAGAAACTTAGCAATAAGAAGTACTGTGTAAGACATGGCATGTTACTGCAGATATATGATACGACATGCTATCAAATGGGAAGAATGGCACTACAAATTGATTTTGAATAGTACATTTGGGAGTTGCTAAGGATATCCACAGCGCAGTAAACATCTACTGCCCGTCATCTTGTTTGTCTGCCCACTGACAGCAGATTTTATATCAATTAATGACCAGCTTTGACAATACACTTTTCACACAAGTTTTCTAAGGGTATGTGAAGTAACTTGTGATATAAGTTAAATAAACTATTCAAAATATGCAAACCTCCCCAACCCAGTCTCCTTACTGTAAGGTTATTTACAGCATACCTTATTTATAGTTCACAAATCCCTCGAGGCAGAAATAGGCACAGTAAGAAATCAACAAGCACTTTTACAATTAGGTAATTGAGTCTGCAAACTGCAGTAAATATCCACAGTTTCTGGTTATCAGCTAAAGGCATTATTCAGAGGAGAATCTTAATCCAAAGGGGATGCATCAGAAAAAATGAAAAAATACTTAAGTGTGTATGTTCCATTCCAATGAATGCAAAAATTTTTTCAGGAGAGAAGTAAGATATTGCTTGCAAAACCATTATTAATTTTGGGGGAAGTAAAGCAAAATCATTAAACAAAGGCATCAAAACATTGAAAGTTGAGCAGCTGCAAGAAAAAAAAAAAGGCATTGAGAAGAATGGATCGAGAGCAGCCCTGAGGAAAAGGACTTGGCGGTATTGGTGGATGAAAGGCTCAATATGAGCTGGCAGTGTGTGCTTGCAGCCCAGAAAACCAACCATGTCCTGGGCTGTATCAAAAGAAGTGTGAGCAGCCAGTTGAGGGAGGTGATTTTGCCCCTCTACTCCGCTCTGGTGAGACCCCACCTGGAGTACTGCCCCCAGCTCTGGGGGCCTCACTACAAGACAGACATGGAGCTGCTGGAGAGAGTCCAGAGGAGGGCCACAAAATTGATCAGAGGGCTGGAGCACCTCTCCTATGAGGACAGGCTGGGAGAGTTGGGATTGTTCAGCCTGGAGAGAGGAGACTCCGGGGAGACCTTATTGCAGCTTTCCAGTACCTGAAGGGGCCTACAGGATAGATGGAAAGCAACTGCTTATCAAGGACTGTAGTGACACGATAAGGGGTAATGGCTTCAAACTAAAAGAACATAGATTTAGATTAGATGTTAGAAAGCAATTCTTCACTGTTAGAGCGGTGAGGCACTGGAACAGGTTGCCCAGAGAGGTTGTGGAGGCTCCATCCGTGGAAGTGTTTAAGACCAGGTTGGATGGGGCTTTGGGCAGCCTGGTCTAGTGGAGGGTGTCCCTGCCCATGGCAGGGGGGTTGGAACTAGATGGTCTTTGAGGTCCCTCCCAACCCAAACCATGCTATGATTCTATGAAGAACATGGCTTTTAAGACAGGACGTAAAATAATATTCCATCTATGAAATGATACACAAAATGGCAAAGTAAATAAGAGCCCCTTCACAGCAAGAGCAATAACTAGAAGCTGCGAATCTCAGTGATGCTCTGATGCCAACAGGATGGAGAAGCAAAAGACCATTTGCTGTCAGCTGCCAAGTGGTATAAACCAGCACATCCAAACCCAACACGTGGTGCCAACTAATGAGAGAGGTGAGAAGATTTGGCACTGCAAGGAGGCCTGACCAGATCACCCCAGCACACCTGGCTTGACACCTGGACGCTGGAGGCAACCTGGACAGGCGTTCCTTGGTGCTTGGGAGTAGGTGGTGATGACAGCCAGAGCGACTGAAAATGATTTTTGCTTCCCTTCTTGATTTTGCATTAAGATTGGCTACACTGTTGCAACATTATTTCCTAAATGTATAAACCCTATGTTTTCTCTGAAGTAAAGGAAAACAGTACAGGGAGAAATACATGTTTAAAACTGCAATATGGAGCTACTTATTAAGAATTTATTATATGCATCTTAAAACCCATTCTCCATGGAATTAGGAATCAGGATGCCATTGCACCGAAAGCTAGATAATTTAAAATGTAATTAATCTTTAATTCCATGGAAATTATATAGATCGGTTAAAACTGTGTAATAAAACCTCACTGTTCAGAGGCAGTGAAAACGCAGAAATATTTACATCCAATTTCCTTTTTTTCCTTCTTGGGAAATTTTTTTTCCCCCATTATTTCTACAAATTTTAAAAACAATTTAAGCTGCTGATTTCCTCTATAAATCTAGTGCTCCTACAGTTTCTTCTACAGCTGGGTTCAAATACATCATGAGATACATGAAACATAAAAGGATGGTCCAAGATGCTTTTATGCTAAATGAGCACATTCCTCCCCATTTTATCTTTAAACACCAAAAAAGTCAATTAGATCTTGACTTGTTTTCCCATAAAACTACAACAACCCTTTGAGTTTTGTTGTTTCTCTGTTGGATTATAACAGGTCCCGCAATTGTATTCATAATTTGTAAGAAAACTACCCTCCTATATGACCTGGTTTTAATCCTTCCTCAGTAGATTTATCTTCTGAAATTCTGACTGCAGTAAGTTGCATCAGACTTACTTCATACACGGAGCAAAGCTAATACAAAGTACCTGGCAAGGCTTCCCCGTGAGTTGCACTAGTGCTGAACACATCAACTCATCAATTTAGAAAAGCAGACCTAAACACGACACCCAGTGAGAACAGACTTAGATTGCCTTTCTCTGAGTGCCTGGTGGTTTCTCCTCACTTTACAAATGAGCTTTCCAATTTCAGTTTCTAGGTAATTTTACCTCATACAAAATGACAGGCTAATGCAACACAACCAACGGGTCACTCACAGCATTGGCCCGTACAAGGGAGTTCTTCACACTTCAGTTATGATGGTTTTAGGTGAAGGTTTGAATGAAGACATTCATTCTACAGCTACGGTGAATGTATTTTATGCACTTGTCAACTTTTTCCCCAAGTTTACCCTTAATTTATCAATGTTTTTTCTGAATTAACCCGTAATAAATTCCTTGAGGGTCCACACAAGTTGCTATTTCACTTTCTTCTTGTTTTTCACAAAATTACAGAATAAAGTTTACTAGAAGGAAAAGTGCATTTCATTAAAAAAAAAGAAAATTAACAGGTGGAAGTTCATTCTGTGGCAAGGACTAAATTAGGTTTTCCAGGAATACCATTTGGCAGGAGTCTCATACTGCAGACTGCCATGGTTTCTAAAGCTTATGCCTGAAGTTAATACAGAGTCAGCAACACCAGCCCAGAAACAGTAACACAAGATGGGAAGGAGAGCCAGGGCAGAGAGCTGAAGATCAGGAAGACTTTGGGTTTTTTTGAAATCAGATTTAGGATGTCAGAGCTGCTTACTGCTCAAGCAAGTAGCATTAAGATCACACCTTTCATTCAGTACATTCCCTGGCTCACTCTCCCCTTGGAAGAAGCCAGAAGCCCTCTAATCGACACCCCTCCCCACCCTCTGTCCTTTTTGGCAAGCCTGGAAGAAAAAACCACGGTGACCCTAATGCAAAAGGATGTAACACTTCATAGTCGGGACGTAAAACGTGGGTTTGAGTGACACAGCGATGGGGCCAGCAAGTCTCTGCACAGGCACCAGAAAGGAGGTAACTACACACACGCTTTGGGGGTGCGCATACTCCATACTCCTGCACTTCTGCACAGGCGTGGCAGGCACGTGGAAACACCGACATACTTTGAATGAACTCGGCACAATTCATTGGCATACTCATTTTGAAATTTTGACCACACAGGAAAAACCCCACGTTTGGATGCATATGCCTTTCAGTCCAGGACCGATCCCCATAAGAGTATATATGTGGTTATCGTCTTTTTTTTTTAATATACAACTTCCTCTTGGCTAGATCCCCAAAGTTGTAAGTTAGACATTCTATTTTTAATGTATACCATAATCTGGTTTTCCATTTTGTTTCCATAAAATGTTAAGTTTTATGGTGCCAACAACATAGCTAAATTCTCTCCCTTTAAATAAAAAAAGCCTTTAAATTGCAATTTATTCTCCTGTATATCCTGAGCTGAAACAAAAAACTGTTTCTACTTGATGGACCAGAAAGCATACTCTCGATTTCTGTAATACAATGACGGAATTTTTTTTTCCTCCACCAGCTTTTCTGCTTCCCAAACTGGACACATTCCATCCTTTATGTCAAATGTATCAAAATAAAAACTGCTTCCAGCTGCCAAAACAGCTCCAAGGAGAAAAAAGGAGGGGAGAAAAAGAAGGAGAGGAAAAAAAAAGAGGAGGGAAAAAAAGGAGGAAAAGAAAAGGAGGGAAAAGGTTAGGGGTTTGGCTGCTATCACGAGGAGTCAATGGTCATCTATGGAATTATATCAATTTGTTGCAATAAAGTGTAATAAAATTGAACATAACTAAGACAAATAATGCATAGTTTAATGCAATGGGTAAATAAATGTGTGTGTTCTCATTGCAGTCCGTAATCCAAACAAAATGGGGATAAACAACAGAATGATGATTCTTAACACTCTCAGCAGTCAACAGAAATCTCTCTTGTTCAGTTAAAGTGAAATTTTCCACAAACACCTGATGATCAAACTAAATGCATCCTTCTATCAACAAATTCATTCTCACAATTTACATTGCTCTGTACTCACAAGGACATTCTTCTTACATCAAATAATGACTGCTCCGTTCATTGCACTCCCCGCCAGTAATAAAATTATGAATTGAGTCAAACATGTACAAACTGATGGGTGGAAAACTGCCTTTTCAACATAAATACACAGAAATTCTTAAAACACTTTCAACAAGAAAGAGATACCGCTCAAAGTGCTGCTCAGTGGCAAAGCTGAGCAGGAACTGAGCTGTATAGAACATACATTTCCTCTGGACACTGATATAGTGCATACAAGAGCCTGAATACTCCGTGGTAGGGCTGGATTTGCGTGGGCAGTTACAAAATATAAAAAAGATAGGAGAGCAGAAGCACTATGAAAACGCGGCTTTCAGAGAGGCACACATCCCGCAGAGTAATAACACTCCTGGAAACTAGAAGTTGGATGTGGAGCAAAAGCATGGCGAGAAAAACCTGCAGGACAGCCTTCTGAACCACCGCTGCCTGAACGAAGCCTGGAGATGCTCGCAAGGGAACCAACGGGGCTTTCATAATCTCGTAATATGAACAGCATTGCATGTAAGATACCCAGCTCCACCAGTGGTTTTTTTCCAGTGTAATAACCACAGATACTTGTATTTTGGCTTATTTCATGGATAAAAGAGAAGTAAAAGTCACAGCTTTTGTTGTATAGCTTTCTTGGCAAACTCCCCATTTCGGAGCACTGGCAGTTTTTGACAGTAGTGCAACTGCAGTGACGTCTGTGCAGCAAGAAGCAAGTGTTGCAAATGGAACGGGGGAAAAACAACTCAGTCATACCACCTATGTGATGCTACTATTTCTTTTTGGCACTTTTGGGTGTGCATCTGTCACATTGTGATATGTATAGTATAGTATTGCCTAAAAGAAAAAGAATAAAATAAGGTTTTCTTACACCACGTTATCAGTGTTTCTCAAAAATTGTGATAAATTAACACCACTGAGATTCCACACCATACTTCTGCGAAGCACTTTTCAGGTTACAGTTTGAGTACAACAGCCTCGGTGACGTTCCCGAGGACACTTCTCCAGCAGCACCCTTGCTCCTGACAGCAGATTGAAAATAAGGAGTCAAGCATGAACTTTAAGTGGTATTGAATTTCACACGATTTTGTGGAAAAGATAAATCAAGAGTAAAATGAGGTCAGGAAATTTATTTTCACTTGTCTAAGAGAGGCTTAAAAAAGACTAGCAACAGTACAACAGGTTTCTATAGGTAACAAACTGTCACAGTTGTTCTGGCATCAGGCTGCTGACTGGTTTTATTAAGTGCGCGAGTAACAGAACCAGATCGTCTCAGTGTTAGGGTTTACTGATGATTTACTAAAAGGCAAACACATTATCCACATTCCTCTGCTGCTTTCATTCACAGCATGCTTATTTGATTGCAACACTGAAGCCAGAAGGCTATCTCAAAACACACCTAATATTCCGTATTGCAGGGTGTTAGCCTGCTAGGTTGGTCACTGCTGGATACAGATCTTCCACATGCATCAATGCAGCTTTCCCATCGCACATACTCAATGCTCCTTCGTAGACTACTTTTGATTATAAAACCAAAATTTAAGGAGAATGAGAAAAAGATTTTCTGAAGATGGCAAGGGCGATAAATGATACTTCTGTGACTATCACAAGCCTGCACACCTTTAATAAATTGATATGTTGGTTGCTAACTGATGATTAAAACAGAGTATCTTCATGCTATTTTGTGTATTTGTAGAAACAAAGAACCAGTTGATTTGGACCCAGCCATCTTTTTTAAATTCCTGATATAGACACATGGTCTCCAATTAAAAAAAGGTAAGTAAAAGCCTGTAAAAGTGATAACAAGAATAGCCCCTCATTAATCTAGGGCAGCTGTGCAGAAAAGGAAACCATGACCTGATTACCTAATTCTCACTAATTTTTCTGAAAGCGTGTACTCTGAGGTTAAGTTTAGGCTCCAAGTCTTCAGAGCATTGCTAAGCTTTAAGTAGGACAACACCTGTAGATCTTTAACATTTTACAAATATTTTCTCTCCAGTTCTAACATTCTTATACATGATTGAATGGCTCATTCTGAAGTTCTTCATGTCACTACCTTTTCTTATTAAGCTCAGATCCCAGCTCCTTATGTTGTTATTAAAGAAAGATGCTGTGGTCAGGCACTCCAGCCTAAAACATCATGCAATTATAGGATTTTATCTTCAGAAAATTCCAAGCCCCTGGAGAGAAACTGTTTAGCCTACAACTAGCTCCAAACTTTCATGTGTTATTAAAAAAAATTATTAAAAAATGGGAAACTGGTTAAAGAGGATGTTCCATCTATATTAGGCATTTTTATATGACTTCAAGCAAAAGGTGAATGTCCAGCTGCCAGGCATTAACCTGTAAAGTACCAAGCATTGATACAGCTGGCAGGGCTTTATCATCCCCTCGACAGTCACAGAGCTAAGAGTTTAAAATGTGTCAAGCCAAACTTTGTGAACACCCGCACATCTTCTGCCGCTTCTCACTCGGGTTTCTTGCGGCTGTCCCAGACTGCACCCCTACCCAGTGCGCTGCATTTCAACCCTGGGAACACCCAAATGAAAGGACGGGTCTCACACACAGCCCTGCACATGGCAAACCCAGTATTTCAGCACCGCATCAGATACTGGCTTTTAGAGAGCAACCACAGCCAAGCCTGTTTTCACATAGCCCATCACACTTCAGTTTGGAAATATCTAACTAACATATACCTTCCAAACAGGAAAAATAGGCAGACCGTGGCTTGGGCTCCACGTCAGCCTAAGCCTTTCCATGCTGAGGTGGCTGTAGCTGCTGTTGAGTCCTAGGAGCTAAATAACATTGGCATCATTTTCCTCTATGACAAAAATATGCCTTAATGCAGCTGCTGCATCACAGTTAGCACTCACAAAATTGTACTAGTGTTGGTAAGATACCTCATACCGATACATTTTTGTATGTAATTGCAGTACCAAAATGGTGAGGAGAAATAAAGTTATTTCTTGCCTTACCTGCCCAACTGTTCGCTCAGATCTGATCATATTTCTTCTTCACAGGCCTATGGAAAGCTCTGTTCTTAGGTGTCCAGTTCCAGGCCAAGAAATAAAGTTCTTGGCTTTTACAATGTAAAAGAGAAGGAAGCATTGAACAGAATTTTCCCACAGATGGGTGGAATGGGCATTGAACTGGAGAGGCTTAATCTTGATGTAAACCTCAATATACTCTTATCCCCCAAAATGTGAGGAGAAAGTGCTCTGGACCAGCAGACAGGGTGTACAGAGCAGGATTTTAGTCCCAGACACAGGAAATGCTGTCAGCTACTGCAACATTATTTCTGCTGCAAAATAGAATTTCCTCAAGCAGACAAAGGTACAGGCCTTATTCTTTATTACCTTCTATTAAGAAAAAAATAGAACAAAATCATCTTTTGACAAGTGATGTTCACCAGTGTGCAGGAAGAACAGATGACTGAGGTACTCAACCGCTTCTTTGCCTCAGTCTTCACTAACAAGTGTTAGAGCCACACTGCCCAGGTCACAGAAAGCAAGGGCAGGGACTGGGAGAATGAAGAACCGCCCGCTGTAGCGGAAGACCAGGTTTGAGAATATCTAAGGAACCTGAAGGTGCACAAGTCCATGGAACCTGATGAGATTCATCCTTGGGTCCTGAGGGAACTGGCGGATGAAGTGGCCAAGCCACTCTCCATCATTCTGGAGAAGTCCTGGCAGTCTGGTGAAGTTCCCACTGACTGGAAAAGGGGAAACTTAACCCCCATTTTCAAGAAGGGGAAAAAAGAGGACCCAGGGAACTACAGGCCGGTCAGTCTCACCTCCGTGCCTGGCAAGATCATGGAGCAGATCCGCCTGGAGACTATGCTCAGGCACATGGAAAATAAGGAGGTGATTGGTGACAACCAACATGGCTTCACCACAGGCAAATCGTGCCTGACAAATTTGGTGGCCTTCTATGATGGAGTTACAGCGTTGATTGACAAGGGAAGAGTGGCGGACATCATCTACCTGGACTTGTGCAAGGCATTTAATACTGTCCCACACGACATCCTGGTCCCTAAATTGGAGAGACGTGGATTCGATGGATGGACCACTTGGTGGATAAGGAACTGGCTGGATGGTCGCACTCAAAGTGTAGTGATCAACGGCTCAACGTCTGAGTGGAGAACGGTGACGAGTGGCATCCCTCAGGAGTTGGTACTGGGACTGGCACTGTTCAACATCTTCGTTGGAGACATGGACAGTGGGATCGAGTGCACCCTCAGCAAGTTTGCTGACGACACCAAGCTGTGTGGTGTGGTCGACANTGGGGCCTCACTACAAGAAAGACATGGAGCTGCTGGAGAGAGTCCAGAGGAGGGCCACAAAGTTGATCAGAGGGCTGGAGCACCTCTCCTATGAGGACAGGCTGGGAGAGTTGGGATTGTTCAGCCTGGAGAAGAGGAGAATCCGGGGAGATCTAATTGTGGCCTTCCAGTACCTGAAGGGGGACTACAGGATAGATGGTAAGCAACTGCTTATCAAGGACTGTAGTGACACGATAAGGGGTAATGGCTTCAAACTAAAAGAACGTAGATTTAGATTAGATATTAGGAAGAAATTCTTCACTGTGAGGGTGGTGATGCACTGGAACAAGTTGCCCAGAGAGGCTGTGGAGGCTCCATCTGTGGAAGTGTTTAAGACCAGGTTGGATGGGGCTTTGGGCAGCCTGGTCTAGTGGAGGGTGTCCTTGCCCATGGCAGGGGCGTTGGAACTAGATGATCTCTGAGGTCCCTCCAACCCAAACCATGCTATGATTCTGTGATTCTATCACAGTCACAGGTCAGCATCACATAGTCTCTCCGAGTACCAAAAATGCTGCATCTGTAGAAGCCTGTGGGTCCCAGTTGTTATACCATGCTGAGAATACTTTTTTAAATGGACTTCACCTACAAGAAATCTCGTGATTTATAGGCTATCCAGGATGTTTTATACAACCCTCTCCTCGGGTATCGTCAAAAGGTAACGCTCCATTCATGACATTTCACAGTTTCAGAAGTGAAGAAAGTTTGGTCTTTTCAAAATAAAACCATTACCACTTACTGACAACAAAATACAGTAAACCAACATTTGTACCCTCTTTTTTCTTAAATAAGGACACGAGGAACATCTCAGGAAATACTTTAGGATTTTTGAGTGGATGGGTGGTGTAGAGGAGGAGTAGCTGCATAACTTTCTTTTAGTGTTGTCCACAGAATGTAGGTCAGCCTACTCTGATGGAAAGACCTCCCCATCTGATTCTTCACATTCTTAGACATAAACATCTCATGATTTTGCAGGCCAGGAAATAGTGAATTTTCTTAGTGGTCCTGCCCCTGGTTTGTCAGGGGTCTTACTGTTTGCATCTCTGGATTCCTTATTTTAAAACCTCCGTCAAAATTTTGCTTGTCTTGCAAACTACTAATACGAAGTGATATTATGTAAATGTTAAGTATTATAATTTCTATAAAGCGTGTGTCACTAGAGGAGCTCAGTTTCTAATTTCTTGATAAATGCTATTTTATCAAGTATGTGTAGTATGTATTTATTTCAATATAAAACAATTTGGAAAATGCTCTTCCTTCCATATATAAGCTATTTTTTAAACTAATAGTAGATGCATATTTTACTACATAAAAGTATAACCTATTTTTAACATCACGTTTTCAAGACAAGTTTATGAAGAAAATACTTTAAAACAGGAAATCACAGTCCATTTCCTGTTTTAACAAGGATAATCCCTTGACCAGTAGGCACAAATATTCATTCCTCTTTAATGTTAATTAGCACACTATTCATCCTATATTTCACAATTTAATGAAAGCAAGCAAGTTGCTGGGGACATTATTAAGTTCAAAACATCTTTCACCTTATTTATCCGGAACTCAATAAAACTGTTCAGTCACAGACTTGCAGCCTCCAGCTAGGTTCCTGCTATTAGCCTTAAATCACTTGGAGAGTTGCAATAACAGTAGGTTGCCAAACTCAAATATACAGCTATCTACATCTGCTGGACAGTTTGTCCTACTGGACAGTCTGGAAGAATTTCAGTTATTTGACTCAAACTGTAAAGTTTTTTGCTGCTTACCAAGGGATCAATACTTTTAAAATCTGCAAATTAGCATTTGAAAAATGTATCTGAAAGACTGGTGAAGGGCCAATGTTTTTCTCTTTAAGTGAGCCTAAGATAGCCTCTCAAAAAAATCACATGTAGACAGGAATTTTACAAGCTAACCACTGCTTGTAAATCGCTAAATCTTTAAATTTCCAGTCTGAACCATGAGGCATCTTTTCAGGTATCATGATTTCTTCAACTGAAGAAGCTTATCAGGCTGCACAAACAAAAATAGGGAGCGTGAAAGGTTTCATTTCACCCTATGTATAGAAGAACAGCAGGATGCTGGAAGTGACACAGCATGGCTGCGCCACCAAGCTGAACCAAGACAGGCAGCAGCGATGCCCACCCTGCCCCAAAGCCATCAGACTCGGTGACACCTGGCTCTTGGAAGCATCAGCCTCTTCATGCAGCAAGTCATCCAAAATACCATGAACGGGAGAAGTAAATGCCTGCCTGCTCTCTCTAATGCTCAGGTCTGTACATAAACTGATTATTGAGCTCTTCACATTTGATCGAAATCCACACATAAGAGGCTGATTAATTGAACAGCTCTTAATCGAACCCGCTTACTTGCTCTGAGCTGGCACAAGCACACAACAGGCATGCTAACCAGCACAGTCAGAGCTGTAGGCGAGGACTGGGGTGGGCCGGCAGCACTGCCGCACCATGGAGAAGCTGCCGTGAGCTGCACGATTCAGCCCCCCGCTTCCCTCTTTGCCCTGGAGAACGGCGGGCAAGGCACTCACTAACTGCTCAAACTCGCACGTGCCTACGTTTCCACTGCAAAGTCCCTATTTCATGTCTGAAGTCATGCGTAAAATCTAAGGGCAGTGGTCCAAAGTTGCTGCTGGCTTCTGTCCAAATTGCACTTCCCACTTACAACTGGCACGTCTTTCTTAATAGCAAGCCCCATGCAAATAGGCTAACGTACATCATTCAAACAGCCCTTATCTCCATGCGCAGTACCGGTCTCCTGATTTTTTTCCTTTCTTAACTGGTGCAGTTACATTCATTCTCACCTGGGATCACGCATTGTCAATCAGAGACAAGGGAATGAAACAGATCGAAAGCATAACCATGCTCACGGCTAGGTCTTACTAGAACAGACGGCAAGGATCTTAATGACTCCCAGACTCTCTGAAGGCCTTAACCAACCTATGCTTTCACGGAGGTGCCCCCTTTGGCCGCATGCACGCTACAGGTGATTCTCGTTTTATTTGCCTACACTAATGGCATTTGCAAGCCTGAGACAGCTGTACTGAGTTCATTACATATAGCTGCACGGGTCTGATGAGGGCAAGACATTAACAACCATGCTGAAGAAAACTGTTTCAGAGCATAATGAGTTATCTTTGTTCCAGCATCGCTTAACCTTGTCCACACTAGCCTGGCACTATCCTTGATCAATGAATCCATACTGCCTGAGCCGACATGTCAAGTCAGCTGATCTTAACTGAAAACATGTGCTAAAGCACTTGTGATCTAGGCGTACCGGTTCCAGAAATTCCTCTGCAGCAGCTCTGACCCACCATACCTTCCACGGAGACAGCATGGCTGACCATGTCCTCTGCCCCTTTACGTGCAAAGCAAAGGAGGCTAGGTACAATTCCCACTACGAGGGATGGGAGGCTAGCAAAATGCGTTTTCAGGGTATCGCTCACTGACTGAAGTGAAACGTGAAAGTCACTTTTTGTGCTTGTAAATAAGCATCTGTTTTAAGGGACCTATTCAGATAAACTATTTTAAGTTATCAGTGGCACATGTTTATTATTTAAGCCTAAGACCTTGACCATAATATCACATTTCTATGGATGCATTTAATAAAAACATCTTTGGAAAAGACAACCAAGGAAATCTGATTGATACAAGAAATACACTAGCTTCATTTTTGTGATTAAAAAGTTCATTTTCAAGTGTTTAAAGCAAAATTTAAACATTTGCATAAAAAAACCTTCTTTGGCAGGGCTTAAAATATGGTCAAATGGGAAAATATATAATATGGACACTGAATATCAGAACTAATTTTAAAATAGTCATACTGAAATTGCTTGTAATGGAGGTTGTATTGAGAAAAATCTCAGCTAACGAAACATTAAACAGCTTACCAAACCACAGGGTCTATTTTCTTCTGTGATATGTTGTATCATGGTTTCATCCTGTCCCAAAACAACAAGTCCTCCTCCAACTATTCAGTTTGCTGAAATAACACACACGCCTACACAATTTCTTTTTTCTTCTCAATAGAAAACAAAGCAGCACCATACCTTTAGTTCTAACTATTAAGTGCTGGCCCTTGAGGAACATAAGTCTAGGTTGAAGGTAGCTGTAATAAGCTGCAAATTAATTTTGCCGATGAGGCCAGGAATGGTACCTGGTCTTTCATTTAGAAAAGGCAATACATTGTACTATATTATAATGTAGGTTAAATAATGCTTAGCAGCAAACAAATAGAGCAGTCAAGAGAGACAGCATGAACTACACAGAATCTAAGTGCCTTGCCTCCATTATCTATAAAGATATTTCTAAATGCCAGAAGAGAAAAAGAGGCTGTCTGGTTGGTGGTTTTTTGAGAGTGTAAGAGGGTATTTTACCATATGTCTGTGTCATAGCTATGACAGGGAGGTGCAATGATCTGAAGCAAGTATATTTACTCTGTATTTCCAACAAGTTTAAAATAGTTGAAGTAAACAGCAAAAGCTCAGAGCATATGGAAATTTCTGAACTATCATTTAAATACATTCTTTTCTATGTACTTTCAAAAGTTACAGAGACAATAAAAATTTTTTCAAGCCAGCTAAACTCTACTCTTTTTCTCCCCAATTAAAAAAATCCTTAGTCATCAGCAAGACATGTTCTGCTCTCCTGTAACTACATCCATCAATTGCTCCTATGCCTTCCTCCTGGCCAGACTTCAGATCATGTCATTTTTTTCAAATAACGCTTTTGGACCATCTTCAAATCTCTTTTACCCTTGTGGCTTTTACTTCAGTGCCCTCTACCAGTTCTCCATGTACATCTTGGATGTGTCTTGAAATCATTTCACAGGTATCTCCTCCCACTGGTATAACTCTGAATTTAACTTCTCCTTTCCAGCCAACACCATGTTTCCAATCCTTTCCTCAATCTTCTATTCCCATCCTCTCACCACAAATGGCCATAATCATCCTTGACTCTTAACTGCCTCTTAGTCCACACACCTGGGATGTTTCCGAAGGCTGTCACATACTCTTTTTCATTATAATCTGCAAATTTTTCCTCATCCCTTCAGCTAAATTATTCACTTGGGCCTATTTTTGCCACATCTACAGAGACCCATTCCGGCTAACCCAATACTGCTACAACCACATCATGCAATCCACCAAGGAACACATGTGGATTTGCTGTTATTGTACTAACCATGTCTCAGCCTCTAGCTTTTCATAGAATCATAGAATAGTTTGGGTTGGAAGGGACCTTTAAAGGTCATCTAGTTCAATCCGCTTGCAATGAGCAGGGACATCTTCCACTAGATCAAGTTGCTCAGAGCCCTGTCCAACCTGACTTTGAATGTTTTCAGGATGGAGCATCTACCATCTCTCTGGGCAACATGTTCCAGTGTTTCACCACTCTCATTGTAAAAAATTTCTTCCTTATATCTAGTCTGAATCTACCCTCTTTTCATTTGAAAGAATTACCCGTAGTCCTATCACTACAGGGCCTACTAAAAAGTTTGTCCTCATCTTTCATATAAGCCCCCTTTAAGTATTGAAAGACCACAGTATGGTCTCCCTGGAGCCTTCTCTTCTCCAGGCTAAACAACCCCAACTCTCTCAGTCTTTCCTCTCAGGAGAGGTGTTCCATCCCTCTGATCATTTTTGTGGACCTCCCCTGGACCTGCTCCGACAGGTCCATGTCTTTCCTGTACTGAGGACCCCAGAGCTGGACGCAGTACTCCAGGTGGGGTTTCATGAGAACAGAGTAGACAGGCAGAATCACCTCCTTCAACCTGCTGGTCATGCTTCTTTTGATGCAGCCCAGGATACAGTTGGCTTTCTCGGCTATGAGCACACACTGTTGGCTCATGTCCAGCTTTTCATCCACCAGTACCCCTAAGTCCTCCTCTGCAGGGCTGTTCTCAATCCCTTCATCCCTCAGGCTGTACTGATACCAACCCATGTGCAGGACCTTGCACTTAGCGTCACTGAACCTCATGAGGTTCACATGGGCCCACTTCTCAAACTTGTCCACACCCTTCTGGATGGCATCCCATCCCTCAGGCATGTCAACCACACCACTTGGTTTGGTGTCATCTGCAAACTTGCTCAGGGTGCACTCAATCCCACTACGTCATTAATGAAGATATTAAACAGTACTGGTCCCAGTATGGGCCCCAAGGGACACCACTTGTCATTGATCTCCATCTCCACATTGTGCCCTTGACCACTACCCTCTGGATGTGACCATCCATTCAATTCCTCATCCACCAAACAGTCCATCCACCAAATCCGTGTATTTCCAATTTAGAGAGAAGGATATTGCGGGGGGACCACGTCAAAGTCCCTACAGAAGTCCAGACAGATGGCATCTGTAGCTCTTCCCTTGTCCACCGATGTAGTCACTCCATCACAGAAGGCCACTAAGTTCGTCAGGCTAGACTCGCCCTTGGTGAAGGCACGCTGACTGTCTTGAATCACCTCCCTGTCCTTAGCAGAGCTTCTAGGAGGATCTGTTCAATGATGTTACCAGGCACACAGGTGACGCTGACAGGTTGGTAGTTCCTAGGGTCCTCCTTTCTACTCTTTTTCAAAATGGGTGCAATGTTTCCCTTTTTCCAGTCACCAGGCAGTCACCTGACTGCCATGACTTTTCAAATATCATGGAGAATGGCTTGGAAACTACATTAGCCAATTCCCTCAGGGATCTGCATTCTCAGGTGGTCATGAACCTGATCTTCTCTTACAGTGGGAGGG
>VXBL01000245.1:4247939-4415352 GCA_013400195.1 Aramus guarauna | reverse complement strand
CTCTTCTGTTGTTGCGGGTTTGGCAGTGGGGTTGGTTGGGGGGGGGGGGGGCAAAGGGGGGGCACACTTTCTTTGACCTTCCTTTTCTGGCTGACACACCTATAGAAGCCCTTATTACTCTTCGCATCCCTTGTCAAGTTGAGCTCCAGCTGCGCCTCAGCATTCTTGACCCCATCCCTACACAACCAGGCAGTGTCCCCAGGATACCTGCCCCTGCTTCCACTGCCTGTGCATCTCCTGCTTTTAAACACACTGAACCAAAGTTGACTGTCCTCACCTTCACTTCCACCTATTGATCTTACCTTTGTGCTCACCCCCTGCCTCATCAACCCTACTCAAATAATTCATCAGCCTTCCCCCAAGTGTAACATCATTCAGCATTTTTGCATGTGCACAGCTGGTCACTATTCAGGAACAATGTGCCCTGTGTAATTCAGAAAAATCCTCTCCCTCCTCCCCAAGAGGGATTACACCTACTGTAATAAATGCAAAGGCACATCATCTAACAGAGGAGAGCGTGGGCTTTTCTTTTCCTGTTAGCATGTTTCAGTTCAGAACTACACAATTGCTAGCCTACATTTCCCATGTGTGTTTCAACTTCATAGCTTTCCTTTTCTGTTACTTTTTCCACACTTACTGCTGTCTATGAGCACCTAGTATTTTTACAACTAGCTGTTTAGGGACTTCTGAGCACTGCTACAACACAGCAACCATGCAACACGAAAGGCAGGTGTCAAATGCCACATCACCAGGGACATCTATTGGACCGAGAAAGGTCAGAACACCTAGCAGAGAACTACTCCTCTATAAATGATATAAAATTGCTTTGTAAGCTAAATGCTTTACAAGGCAAAGATAAATCTCACCATCATTCACATTTTTGAAAAATCACCCTATGTTACACAGATCATCAGGACGAGTTGGGCAATCCACCAATAATTATTCATCTGTCCCATAAGAGAGCCTAAGAGAAGTGACAAAATGACAGGTTGGAGACAACTTGGCCCTCATTAACCACTGGGATTTCACCTCAAGTGGGCCTTGACTCCAGCTTATGTTCAAAGGACACCCTCAAAACTTGTTAAGCTCTTAACCGCTATGAAAGAAGAAATTCATTCCACAGGGAACAGTATTTTCCTTCTAAAAGTATTCATAAAAATATTTACTTTCAGGGTCTTTTCCCCCCTTACAATATTTAGGTAATATTTTGGCAGGACAGTCCTGGCTCTCACCTACAAGTGAATTAGGCCTTTATCGCTCCCACAGACCGATTTCAAACCACACTGGGTTGCGCCAAGAGTCCCTTCCCAGAGGATATAGTTTCAGAACTAGTTCCAGAGACTTGAACTACTTTCTCTATGGGGACAAAAATAATACTTCTGTCATAGACCAACCTTTCTTCAGATATGCCGAAATCTGAAGGATGTCAGTTCACTGAGAATTTAGGAGCTGGTGGGGCTCCAAAGGCTCCATATATTTTCAAAGGACCTTGCCTATAATTTTAACCCATTAAAACAAAAGTGCATGGCTGGAAAAGGGTAGTATGTACTTAAAAATGTCACTGTCATTCAAACGCAGCTATATTACTTGCACCAGTGATTTGGTGGTGTCACTTCACAAAGGCAAAAGACAGCAGGTTTTGCTTCTACAACCAGCCTACATTCTTGCACTTCACATGAAAGAGAACAACGGAAACGTGGCTGAAAGTGAGAAAGCACCAAACTGCAATGTTTTTTTGGGTGGGGGTGGAGAGAAACACACATACTACAAAAATCTAGTAATTCTCCACCCAAGCATTGCTAGTGAATGACCTCACTGGTTTCCTACATATACTCCAGCAGCCTTCCTGCCATCACTCTGTTGAGCCAAACAATGATGTCAACAGTCCACCTGTGAGAGTGATGTAGCCCTCTGGGTCACGGTCGCAGAGAACTTGGATAAAAGCTGTGCCAGTGTTAATTAAATGCACCTCTTGTTTCACTGCTGATTTCCTCCGATAAGGCTCAGCTCGTTTTTCCTGGAAAGACTTCCATGCTGTAAGGGAACCAGAGCCAACCATAACACAAAACAAATATTGCTTAGAGAATATGAAGACAACGCACTAAATATTTTGTTAAAAAAAATAATGACTGCCTATCAATCAATGCTGGGGTAAATACAATTCTCGTTAATTTACATGTGCTAATGACAAGGTTGAACTACAAATACTAGTAGCTGCAGATAGTTTATTATCTTTCAGTAGTACTTATCTCTTTCATTTGTAATGCTTGTCTCGATTAAATTGGAGCAGAATTCTAACAACCTGATTTACCACTGACAAATTCTGCCAGGTTAGAGTGATAGGAGCTTGTCCAGTAAAAAAATATGCTTTGAGTTTGACATTTAATTAGCATTAGAATGATCACTACTACTTTAATGAATGTGTTGTCCAATAGCATTTACTCTGCCATCAGAAAGGTCCTAGTTGTAAGAAGGCTCTAAGCAGGTTAGATATTAAGGATCCTCCTCCATTAATACAATTAGTCAGCAAGTAATGAAAGCAAAAAAAATATATACTGCTCCTTCTTTTTTTTTCCTATATAAAGAAATCCAATCCACTGTCATGACTAGATGCTTTCACCATATGCTGTCACCAGGATTTCTGTAACCCCTCCACTCATACCATCTGACTTCCAGATACTTTAAGCCTTCAGGACATGCCATTTTTATACTCGCTTTGTTCTTGTAGACATTTTCAGATATCTTTATTAGAAAGAGAACTGTCAAAGGAAGGCTCTCAGTTTTGGAACGTGACATCAAAAATATTCCTTCTTGCACAACTTAAAAAGTAGCACTTGCCTTAATTGCTGACAGCAATGCACACAAAAATCTGAAGGTGGCAAAATAGAAAGCGATCTCAAAAGTACTAGTACAACTCTATTACGAGAGTTATGAGAGTTTGTTTCCTGATGATCACAACTCTCTGTTCTGGAAGGCAGCAAGTTGGACCTCTTGCCATAAATTTAATTCTAGAGAAAGAATTGTATGGCAAGGATGTTAGGAGTACATTCATACTCATTCATTCATTTTGATTTGTAGCAATTGTGATAGTTCCAAGGAGTGTTTTGTCCCACATTCCTGAGCATTAGCAATATTTTCCAAACAACTAATGATCGATGTCTATCTGCTTAGATTTTTAGCTCTTGGGGATCTTATGTTTATATACTACCTTGCCCTACAAACTCTCTTGGAATACATAACACTGCCTACCCAGTTCCTGATAGGCAAAAAGTTCCATGGCTATGCTATCTCTCTCCAAAGTCAGGGTAACTAACTGGACATGTATGGGTTTTTTTTACATTCTCCCCTGGTAAGGAATCCTATATATAAAATATCCTTCATAAGAACTGTGTTTTTTGGTTCTAGGCAGAAAACAAAAATGAGAGACAAACATCGAACTTGTTTGGTCTATACTGGTCCTACAGACAGTTCCTATGGATTTATGAGGCTGAACTGCAGCTAGTTTGTGTTGAAGCATGCAGAATGTGACTCATTCAGAAAGCTCAACCCAAGAACATTCCACTGTGACATCTTACAGAATATCTCCCTCATGGATTTGAAGCGGTTGCTGCCCATTCTTCACATTAACTCCTTCTCACAACTTTATGACACACAACTTCCAGTGCAAACTTGAATCCAGGCCATGAAGGAGATACCAGAACTTGTGACAAATTTTATTCTGTCACCAGTAACTGGAATTTGGTCTTACACGATTTAAATACACAGCCGCCCTCCACTGCTGGTGGATGCGCATTATGTGGCCATGCAGACGGAAAGCATATCCCCAAGTCCAAGTGAGCTACAGTGACACAGTATCCTGAACTCCAGGAACTCTCCTGGTGAGAAAGTACTTCCTTCCTTGTTTCAAACACTTGATTGTTTCAGAGGGAATTCAAAACAATGGATTAGAAACTTTCAACCTTTCCTAAGTGTACTGCTACACAAGGAAATTAGATTGTGCTCTGGGAAGATGAGATAACATTGGGAGAGTAATCTTTCCGGAAATGCAATGGCTTTTGCGTCCCTTCTCTAGCACCATCCCATGAAACAGCTACATATAAGTAAAAATTCTTGCTATGAGATGTCAGATGCAGTTCAGCTACTGTTTGGACTAAGATATGTGTGGTTGGCAAAGGGCATGAGCTAACTAGCTTCTCAGCTACTAAGGCATGTCAGGGAAGAAAGTATCAGGAGCTTCCTAATCCAGGTCTGTACTTTTAAGGACAGGTAGGAAGAAAGGAGAAAGAATGTGCTACTTATGCAGTTAGAAATTTATCCTTTCCCACTATAATTTAGTTTTACAGAACCAGCAGAGATGCTCACAAGAAATCTGGGAAAAGATCGGGCTCATCAGCTGAAAAGCAATCATTTTAATCATTCACTTTTCCCTAACACAATTCCTTTCATCTAAATACATTACACAATGCTTTGTAATGACAGATGGAAGATTTAACATTTAGCATATAATCATGTAACTACAGTTATTTACAAGCTGCAGTTTGAATAAGGAAAGGCAATGGACACATAAATTCATTTTTCTGCAGCGTTATGGTGCCTAAGTATCCCAGAATGACTGGAAACCATCAGGAACAGAACCAATGGGAAGAGTCATTCTCTCAGACCCTGTAGTCAAAGCTCTTGTACTATATTACATTTTCCTAATTGTCTTTCCCTAGCAACATAGACCTACAAAAAGTATGAGGATAAAACTATTATAAAAACCACGAACTCACCTGGTTCTACACATTATTTTTAGAGGCAAACAGGAAATGCACTTCCCTGTCAAGCTGGGTCAAAGGAAGGGGAGTGATTGAGTTGAATACTCTGCACTCACCGTTCCTACTAAAGGGTAGATGAATCCAGCTCCAATACTGGCTCGCACATCACTAATCGGCAAAATGAAACCAGTGGGAACGCCCTTCCTCTCAGGCTGATGGGAGAGGGACAGGTGAGTTTTTGCCATACAAATGGGAAGATTTCCAAATCCCTAACAGAACAAGGAAAGAAAATAAAAGAGAAATGTTTTTAAGATTACTGTAAAGACAAAATATATTTTCACTTTGTTATCAGTACCTTCTACAAATCCTAAAATTCAGATAGCAATAGTTAACCTCAGTTTCTAAACAGCTAATATTTCAGAAATGGACAGAATCCTGTATTTCACATGCTATTCTCTCTCAGCTCAGGTCTGTATCACCAGAGACTTGGCTGTAGTAATATCCAGCTTCTAGAGTGGGTTCTCAATCTACAGTCAGGTGCAAAAAATTGCCCATTCAATGGCTAGAGTGTGTATTTTCAGAAAGAGCACACAATGGGCACCACACTGAACAAGAAACCTACACCAACTCAATAAAACTCCAGTACAGCACTTCCCTATGGGCTCTAATCGCCTACTTAGATACCTACCTGAGACCAGGAGTCATAGTCCAAAACTCTCTGAAGGTACTAACGTCTTCTTGGGGGTAAACACAAATGGCTCACAATGCTTTGTTTTGTTTTTAAACAAGACAAAAACTGCACAAGGTGATGGCACCTGCTTCATTAATGACAGTGCAGTAGTTACTCAAAAAGTGGGAGAAAATCAGGGAAGGGCCCTCAGCAGCTCCCCCCACACTATTTGTCTCCCAGGTTATTGATTAACCTTGAGTCAAGCACCTTCAACTCTTCTGTTCAATTCCTTGACAAACAGGGATGCAATTCACAAGGCCAAGAGGAGAGGCGGCACTGCAGGGAATTGCCTCTGCAGCCCAGCACTGACGACAATCCTTTAATGACATTGTGAAAATATTTCCTCATACTACTAACATTTAGGCTAAATAATGGATTAGAGAATCACAGAAGGAAAAGATAAAGACATGGATTATTTTGTTTCAAGTACACTAAGTAAGCTTCTTTTCCATCTAGAAAATCAAATTAATTCTGAGGAGATTTGCCTTATAGAGAAGATGGCTATACTTCTGCCTGTCTGACCAGGCTGCTCAAGTTTACTCAGGAATTATTCCATGGCACATTGTCCATAGTTTCTATTTTCTGACAGAAAGGCTCCAGCCATGTTTACATGCAGAAGCCATTACATTACAGAAAATACATTCACCTCTCCACATGGTTTCAAAACTGTTTTCAAACTGCTAACTAAGTCCACTCCCACATACTTTAGGAATGATGATCTATTTTATATTTTAGCATTTATAAATGCTTGAAAATAATATGAACAGAAGGAAAACAAAGGATTTTACAAGTATTGGGAGCTTTGTTGTTAATGTGCATAGCTGTGCACAGATCTTTTTGTGTTTGCAAACTCATTTTTTGCAGGTACAAATGAACACTCATGCTAAAATCGGGCACATTCACTAGCTGCTACTTTTGCAGATGTGAAGTTGTCACATTTAAGGCAGTAACCCAAAATTACAACTCTGCATAGAAAGTACAGAGTTCCATCAACAATCTCAGAATGACTCCAGACACCACACATACCTTACAGGAGATAGCTTTCAAGGTTAAAACCATTCTCTTCTGTCTAATCTAATCTAAACCAATCCCTACTGACCTCCACAGTTTAGCACCACGGGTAAGCTCACACCTTTTAGCAAAGCTTGACTAAACACTCCAATCTGAGAACCTTTTGCACCCCAAGGGTTCCTAAGACTCTCATCCAGTAGGTACCTGACGGTATAATTCACTGGTGTTCTTACCTGTCGGGTGTAACGATCAACTTGTGACTGCGCAGCGGGAGACAGCTCTATATCCTGAGCTCCATACACCTTCTGAGCAATAATCCTTATTTTTTCAACAATAGGAAGCTGCAGAGACAAGGAAACAATAGAAGGATGAACATTAGCCAAGAGAAACTAGGATCTTGTTTGCTGAGTGAGAAATCTGAATCTCTCTTTTAGAATCACCCTTGTTAAACAGGCTTGCCAAAGCATGAAACCACTGGTGATGGATATGACGTTCAGCTACAGGTACATGTTTTACAACCATGATTTCAGCTACTCCATCATTTAGAAGGTGCATAATTTGTGCGTTACAAAGTTGACAACATGAGCTTACACTTTTGCCTAAAGTGGGGGAAGAAAACTACTCTCATGCAGTTTTAAGAATCAAGATCTAATGCACACTGCAGATACAAGGAAGCAGGCTCCACTGGGTTAACAGGGATCACTAGACAAATATATTTTATTTCACAATAATGATAACCTATACAATGAATAGACAAGGCAAGGTAGCAGACAGCCAGGGAAGGTTCCTCTGAGATGCAAGGAACTGTAGCAGAAAATTCCTGACCCATCACTGCTCTTTTGATCTTAATGCTTTGTTTTTGTTTTTTTTTTAATTCTCACCTCCCATCCTTCCTAACATATGTATTTTGAATTGTAGCATTGATATTATAAAGCACTTTGCTTCTATTTGAAGACAGATGCAGACTTTTACATTCAGGCTGTTAGAAATCCTTTCTCACAGATTTTCAGCGGGCAGTTTTTTGTAGTCAGATCAGGCATTTACTTTTTGTGCCATCATTTCTGTTTATTTAGAGAAAACAACTCTTTCCTCTTTTGCACTCCTTTTGTTTTGAATGACCTTGGAGACAGCAGTTAACACCCCTATAGCCTATTTTAAACAAGCCAACCTCTTCGACTTCTTTCAATAGGAACAGGACGATGGAGGAAGGACCATACCACCAGTTCAGCTGCTTAAGTGCTGACCACAGATGGCCAGAGATGTGTGCAATATTTCAGGGAACATCCCACCAGTCATTCGTACTCTAGCATATTTAATTATCAACACGTGGAAGAAGTGTTGAACAAAACCTAAAGAGATACCACTTGGGGAAGAAGACTTGGTAATCTCAAACAATACAAAAAGCAGAAGAACACAAAATAGAAGCACTTCATTTTATTCCAACAAAGGCAAGAAAGAGTTTGTCATTCACAAAACAATATCTGGTGCATTTATAGGAAGTTCCACGGTTAATCACATTTTTGCAATGCCTGTCTAGAAGTAATGGTTTTTCTGCAAAGACACATCAGTTGAAGGGTTTGTGTCAGACTGACCTTTTCTGTATTTATGACTGAATTTTAGAAAAATTAAAGTTTAAAGTAGTCTGCCTTTACATTAATAAAGAACTCCAGTAACAGAGACATCACAAGAAAAGAAGCTTGCTAGACTTTCAAGTAGCTTAAATGTAAGGTAGTTAAAAGCTGCTAAGGCTCAAATAAAATCCACTCGTCAGATATCAAATTTCAAAGTGAGGTTTAAAGATGTTCCACAAGACACTTTCTGAACATGCTGACTATATCCTTACTGCACGTTAACTGGGTGGAATGATGTCACGTTCCTGACTTTAGGCTTTTTATAGGAATCCAAGCAGTGGGAAAAAAAAAAAAAAAAGAGTATTGGAGGTAACACATTGCAAATATCCTGGATATAATTTACAGCAGCATTAAGCTGAATGGAATGCTTAGCGACGTTGATAGCAGTCAATGAGATGAAACTTCTTTCAGGCTGATTATTAAATATGTTCATACCCACGGCAGTTTTGAACACAGTGGAAGAAACACAAAACGTGTCAGTTAACTTGCCCTTGCTTGCGGTCAAGGACTAACAGCAACAGCAAAGACAAAAGGAATTCCACTCCCCTCTGTCAGCAGGCCAACATCAAAAGTAACAGCTTTCTGCTTAAACCTCATAAATTCATTGAGATGGAGATGTTCATTTAGATTCAACTTGTATCTGTGGCAAATTATTTCAAACTAATCTGACACCAGCATCACTACTACGCCCTCAGCCCCCTCCCAGTGACCATAGCTGTAGTTTCCAAACGCAACCTAGCAGGGCTCTGGCTAACATCAGAGCAGGCTGCCTTAACGGCAGCGGTGGCACTCTGCTCCTCCCAGGATGTGCATCATATCTTGCATGACTCAGTCTGAGCTGGGCAGTCAAACTGTGTCCCTACGGATTTATGTTTGGGAGTTTTTTAAACCAGAATTTCAGATACTTTTCAGGCCAGTACCAACACCTTAAATTTTGCAAATGTAACCTCAGAAGAATCAACAGTGGGGAAGCAGTTGCAGGAGTGCGAATGGCAAACAAAAGTGGTCTTCTGAGACCATCGCATGTTTTTGCAAGGCACACGCATACGAACGGATGAGGCAATGTGCATGGTTGTCAGAGGAGAGTTTGAGCCTATTTAATCTCACAACACAGGCAGATGAGTCCTGGCTGATCCCAATTCAGGTAGAAACCAGAAGGGAGGCGCAGATGCTCCATACACATTAACGCAGCCCGTGCATGTGTGCACTCAGACATGCTTCCTTCCTGACGTTGCAGGAGTAGAGAAAGGAATACACTACACCATTCTAAGGATCCACCTGTTTCCTTGTATTTAGTGAGATTTTTAAGGGATTATCTATTTAGAATCACTGTGTAACAGCTTTCAAGTTAAAAAGTTTCCTGTGTTTCCGTTATCAAGTAATTCTGCTGGGACGTTTTGGTTTAATTTAACTTAAAGAAGTACTTTCCAAAGAAAAGCCACCTGATATTTTACACAAGAAATACAAATTCATTTTGGTTGAAAATAACATAAGGGTATTTATCAGAAAATAAGCTCTAGTAATTCAAGAGACTTTTTACACATTTGCCATAGCAGAAGCCTGGATGTTTACAAGACATTTGTAGGAACAATCTTGACTTTTTCTTATCTGGTCTTTAAAAGCAAGTTTATCTTTAGGTTTTCAACAAAACTGTAGATGACTTCACTATGGAAATACTCTCACTGATGGGCACAGGGATCCACCATATGTAGTAAAGTATGGAAGAGCGCTTAGCTGAATTCAAAGGGGCTGAAAAATAGAGACATGTACTAAGTACCTAAATCACTGAGGGATTTTACTTAGATTTTTGCACCAGCTGATACTAGGTTCTTCTTAAAACCCTTGTGAGCTACCTATTTGTACCTTAAACACCTTGGTCAAATATCTGTCAGCAGAAGCCATATATCCCGGGCACTTACGAAAAATAAGTCGTTTTGTCTCTCTCATGTGTTTTTGTCTGAGCTATGCCTGAACCAGTTGTTCAATCCCACCCACAAAGTACAAACCGGCACCTTCAGCTGTGCCAATGCAACTGTTTGCAGACCCTCAGCAGAACAGTCTCAGTGAAAGGAGGATGAAAAGTCCTGTCTGCGTGGTGGGTGTCAATGCACCCTTGTGAACAGCAGCTTGGTTCCACAGCACCTCTACTAGGTGGACAGCTATGGTGATAATGATATTTATAAAATGTGCAGATAATGAAAGCATCGAAAGCACAAAAGATTTAGGATCAGCAATAAAAGCTGCTCCTCTTCTCATTTCCCTTATGTAAGGTTCTGAATGTTTCACAACTAAGTACATTTAAGCAGAGAACAGGTGACAGATACACAATAGATAGTATGGATTTAGACAAAAGCTGACTTTTATAGATATGCAACTATGTATTAGTACTAATGTTTAAGGATTATGCCAGCTTCAGAGAATTCATTCCAAATTCAGTTTTTGCTTCCTGAGAAAATGATTGCATGAAATATTCAATTTAAATTTATATTGAGTGTGAGAAGGAGCTACAGGGCCACACGGTATAAATACCTGCTGACAGTTAAGTAGCTTTGGTGTTTCTCTGAGAAACAACCAATTTCCACAGCCCTCCCAGAGACAATCTGCATTTCTGAAATCTCACAAATTCAGAGCTACCAAAGCCATATGCTGCTTCTGAGGCAAGCCCAAACACATGTGCTTGTTGAGGCTGCCAAGCACCCACACCATAAACAGGATTATCTCCTTGGCTAAAGTATAATAAGTGCTACAGCAACAGTGCACAAACTGCTCTCACAAAAGCAGTATCTGTGTAGCTGTACGTTCCATTACTTGACAGAGAACGATTAAACCAAGAAATCAGCACTGATAAAGAGGAGAGCCTGTCATTGCCAAGACTGAATTGATTATCCAAGATCATCACACCAGTGTTGTCACTCAGCCATACTGCTACTTCCAGGCCATCCTCCTTGCAAGACATGATGTTAGCACAAATTGCTGCTGTTTATTACACAGTCTTCCTTCTTCCAACACTATCAGCAGCAAGGTTTTACCAAAATGTAATTTAATAGGGTTTCATTTCTGCTATCTTTTCCTCACATTTCCTTTACTCTTCATCTTTTCCTTCAGCTATAACAGCAGACTGCAGATTATCATTTCTCCATGCAGGGTTTGATGAGGATTTCCACAGACAGCAGACGAGCTTCAACAGACCCTCCTTCATCCTCCCTTCCTCTGCTGCTCACTCACCCACGTGCCAGTGCAACCGAGAGGGCAGCAACCGCTGTTTGTGCAGCTGCACATACCAGAGAAAGTGATCCAGGCTACAACATAACTCAGGGGGAAAAAAAAAAGAAGGTATTGTAACCCAGATCAGTTCACACATCCAGTTCACCATGAAGGCAAAGCCAGTATAAAGCAGAGACACAGAGATGGCTTAAATGCTATCTCTGCAGAAAGAATTGCTCAAACCATTCAAAACTGATCACTGCAATGTACCAGCAGAAACAGTGAGTTGGGGCAGGGACACTCGGCTTGGGCTGCGATTCCTGAAATCAGTCTTGTTGCGAAAAGCCAGTGTCATGTGAAATGAAATGTGCAGGTTACCAGGGACCTGGCTTGGGACCGGACTCGGGATTCCCATCTTTTGCACCCTGATCTGGAGACCTAACTTTAGGCTCTTTGGTTACTGGAGAAAGGAGTTCATCTTTTTAATCCCCCATAGCCAATCCCTGAGGCTGCTGAAAACAATCCCTGTTCATTTCCTTCCTCCGTTCTTCTGCTTTCAAGCATCACGCCTAACTTCCTCACCAAAATAGAGTCCAACAGAAAATGTTGCTGAAAAGCCAGAGTCAACAGCAGTAAGTCCGTAGACAGACTTCATTCTACTAGGCTGCAGCAAAGCCACAGTACTATAAGAAGCACTGGTGTTATCTAGCTTAAATTGAATACCTGAAGTGAATGCCCATCAGTGCAACACTGTCTGAAATGATCTCTTCACAGTTACACAACATAAATATTTAAACTACTTCATTCTCTGAGAAAACTTAAGATTCTGCTGAAAAACACGCATTTAACCAGAGAATATAAAAGAGCACTATTCACTTGTAACTTACACATTTAGTACTTCAAGGTCTTTAAACATTCACTTTAGTCTCACTATTTTTAGTTATGAGATCACTAGTTTAATTATGAGGTCACCAACATCTGGGTTTATTGTTGCTAAGCTGCTTGTGTTTTAACAGAAATTCTTAAAATGGCTTAAAATTCAAGGCAGTGGCACTTAAAATTTTAACTTATGCATTTACTGAAAGCAATAATAAAGAATCACTGGTTGGCTAAGTGAAACAGTATGCGGACATCACTCATCTCTCTTCTTGGGAAGGTTGCCAAATGAAAACATATGATGGGAGTACGGCTGAAGGTGCTGTGTGGGGTGACAGAGTGCAGTGCTAAAACAATAGCTGACTCTGCACATTCGAACTCCTACTTCTAGCTTTTCCCCTGGATAAAATAAAAACACATTTATTAAAGTATCTGTATATTCTGGTTCCAGAAGATCTGTGGCTGACAAAAGTATTCCCAAGTCTTCAGCACTCCTCTTCCTTTGTTGGCACGGGACAAGAGTTTGTTTTTTAATTTGCGGAAAAGCATATTCAGTCAAGTTAAACAGTTTGTGAATCAACACCTAAGCCTGTGGCCTTAGAGATTTATTTTCCATTTCCCCAACTTTGAAACCCCAGCTGTGCCTCAGAAAATTGCTTCACGCAAAGAACAGGAAAATAACAAAAACAAACATAAAAGCGCAGTGCTGACAAGAGCCTACATCCACAAAAAAGAGATGGAGTGGAAGAAAGATAGCTTCCAACCCTAGAACACCCAGTTCAGTGCAAGAAGTGTCCAGACTCCACCAAAACCTCTTTGATGGGAGTGGGAGGAGAGGCTGGTACAGCCCTGCGGAATTCCTCTTTAATGTGGCTTCATTGCTAGGTGGCAATGGTGGGGGGGAATAGCTAAAAAGACTAGCAGACCCTGGAGGGCAGCATAGCCTGCATTTCAAGATGAGAAATGATCTCCATCGTTTATTAGGAAAGCTTTCAGTAAGGAACATATATTATTTTATTTATTCCTATTCCACCAGTGCTTAAGGACCTTCCATTGGGTCCCTATGTGACTGTGCTATATAAAGAACAACACAGAAGTTATGTGCCTCCTAGGGAAAAGAACAGAGGTGTGCTGGGCTGATGTGACAGCAGACACACAATGAACGGCTATCATGGCTTAGTGGCTTCATGGCATGAGTGGAGAAAACAGAAAATATCCTTGACACCTCCCCTGCCCTTCAATCACACTGAGATTGAAAAAATGATCAGTTTACAAATGAAGAGAAACACTCTGCCTTAGGTCATTTCCCTGGAAGTCAGCATCCTCAAAGCCAGGCCCCATGAGCCCTTGACTCTGCTTTCCTCTTTGAGCCACTCCTCTTCTCCTAGTACATTGCACCAAAGAGCTTTCTCCCCCACTGACCGGTGTCTTCCCTCCTTTGTTACCCACAGCTCTTTCTTGTTACTGGAGGCCATGGGCAGTGGATGGAAGAGAAGATAACACACAGAGAAGCACTGCTGGCAGAGCTTTCTCTGTTTTGATGCTACCCTTAGACCCGGCTGAGTGACCCATCGTCTCTGACAGCTGAAGCTAAGACTGGAAGAAATGAGGCAAGCGGCAGCCCACGCCATACTGCCATAGCACAGCAGAGGCAGGGGCAGCCAGAACTGTGGTCGCAGATGCTCCGGATTTGCCCAAGTTGTTATGCTCCCAGCAGGGGAAGAAAACTACCAGTGCTGAGGCTGCTGTCTGCCCGAATGCCTCCCTGCGACATGCTGCTACTCAACCTCGGTCCCGGTGGATGGCCCCAAGCTGAGAAAGCTCTCCTTTGTTCTACAGGCTGGCCAGGAAATTCACTGCACGCAGTCAAAATATCTGTGTAATCAACTTCCACAGTACAACCTGGAAATATTTTCATTTGCAATGATATTACCTAAAGGAGACCACTGGCAAAAAAAAGGTGTCATCCGACAAACTTGGAAGACTGGAACAACTCCTCCTCTTCCCTCCCTTTTGCAACATTTACACTCTTCAATTTAGTTTTCTAATGCAGCATAAATCAGGTGATTTGAGGCTCTTCAATCATACCCGTCAGGTTACCGTGTCAGTCTTTTAAGGGGACAATGCTAAGTCGCTGACTGGCCAGATATGCTGATTCTACCTCATGCCATACGCCTGCCCTTCTCCTCTCTTCTATCTGCCAGAGTGTTAGCCCACTGAGCTCCAGCTGCCTTGCAGGAAGGAGCAATGCACCTCTTAAAAAAACTAGTGCCTGCCTTCATTCAGATAGCTAATTCCTCCCCCAGGTTGAGGAGGTCTGCTGTAAGTCACAGGAGAGTTCACCACAGGAGAAGAGAGGAGACCAGGATAGTGAAAGAAGGCAGGTTACTCACCAGGCATGCATTAGTGGGGAATATAGCTTCCCCCCTGCCAAGAACAGGCACCAAAGCCAAAGAAATTTGGGAATGGCATGCCTATGTTTCCATTCTCTCCTATACTCCCCCTAGTTATCTAAACTTACTTTTAATGGGTCAGTCAACTTTATTTTGAGTAATAGCTTTCTGCTACGACTTAAAGACCCATACTTCAAGAAAAGTGAACCCAGAAAGGAAGTCAACAGTGATAAGAGAGTTGATATTTTGATATTTTCCATATGTAGCAAGAATATATATTAAAAAAGAAAAAAGCACAGATTATTTCATAGAGAGTTCAGGAGGCCTTTAAAACAAACCCGTCCTCCAAACACTAAAGAGAAATACTCAGCAAGAAACCAATTCAACAGTAAAATAAAAGAGGTTAGTGTGTAGTGGGGGCAAAAAGCCATATTAAAACCACACACTACTATAGCATTTATGATGACTACTGCCAATAATCTTCTAAACTATGTTATAAACTCTGGAGCCTATCATATAAAACTCATCCTTGCTCCTTGCTTCCTCTCCTCCCCACCCTGTGCCAGTTCCTAATACTGTAAGCATTTCATGGTACCCTCTATCTGTTTGCATCCTTTTCTTCACTGTTAAAGTGACAACAGTGCTGGGGTTACTTGTCGGAGGTCACTTCTTGTACTTGATCCACAAAATGCCACTGGCACATATATGCAGTCCCAAAATCATATACGCAGCTATTCTTTGCACTGCCCTCAAAATATGTTCAAAGCTTATTCTGTTCTTATTTCAACCCTTGTAAAATATTTGTCCATCTAATACCAAATGTCAAACAAACCCTCGATGGAAACAAGAAGTATTAAATAAAAAGTACAAGCACCAGCTACTAGGATAAAAACAAAAGCTTGCCTGCTTAGAGAAATATATAAAGAGAACCTGCAAAGCAATCTAAGAGTGGGACTACAGAACACGGTGTCATGTACAGACGCCTGAGGAAGTTTAAACAGACTGAATGAGATGCTTCAAGGAACATAACTACATTAGCACAGTCTTCTAATTAGACTAGTTTGCTATGACACTCAACAGGACGACTTGGCTGAGCCCGAGTCCTGAACTGACACAACTGCGTTGTGTCCACTGTCTAAAATCGCTCATTCAGCACATGCTTGGGTATCACCGCACAAGATGGTATAAAGGTATAAACATACCTCAGGATTCAGAAAAAAAAAAAGTGCTGATCCTCAACTTTTTACCAGTATTTGACAGATCTAGAAAAGACTTTCTTGTTCTTCTCACATTATGCACATTTGTAATCCTTTTGTAACACCTTTCAAGGGAGTCTTTGCTTCCAGGTATACATTTGGCAATTACATAAAGCATGCAGAGATGCATGCCATTTGGAAAAAACCCAAAGAGAGCCCAGCTCACCTGGACTATCTCGTAATTAGATGACTGACTGTATACTAATAATAGAGTTTGCTGCAAACTTTAGTCTAACTAGTAAAAAAAGGATCTAAACCAGTTTTACATACAGGGATTTTGGTCTTCGTTTTTAAACCCCCAGGGCAATGATTTTTAACGAAACATCAAAATGTTGAATTAATCTATTATAGCTACAGTGTTCTTTGCTGTTGGAAGCTCTTCTAGTTATAGCCAGTTTTGGAAGTAAATTCTGATGAAGTTTTACAGACCGAGGAAAATAAGATGCATAGACATCAAAGGGCTAAATGGAGACATGGAGCGAAGTTAAGAGTAGAGTAATCTCATAAAGACAGAGACATTAATGAAGTGGTGGTGGTTTTATGCAGAGTATTTCCCCCTTCGATGTTCCAAAGGGGAAAGAAAAGAAAAAGAAAAAAACCCAAAACACCACCACAGCAAACCTCGTCAAACTTGAGGCAACCAGGACTTCAAAGTATTCGAGTAACCTGTGAAATCCGGCGATCACTGGAAAGATGAGTGATGGAACTACATCCTTTCACTTACATCCCCTTTAGGCACAATGACAGAGAGAAATCATCTGTCTGAAATCCCATCTTGCTACCTTTCTTAATTTTCTGTCATAGTTATCCCTTTGAACAGTAGAACTCAGTCCTCAAAACTGCTACATCAAAAAATCCTGTTACAACCTTAATTATTATCCAGGCAGACTCATTTGGAAGAGGTGGCTTTTCTCCATGTCCCTGTAGGTCCAGTGACCAAATGACCGACCATATTGTACAAGTGACAGCGCTGCTGTTTCACTCTCCTACTTCCAACTGCTTCAGTCCCCATCCTTTGCACAGTAAGAATGAAACAGAAGCCTGAACTTCACAGTTTACTGTTTTTGTTGGCATGAATTTACTTTTTTACAGTATTTTAAACTCTTTATATGTTTTTATAAAATCCCTTCAACATATTTTTCAGGCTTATAATACTTGTGTTAAGTTACGGGATATTAAGTTGATGTAAAGATGTGATTCATTCCCTTTGTGCTTAAGATCCTGCCGCTTATGTGACACAGCACAAAAAGATGTGCCTGGGAAAGACATTAAAGTAGCAATCAATCTCATTGTCTTCCTTCATGGAGGCCGAGTTCACCCCTACCAATCCTTTCTACTCATTCGTACCACAAGATTGTAAACTACATAAAATACAGGAACATCAGAGCTTAAATATGGGACTTGTCAAACGCTTATGTGCTATCTCTGTAACACAAGTGTCCCATGGGGAGAATGATTACACTTATTTCTGAATGAATTTTTCCCCCATTTTATTATGCAAAACCTATAAAATGCTATCTTCAGTTTACAGAGCATCTCATTAGAGACAAACTCAGAAAGGCAGTTACATTGTCCATTGTTTGGCTGTAAAAACATTCTGTGGGCAAATTGCCCTGAATAAATGCTGCAGAACTTATATTCCCAAGGTATTTCCATCTATTCTGTGAAGGTAGTGTTTAATATTATTAGAAGTTGGCTGGATTACTGACATTTGGGAAAACAGTGGAGGAGGTGGAAAGAAGAAATCAAATGGGTGCAACAGATAGGAGGTACGTATCAGGGAGGAGAGAAAGTGAAAGACAACAGTAGGGCATATCTACCCCAGGTTGAACTTTTTTCTGGCGAGAAGAATCAAAACAGGAACTTTCAGCCATTTAAAAGAATGAAGCTGATGTTCTGCTGTTAAAAAATAGCATTCAAACATTTTCTAAAGAAACAAGTAGCACTGGGGCACAGGATCTGAGATTTGACAAGGGATTCCTTGGTGCCAGAGAAGTCTATTTTGCTGCCCAAATTTTAACCCACCCACATTTGGATAGCCAGGAAGGTCCTGAGAAATCATTTGTATAACCTTCTTGGCAATACGTCCCTCCAAATGTTCTGCCTGCACAGTAGTTCTCCAGCAGAGTGCTTTCAGGGGCCCAAGCAGCCCTTCTTTGCAAGCTGCTCCTCTTCACAGGTCACGATGCCACGATGTTACCTTGCAGACGAATGCAATAACCAAGTCTTCAAGTCATGGAAGAAGAGTCACCATTTCTGGCAGACAAAGGATTGAAACTTGGACTGCACTATTCTTTGTTAGATTATCTAAGGGCTACGCAAATTAAACACAAAGCCCAAGCAAGGATGAGAGGAACAATGATAGGTGGAGGAACCCTAGTAAAGTCATCAGTTGAAAAACCTAATCAGTGAAAATCAGAACACACTGAATTGGCTGTTTCCCAAGATCATCCAAGGGTAAGGATAAGACCGTTATCCTTGGTGTGAAATGTACCAAGGAGAGTCAATGGGGAAACTCTTTAATCAGAAAACTTTACAGGAGCAGTTGCCTACAGCAGCACAGGACTCAGGAGGAAAAGCATTTTGGGACTGGGATTTTTGAAGGACATTGTGGGAATGTGTAAAGATTGTTAGGGCACGTTTTGTGGAAGAACCAAAGACCGGGAAAGGGAGTAATCAAGGTGGCTTGAAGAGGAACAAGTGTTGGAGAAGATGGAGGGAAAAGGGGAAGAAGGGGCCAGTTGAGTATAAAGGTGTCTGGTCAGTAGCTTGTCTGACTGAGCTCTGTGCTTGAGTACCACGGTCTGTCCTGTACTGTCATTAAATCTGATTTCTGACTACCTTCTGTGTGGGTGTGCTCTCTGCTCTAGATGTGTATGTATGAACACTAGAGAGCAGGAGAGGAGGTCTGTGCGCCAGCAGCTGGAGTGAGCTGTGACCCTCAGGGGCTCCCGGGCCCTGGTGCCACCAGCTGGAGCAGGGCAGGGGCACTGGGGGCTGCTCCTGGGGACACTGAGGAGCTACGGCCAACAGCAGCAGTGACCCAGACACCATGTGCACCGGATAGCAGACTCCAATCCTGATCTGCAGCAGAGAAGGAGCAGGACTGGGCCACCCATGCTCTTCATGTTCGTTTGAGGGCTGTGGGTGTGTAAGTGGGGGCTGGCAAAGGCAGCGCTTTTTCTCTGCGTTGACCTGCCTGGCTGGGCAGATGTGTAGCACGAGTGTGCACAGGCTACCTCTAACATCCTTCTCATACAGAGAGTGACTGCTTCAGGGAGACACAACTTGGAGCAATACCCTGACTGTGAGGTAGTAACTGTATTTCATTTTAGCTGACTGTCAGGACAAATATCATGACTGTGAGTTCTTTGTGGAGAAGTCTCCACAATAATTTGTGAATGTTCCACCTACAGACATACTTTTATGTTAAACAAGAAAGTATCAGAAACATCATTCAATGCACTAAATAATGAGCATTACCAGCAAGTATCCTGCTCCTCTGATTAGACAAGCCAGATTGTTCTCTCCAGCTTGTGTGCTTTTAAGCCAAGTCAAGCCCCCTTCCAAGTATCTTAGATAGCTTTGTTGCAACATTCTTCTTGTTTTAAACCCAACACTGATGCAGCATACATTTACTAAAAAAAAAAAAAGATAAAATCTTACCTCCAAGCTGTAGAGGTATTTGAAACTGTTTTTCTGATTGGCTGCCTTTTCCACAGCTTGAGCTAATTTTATTGCTCCTTCACCACCAGCTGACCAGTGATTGCAGGGTACAGCATCAAATGCTCCAGATTGCTTTGCAATCTTACACACCAGATCAATCTCAGCAGGAGAGTCAGTTCTGCCAACCAAACAGTTCCGTCTCATTATTTTGTTTAATTAGTTCTCTTTTACAACCTTATATACTTAGCAGTTGTAAAGCAAGTCTATATAGTAGTTGCGCCACATACATAATGCATTTGTATACAGCATATGCATTTACATGTTTCAAGAACACTTTTTGTAATTGTTACAGCTAATTAACATGGAAGATTAATATTTCCATAACAGTATGTACTTTTTTTTGGCGGTTTCAAAACCTTAAGAAGAAGCTAAGGATTTAAAGGTCTTTATATTCACAATGAAAAAAGGAAATTCTTTAATAGCTTCTTTTCTTCATGCCAAAACTGATTAACTTAAAAACCAAGGAAAGTGTTAACTGTGGATTTACTCATAAGAGTAATGAAAGAATAGACTTACTTGAAGACGTTTAGAGCAACCACAACAGGAACTCCAAACAGCTGAGTAATTTGAATCTGTTTCTGTAGATTACAGCAGCCATCAGCTACCAGCTGGAGGTTCTGTGCAATGAAATAAAAATTAATGAAAATGGTAAGATACATCAAGTCTTCCCCAGCCAAAGAATTTTCCATAAATGAAACTGAACATAAACAGTACTGATCATGACAGCTGCAGGCAAGTAAAATGCTTCCAGACAAAAATATTTTGGCATTTATCTTATTAATTCTTATTTCAATTAATAAGTAACATACATATTTAAGTAACTGAGCAACATCCAAAAATTTGTACATGAACGTATTGCTCTTTTCTGGGACACATGAAAACAGTGCAGCTGATGACTGGTTGCCTGTCATGATTGTGAAAGGGCCGTTAGTCCCTTCTTTGCAAAGTTTATAAACAAACTACAGTAGTGGGGTGGGGTTTGACATACAGATGTGTTAGATGCATAGTCTAATATATATATATCCATATATATCCCAGATAAAAGCACATTACTGGATTTCCTTATTTAGTCTTTTACCTCACCCTTTGTAGGCCTTGTCTTAATTGCAACAACACACACATCCTTAGCCTGATAAAAACAAAAGACCAGAATTTGTCTTCAGCGAAGAGACAAAGAAAACAAGCCTGTAGAATCCACTCTTGTTTGAAGAGCGACATCCAACACCAGATGTGAAGTGCAAACAGATTAAGCCTGTTTAATGAACAGGTTAAGCTATCATTAATTTCAGGGAGTGTCTTTGACCCCCTGCACCACTCTGCTCTTGTGCTGCCATAAATGCCTGCATGATGGACTGGAATGAAGAGCTCATCAGTTTGAAAACTTAGTGGTCCTGGAAAAACTACTGAAAAAAAGTTAGTTTTCAGCTAGCTCAGCTCCTCAGTATAATCTACCATGCAATCACACACACAGCACACACAAGAAGGATAACACTAGGTGGCTGGGGGAAGATGAGATGGCTTTACATGCTGGCAATGCCTGTTAAAGGTGTTCACTGAACGTCAGCATTAGCGTATGCTATTGTCAAACCTGAGGCTGCACACTATCCAGCCAGAGGAATAAGAAGTTCTGATTCTCCATATACCTCATTATTTTGTCCCTTTAAAAAAAACCCTTCTCCTAAAGTTTTAGAATAGTTCCTCTTACCTCTTCTGTGTATTCTTTCTTCAAGGGAGCACCAGCAGTTACCTGGAATAATAAACAATCAAAGTCATCACAGATGGACACTTGTCATAATTCTAAATGGTCAGAAGTGCATTTCTGCTTACTTTCTATACTGCCAGTCAGCACATACATTGCACACATCATAGCTTGACTGCAGCTTCTGTTTTATTCCAAGTCACACCAGTACATGGAGAATAGCAACACTTCCTATTGTATTTGGGTTGCAAGATACAGGTAGTGACTCAGCAGCTAGTTGTAAAAGATTTATTAGCAAGGAGGTAATTGGATCCCATTCTACATGCTTAACAACACACCAGCAGTGCAAAGATAATGGACAGCAACCTCCAACAGCTGGCTGAAGGATTAACAGTAACATAGATGACTGGAAGAGGAACGTGATCTTTGGGATTCCTGTAATTACTGCCCTTTGCAAGGAACCACATGCAAGTAATTTACTTTGCTGGAAAGCGCAAAGGTATACAAACAAAGAGCACCACCAGGATACTATACTGAGTCTTCAACGACCACATACATCAATCCCAGGCACTGGACTCAGACACTTCTGTCTCAAGCATTGGTCTTGGTCCATTTTACAGTTAACCTCCCAATAAAAGTATCTGGGACTCCACATGCCTCTATGATGTGTTATGTAAACAAATGAAAGCTTTATGCTTCTAAAGACACAGATCAAACAGAAATAGAGACAGTTATTAAGACATTTTTAAGTCCTATTTTTGCTAGATTAAATGATAACACACATGACAATATACCTGCCTTGATACACACGGAGGAATATCTTTAAAAATAATGAAAGCTTGCATTAGAAGTGGACAAAAATGACAGAAAGTTATATAATTATGCCAACCTGAAAGACTGAAAAAGGACAGCTCAGCTTTAGCTCTAAGAAATGACTAGCTGCAAGGGAGACCATGCATTCCAAAATTTTGTGGCTGTGGAAGCAGCTCTGGTATTTTCACCCAGTGAGACTGTTTCCCTGGTAGCATCATTCACTTGCATGCTGCTGGGCAGCTGAAAGTGGTTTTAGGAGCTCAGTGTTTGTCTGCTTGGCTAGCAGAGTCCAATCTGATTGTATGACTGAGGAGTACTTCCACAATCAGTAATCTGTCCAAGTCTCTTCATGGCTTAATAGCAAAAAAATGATACACGGGTGACTTCTGGTACACTGGGAAAACACCTGTACAATTTTATTAGTTACCTCAGCATCCCTGAGGGAATTCACTTGAGCAGATTAAAAGGACAGAAGGGGTTCCCGTTATTGCAGTGAGAGAAATCTCAAAACCTTCACTAACAATGTTCCCTACTTCCGCTCGCATACTGCAACCCCAACTCTTCTCAGCTGCTCACTCTCAGCTCAGCTGCCAACTTTCCCAGCCTGTGACTACTTCAGTGCACTTACAAACACTATTTCAAAAGGCAGGGAAAAGAATATATATACATATTATAGTTTCTGGGCTTGGGTTTTTTCTTCATGCAAACAAACTTCCCTGCCTCGGCAAGATTTAGTACTACTTCAGAGCTCTTTCGTCCCTCTTCTTTCATTTGTGCCTCCCCATTCCTGCATTAGCTTTGGAGGTAACATCTATATAATGAGGTACCTCAGGAGGGATATCTAAATATTGCCCTGCAAGCTACCCCCAATATTGCTTAAACGAAGATATTTTACTTATTTCAAATATTAGCAACAATTTTATTTTCCAAGAAAGGTGCAAAAACTTACATTTGGCCCACCACCATGCATCTTCAAAGCTCTCACTGTAGCGACGAGCACAACCACACTGGGAACCAAGCCAGAGGCTCTGCATTTGATGTTGAAGAATTTCTCCATCCCAATGTCAGCACCAAACCCAGCTTCAGTTACTGTTAAACATTAAAAAAACAAAACAAAACCACACATAAAACATGCTTTCGGTTAAACACTGGGGGATATTTCTACTTTAGCATACAGTGCACTTAAATACACACCAATACTCAGTTTTGAATGAACTTTCAAATAAAGGTCTGTTTACATGACTGAGTCTGATTAAAAAACTATTCCCAACTCAGAAATAAATTCTCTTATTCTTGATATGTACAATATGTCATCAAAAGTAGTCACATGGGGAAAAAAACCCCAAGCAATCCAAATTAGTTGGAATCAAAGTCTTTTAAAAACATCTAGTCCTCTAAAATAGCCATTTCTATGTAATTGTATTTATTTAAAATGTTTCAAATTCTTACAGATCTAAGACTTCCCTACAGTATTCCTCCTCCCTTGATTTCTCTGAAGTTGTGCCTTCATCATAATTAATGGACCTAAATTCTCCTAGGTTTGCAGAACTTCTGATCATCTCTTGCCTTTGTGGAGCAGATGTTTAATTATAAACACAAAACATCATTTACAGTCATGTTTCAGTGTTGAAGATACTCTGAAACAGTGAATTCTATAATAGGACTTTGCACCAAAGAAGTCAGACATTAATTTAACGTGACTCAGGAAAAAAAATCTGTGCAGGATATGTCCTGGCAAAGTATTTTTAGCAGAGCTACAAATAAGAGAGAAGATAATCTGTATTAAATGATGTCAGTCTCTTCAGAGATAATTTGCTCTGATTTGTCAAATATTAATTATTTCAATTGCCTCTTTTAAAATCCAAATAATTTATTTTTATTAGACAAACACAAGCACACAGCAATTCAAGAATTCAAGGGATTAAATCTCCTGTTGGTTGAAAATTTGCCGATGTTAACTATTTCCCTCCAGAACACACTGAAGACTTGGGATCAGTGCATGCCTCTGGAAGATGTGAAGGGACTTTTAGCCAAACAAGTCAGGGTGGGAAAAAAAATTGCTTGCTGCAGAGGCTCCTGGACCTGACTCCAAGCAGGGCTGGTAACATGTCCCCGTAACCCCAATCAACTTGCAAAAACTAGTAAATTCCCTTTTCTTTCTCTCCCTCTCATCAGCAGTTTTGACTCTGATGCTCAGAAGGGGACCACAAACAGCTGATTGAATATTTCGGTGCTGGAAACGTTCAGCCGGGTCAAGGAGGAGGAGGAGGAGGAGGAGGAAGTGCAGATCAGCTCTGCTGCTGTGGGAGAAAGTCTCTCTCTGTTGGCAGCCAACGTGCTTTAGGAAGTCCCAGCCTTTGCGCATTTGTCCTCACCCCACCGGTCCTTTTCCACCCCTTCGCTTTGCACAGGCTGAAACAATTGCCTGCGTGGCTCTGCTCAGGGGAGGAAATGGCTGCTGGGGTTGGGGGAGGAAGCAAGCGAACAAGGGGGTGGGCATGCAGGGGGGAGCAGGGACCTCTTGAGAGACTAACATGGCAAGTGTCATGATTAACATGCTCCAAAATCATTGTAATAAGTGTATTATCTTTTTTCCTGAATAGCCCTGAGAAAAACAGACATAACAAACATGAAAAAAAAAAAAAAAAAGAAAANAAAAAAAAAAAAAAAAAAAAAAAAAAAGAAAAAAAAGAAGAAAAAAAAGGTTTACACAAACACAATCATTCACAGGAACAAAGCTAATGTCAGGATAAGTCATACTGAAAGCAGAGCCAGGGATCACATGTCTGCTTTCCAGTAACCCCCATTCTTCTTCTCCAGTCTCTTATGTGGCACAGTGTGATTAATGAGAACTCTGAGTCAGGAATATATAACCACGATCAATCTTTAATATAAACAACAGATAAACTACCAAGTACTTGAGAGGGTGGGAAAATCATTTGTCTCTTACAGAGATTGCCAGCATATACACATAGCGGCCTCCTAACATTTCCAAACAAAGTTTCCAGGGAGTTAATCCTTTTCATGCCAAGCCTTTTCAAGGGTCAGTTTTCTTTAGAGAAAGGGGGATTGCAAGTCTACCTTTCAGTGAGAGAAAAGCAGAGATTTCAGCCTTCCGGCAAGCACAGCAACAGCACACACAGCACTTCATCGCTCTCGGGGATGTGCTCAACACCCTTCAGGCAGCCTAAGCAGCCAGGGCAAATGCCCAGGAAAGCTGCGCAGGTATCTGGGCAGCTGTGCATATTCCTCTATTCTTTGTAATGCTTTCCTTTGATATGGAGAGCAAAACGCACATTTGCCTAAACAACCCAAATCCTACAAGGACGTTTGAAAAGCTAACAGAACATCAGCGTTCACAGAGAGTGAGTGTTGCAACGTGGAAAATGGGATTTCTTCATCTGAAGCGGAGGAAAGGGAGAGGGATGTCAGTGCTTTCTCCAGTGTGCGGAAGGAAACAGGATGTAGTAGAAAAGCTGCCTGGATGAAAGTTGCCAACTCTGTTTTATTTCCTCTGAGGAACAGTGAGAAGATAGAGTAATATGCCAAGCTATTATATTTTAAAATCTTTGTGCTGAAACATTTAATACAATTACTTTCAGATTGTTTCCTGCTTTCACATGAAAGCATCAATGAAAAACAAATACAGACTTCAAATGGGAGGTTTTAAGCTAGTCTGCATTTAGAGATTATGAGATAAAACAGCTAATCACTTTAAATGTAACAACAGAAATTTAAAGCAATACAAGGGTTCATTTATTTTGATTATCGTTTCTCATACATGGTTTGTCAACAGCAGACAATTACAGATTACAGGTGAATTGATGAAGATTTTTGGGAACATCTACGTAAGCAGACATGGTCTGCTGTACCTCAACTGAAGGAAAGCTTATGCCGCAACCACTACTACCTGCCTACACAGAGTCTCTACCCAGGCACAGCTCCCCTCCCCAAAAGCCTCTTCCCAGCCCCATGGATCCCTGCTACCCGGCGCCTGCCCTGCAAGCAGGGAGGGAGTTTGTAACAGATGTGATGATGCTGGCATGACATGAGCTGCTCGCTTTGATCTCCTAGCCACAAACAACAGTTCTAATGCAAGCAAAGAAGGAAATGATTTGCCTTAGCAAGCTCATAGAAAACATACAAGTATTTGCACTTCTGGCCTGAGAACACAACCCCCTGGCAACATGTGCTGACCCAGATCAGGGATTTTACAGTCCTAGGCCTTGCTTTGCATTCTGGATCCCTTTCTTGCACTGACAAGACTGGACAATGATCCGGACGAGCACTAAAAGATTATTTTCTGGGTGCTATTTTCAGTGAGTACAGCTCTCTGGACTGTCTCACTGAGTGGTCATAAAAAGTGCAAAACCTAATTGTACAAATACTCTGCTGTTTGACTTTGTTTCACTTTTATAGCCCAAGTATCCTAAGGAACACTAGAATGAAGATTAAAAATTAAAATTTCATGTACCAGCAGTGCACTACCAGTACATTTAATAGTGGGCTATAGGTCAAATCTAGCAATTAATATACACACATATATGAGAAGTAAACTGCATCAAAATGTTTCACTAAGTTCAAATAGTTTCCTCTCATAAGAGATTCATGTGAGGGTGACCAAAGCTAGGCTCATTCTAACCCATCAGGGTAGCTGGGGAATCTTGTTTCAGAACAACAGTAGGCAAAACACAACACACCATTCCTATAGGACTTTCTACAGGTCATTTACATAACATCTATTTCACTCAGTTCAGCCACCAAAATATCAATAAACCATAGTTTTTGTTCAGAGCAAGAATCTAAAATAGCCAAATTAGGTACAAAAGGGGAAGGAAAAGCTCATAAACATGGAATTAGGCAATAGCAATGAGGAGAAGTCTGTCAGGCGGTGTAAAGTCGGAACAATTGATACTCTTCACTGAAGTCTCTAATTCCACTTCAGGGGGTTCAGGCAAATGAACAAATCACTCTGATGGTTTTGTTTCTTGTTTTTAATTACCATAACCTCATTGTGAAATTACTGCCTTGCCAAGCACATCTAGGAATATTTTATCACCGATGCATGACAATAGCTTAAATAGTCAGTGTCATGGTTTAAGCAACTAATCAGATTTCATCGTCATGCTTAATATAAAATGTAATTTTTCTCTGCCTAAAAATACATCTATCATGCTATAGCTGCATAAAGTGGTTCCACATTAGCCTCACATTTACATACTACTTAAAAGCCTTACAGCAAGTGATGTCTAGAATTTTTTTTTAAAGATATTTCACCCGCAATTGAACTTAATGTAAACTGAAGGTAATTTCTAGTGAAAGTAGCTTCTCCCTAGTCAGCCCTTTCTATCAACAAATCAATGTCAAAATAAAACATTTGTACTATAAGGGGCCAAGTCAGATGCGTACACATGAGGCAAAACTTTAGGACACGAATTGTGAGCCTGGATTCCTGAACAATGTAAAAGGAAATGGAAACTCTGAGCTGCAAGCTGCCATTTACTCCCCACATGTAAACATATCTGCTCTGGTGCAGCTGTCTGCTGGTAAACTCAGGAAAAGAAGAGTTCAAAGTCACAGAAGCACATGAACTGTGAACCTGGAGCTGGAGGCACACTAACTGTAAAGTACTGATACATTCTTTTTTCAGTGAAAAATACCAAGGTGCACAACCGCCAAGATAAACTAGGATGATCAGTGATTTATCTAACAGGATATCATATTTTTGTTACTATAGCTAGGGATGAATAAACCAGATGTTTGTCCATTCTGACTCTGGCAATTTATCTGATGTGAGCTTCCATTATTATGACTGATTTTTGAATGTAACAGATCCTTTTGTTTTTCCTTTTTCTTTCTCTTTTTCCCCCCCTCTCTCCTAACAGAGGGAGTTTTCTTGTTCGTTTTTCTTCTGGCGCATTCTCAGATGGCAAGCAACACAGGCACTCGCTGCTACCACCGCCAGACACAAAGTCCAGCAGAAAACCACACATGTATATTTTAAGGCTGACCATTTTTCATGCCACGAAGCAAAGAGCTTGCATCGGCTATCAAAGTTTTTACCTCCTCATTGGAGGTTACAGGTACTTCTCACCCTTTGCTACAGAAAGATGCCAGGGCAGTATGTGCTCCGCAGAGGTACAGGCACTGGGGGTTTGCAACTGCTGACCACCAATCAATCCACACTTCTGCCTCAACCAGCACATATGGCAGTCCTGGCTTCTTAAGCCAAAAGGATCACACTTCTAATAGCTATTAATGGGTTTTCTTCCACAAGAAGTCCTGACCAAAATAAACATTGTTCTCAGACAGGAGATCATCTGAAGTTACGTTCAATAGTAGATTACTAGTCACTTGAGACCCTCTGTGTGGAAGTGTCTCCAAACATAGGCAGAGAGCAGCCCACCTGCACAAGCACCCCCAGAGAGACACGCTATAAACGCCTGGTTTCTGGTTCCGCTGGCGTACCCTCCAAGCTGCAATACTCAAGCTCTAGCACTTGAGACCTCTCCTAATGTAAATTTCATTGGAGGAAAAAAAAAACCCAAAACCTGGAAATTTTCAACTTCTCCATACAAACAAAATATGTCAGGTGAAAACAGATTTACACTGAAGTACCCTGCCATCATACCCCATGACAGGAGCAGTTCAATTCACGCTGCTTTCCTCCAAAGAGGCATCAGCCAACTGTCCCTGCCTCCCAGCAGTGAGGGCTTCAGGGGACCTCAGCTCCCACGAATACACTTCATCTAAGTGCTGATTCCCTTGGGACCCCGCTATTTCAATGTTCTGCTCCGAAACATTTCTTCCTACATAAGAGATCAATTTTACCATTGAAATGCAGAGCAGCTTTAAATGAGAAACTAAAGGTTACAGCATAACCCCTCACAGTTACTCGCTATAAATACCAATTGCCGTTAACTTTCCACAAGCATCCCATACGTTAAACAAACGAATAGGCACAATGACTCATACCCGTTATTCCCAGACTAGAGACAAAAAACCTAGCAGAGTTCACTTTATTTACTACTATAGCCAGACAGCTGAAAATAACTCTTAAATCTCGATTCTCTCACAATTAAGGATACAATTCCTCTTCGTGGGTTTTACAGGCCTGCTTATATGTGTATGTCGGATTTGAAATTCAGAGGGGGGAATCAGGGTGAAAACTCCAGGAGCTGACAGGAGTGGCACCGTGTGACAGAAAGCATGCTCCGCACATCTCCGCAGCTCGGTTTGCCTCCCCCCCCCTTGAAAATACACAGCAGTGCATCTGCAGCGATTCCTGCCTACAGAGCACCAATTTAGGGCATGGTTTGACACTGTGGCTGAACCAAATGAGCACGCTGCCTTGCTGAAAGGGCAATTCCTGTGCCCTCTGAATTCCTCCACCTTTCTCCCTTGCTCCCCCGACTTCCAGCACGTTTTGGCACTCAACTAATTGGAAGATAAACTGTTGGAATTTGCTAACCAGAAAGCAAACAAACAGAAAAACACAGAACAAAAAAAATAATATTTTTTTTGCCACTGGCTTAGATTTGAATCAGCTCGAGTGAGACCAGACAAGTGTCTGAACATGTTCAAACGAGCAGCAGAAGCAGACAAGTAGAAGCAGGAGAAGGGAGGCACATTTCAACAGTGGCAAACTGTTAATTCATCCCTAGCCACCTTGTCAAACCATACTTTGGTATTTCGAATGTAAAATCTGACATCTTCTCACAGCTCACTAGTAATGAGCTCATTATTTAGATTTATCACTAGAGATTAAAAACCTGAAGATGTCTTACAAACCACAAACAATTTATTCTAATAGAAATAAAGTGAGCTGTATGTGGCTTCACGGGCTACGTGTTTCTCTGAATTCCTCTGCTAAACCTGCTGGGTTTTACAGCCACTTTCTTTTAACTCCTGTGCCCTATAGTCACGTAAAGACACATAACTCATAGGCTAAGTATGGGATCCTGACATGAATTGTAATGCATAGCTGAATACACTAACCAAATATACACAGTTCTCCCTTTTCTAACCTCCTTCTGCTACAATATTAACTAGAAAAAGTCAAACAAAAGAACAGCGAATTTTAGGTTGCAGCCTTTTACCATTCACAGCACGTTTCCTTTGAGGTAACAGAGTATCATTTGCTCATAAGACAGATGACCACATTTTTAAAATGGAGCACAATTAATGGCACAGGAATAAGGCAATTACATTATCTCATACTTAAGAGATCATCATGGCCTTTGGCAAAGAATTATTAGCCTTCTGGTAATTAGAAAATTAAAACATCACCACTTTTTTTTTTTTTTTTTTTTGAGTTGCATGGAAGGAATAATTAGCAGCAGCACTGATGGATCTTCATTTAAGGCCGTTGTTCTACAATTCCCAACTGTAAGGAGTATATTAACTTATGGTACCCACACTATTACCCTAAGCGCTTAAAATAAATTTCATCAAACCAAAACCATATTTCTCTCTGGGTATCTCACTACCACACTTCCATTTTCTTTCACTTTTAAAAGATCCAGTTGGCTGAAGCTCCTGCCACAAATACATCTTCCATCCAACTGAAGCTGCTTTCTATTGAGCTCTCAGGTTTTGGCTCCTCCTGCTCCCCCGGAAGAGCTATGGAAAATGGACTTTGAACACCCTTTGAGAAGTCATTTTACAAGCATATGGAAAACACTGACTTCAAGAGGCAGGCAGAGAGCCTGAAGATCTCCTCCCTGGAAACGTTCTACCTATTTCAAATGGCCATGAAGTAATACCTGCCTTAGCACCCATATCACACTGATTCATCAAAAAGGAAAGATGGGAAGCAAAAGAACTTATTCTCGAGACAGAACGCCACTTTGGCATATACCCTAGATTACATGCTTTCTAAAGAGCAGCAGAAATACAACGGGGCAATGAGTGATGATAAAGACAGCGAATGCCAAATACATAATTTTTTGCAGCCATACAAGGTACCCTCAGAGACTTTCACAATTCTGCGACAAATTCCATTTAATCAACCAGTACCACGCTGTGGTGCTGTGTTCAGGCACTCCTGCATGCCTTCGGATGGGCACGGCTGCGAGAGGTGGCAAGGCCAGGAAGTTACCTTGCCAGTCACACGCGTTCCTCCTTGTTCTCATCACAAAACAAAAGCGCCTGCGCATGGACAGTGGAAGAGTGGTGTCGGCTGAGGCTACGGCGGATGCCACACAACAAAGAGCTGCCGCTGAATGAGGATGATCAATGCTCCTGTCACTTGGCGCAATCACCCGAGGCATGCCAGGCACAGAATCATCAATCACAGCAGTGTAAGCCTACCCCATAATGCATGCAAGTATTTGCCTTGGGCTGCCGCCTTGTTAAAACTCCCTCAGACCCTTTATCAAGGCACACGTTTTGAGAAGTATTCCCCACTCTGCCCTTCTAAAATCCTAGGGAGCACTTGCTTATTATGATAACGATTTTGCCCATGATTTAGGCACTGTCTTTTCAGTGTACACATGTAGAGAATCCTCCTCCTAGGAGGAAGAACAGGTTCTGGTTTTATTTCATTCCACTTAGTCTTTGCTAGAAGACAGAATGCCCTCCCTTTGTGAATGGCCTGGGAGGGGACACCAACACCACTACTCTTGACAAAACTACTGAGCTATGGTTTAGAAATTCATGGAAAAGGGCATCTCCTGCTATGTATCCCCAGGAAGAAGAGTATTGCACTGCACTAGTGGTTTGTCTTGATGAAAAAGTGGCCCAGTGAAACATCTGATGCAAAGGCTGTAAGTTACTCTGTAAGACCGTCCTGAGAGCTCAGCTGGAGAGCTCTGTGCTGGTGGAAATTCTACAAAGAGTGCGATGCGTTTCAAACAGATAAAGAATTTAGGATATCAATATACAGAATGACTTTCCATAGACAGAGAAAGTGCCAGATACTGTTAGTAGTATTTTAGGAGATGGGAAGAAATGCCTAGCAGTGACAACATGCAGCACAAGCCAGAGAAGAGCAGACGAGGGTAAAAGAAGCAGGCATGTAAAGTTCACTGTGCTGCACAAACTTTACGTGATAGCCACGTGCATGGAGAAATACAGCAAGAGCAACCTTGGAAATTGTGGAAGCTTTTCAGATGTCAGCCCTCCAATACCTTTTGCAGACAGTCATTAGCTTGGATGTAATTGCCTATATTTTTAAAATAAACTCTGCAAAGCTAGTATTTGAACCTCTACTCAAAGTGTAAGATTGATGGCTTATGTCGAACTTATTAATATGTATTTACTGTTTACTCTATAATTTTTGGATGAGGAAAAAGGACTCAGCTGGTTAAAATTGCTGTGGAAAATAACTGTGTCTGTTGAACCACATGTGTATGCATATGTGTAATCTATCTTATAGAAAGAATTACAAACTGAGGAGAGCAAAGGTACTAAGGTCACACACCAACAAATCCCACATGGAGAAGGATTTTCCTACATGGATTTCCCAATTAAGAACACAACCAAACCCAAAATCAAACCAATCCATAATTCTGCTAGTTTACAAGCCAAAACCTTTCAACTGCTCATGACTAAGCCAATTCTTTAATGCCTATTGTGAATTTCTCCACTTAACCACAATTCATGTAATCAAGGCAACAGAATTGCTATTGCAACCTACTCATTACCATTTCTGAAATATTTCTACATTATTAGTGGATTGTCCTTTACTAAAGATTATACATTATTAGGGGTTGGGTTTTTTTTTTTTTTTTCAGTTCCTCTTCATAATTGCCCATCATCTTGTCATCTCAGCTACTCTTTCATCCTTGGCCCTCCCCCGCATTTTTGTGCTTTCTCATGCAGTGAAGGACCCCGAATCATACACTGAATTCCTAATGGGCTGCAGGAAAAGCTGAACCTGCAACCCTTGATTTATGAAGCTGTTACCCAGCCTCCTGGGAGCTCTGAGATGCAGTAGATGGAAGCAGCAGATAGATGCAGCATCCTCATGCATGTAAAGCATCTGCTCTGTCCCTGAAGCATCATTCCCCTTCAGAGCTTGCAGCTGAGGCTAAGCTGAAGATACATTACAAGCATGGGCAAAATTGAAGAGTTTGAGACTGTCAGCTTTAATAAAGCTGTCAGCATAGCAAATCAAGGATAAAGGGACCAACAAAAAGACCCACCATATAAAAAACAGATAGGCCACCCAAAATTTAAAAATAGTTGTAACCCACATTTTTCTCTTACTGTATTTGAACCTAATCTTAATTTCTCAGTCTTAATCGGGTTAAGTTAATTACACAGCAGTTATATAAAACTGCAAAAATAAAATGACCCTGATACACCATTTAGGATATTAATCTTTTAATGTATTATTTTATATAATCAGAGAATAGTCTCCAAACACTTTTAAATACTGTCACCATCTGACCTCCAAAAGCACTTTGGCTATTTGCCAAAGCAACACTCTTCCCATTAACAAATCATACCGGCCATACATAACCTAGTATCATTTGCAATCTAATTAACATGTTTAGAAATGGTTTAGAAACATATTTATTTATATCCCTAGCCACGAATTCTTGATATTTTTCTTTAAAGCTAATCCCACTAGTCATAAGATCAGATATGTAATCAAACTTAATTTCTGTTTTCAAGAGGAGTAACTATATTCTGTTAAAATTATTTACAAGTTCCTAGCACAGAATAACATATATGGTTTGTTGTTTGAAAATGTAAAAAAATCCAACAATTTCAAGTCAGCATACATTCTGAAAAATCACAGTATGTTTCTTTTATATCATCTTATCATAGAGCACTTCATAAAATTTATGAGGCAAAACAAAACACCTGCAAATAAAAATCTTAGGAACCCTCTGCATGTGCATTTTTCTTCCGAGAACATCTAACGACATGCCTTCACCTTTTCCCCAAGCCACGCCATTATTTCATTTGGACTGGTAGAGAGGGTAGCACAGGAGAAGAAAACATTTCAGAGTTCTGATCCCAAAGACAACAATGTAGCTTTGAACGGTTCTCCCTGAAACACCTACTACGTGACCTCTCAGTGTGCACGTTTATCGAATACCAGTGGAAACCAGAAAATCAAATCTGCTAAATATAAACTTGTACTAGATTATGTTAAAACTCTGCCAACTATAATTACCGTAATAAAAAATGGAAATATGTGTATTTATGTCCTTACCACATTTCACATTTGTATTGACTTCTCTGGAGCCTTGAAGATTTAAGTCATCAGTTCACAAAGTAAATACACATATAAACAAACACTGCTCCCTCTATATCTGTAGATTATTAACAATTTTAATTATGAAAGCTTTCAGAAAACAAAGCACTCCTGCCTGCAGGTTCAGAACAATGACTCAGAAAATAAAAAGCAAAAACCAGTTTCTCCAACATGATGGAAATGTCTGAACGAACCTAATTCTTATGCAAGTAGTGCATAAAAAGAACATTAGATTTCAGTATCAAAAAGCCAGTAAAACAAACAAAAAATCTAATAAAGAGCTTTCATTTTCAAATGATATTAAAAATAAACCATCCACTACGATTAAAATTCAGCCTTTGAAATGGGACTTGAACTCTTTATGCGTACTCTACCCTGCTGACCCTTGCTAAAGGGTGTAAGTCAATATGAAATACTCACAAATGGAGAGAGGATGATGGATTTTCTGCCAAATAACCCTAAGCAAGAGTAACGCTGTTAGCTAGGGAGCCTGCTTTTACTTCCTTTGCCAAGTGATGAATTAAGAGAACTTCCTAGCATATATGATGTTTTATTGTTTGTGTTTTTTTAACCTCTGGTTCTTTTCTTCTTATAAATAAAAGGCCTACAACCAGTAGGTAACAAAAGAACAAAAGGAACTGCTTATTTGCTTCTTATGAGTTAGGAGTCTTAAAACTAGATTGCTAACTTGGTGAGTGAAGGGAAAATAAATAGGACAGAAATTGCAATGTCATCAGTTTCTACTCTGTAGAATGGTATTTTATTTATCAGGAACTGGGCAGTGCCTCTATTTTCTGAATGAATGACAGATCGATCCTTCCTATCTATTTTTACCTCTGGATAACTGTCCCGAGACTAAGAATAATGGATAGCCCTTAACAGTTGTACACTCCATACTTTTAATTTATGAATGCCATTGACAGAGGAAAGAGTTGTGTTAAGCTCTAACATGTTGTGGAAGAGGTCAGCATAGAGAGCGTTAAAATACCATGTCAGCTTGTCAGTAAATTCCTGATGCATGTTTAAGTATTGACAGCTGCCATGGCTCTACAAAAGTCCTGTTACCTTAAAGTTCCGACTACCGTAGTGGTTGGCATCTTCCCATTTGCTATAGTGAGATGGTTCTTGCCCCTAAGAAAGTTTATAAACTGGATAAACGAAGAGAAGAGAAGAATGAGATTCCATATGCAGGCATGGAGGCTGAAATTCCTCACTTAAGGCCACGAAGCCAGTCAAGGATGGAGGTGGTTAACAAGACGTATGCCTCACTGCAGTGCCTCAGCCACGAGGCTAGGAGTTCTCAATCAGAGAACGTGTGCTGCTGGTGACAAGCAATGGACTCAGCAGCTCTATCTCCTCATCTTCTACTGGGCAAGAAAGAGAAGGGACAAGTCTCCCCAAGACACCAGCTCCTCAGGAGCCAGCTCGCTCTAGTGCGCGGCCAGACAGCAGAAACATTCATGCCATCCTTCCTGCCTCCCCATCCTCCTCACAGCAAATCCCCCAGACGTGCAATCCCAACCCAAACACTACCGCACTACATCTCCCTTCTGCTCTGAAAACCTGCGTGAAGAAAACAAAGCATGGCTTTCTCACATAACATATGCACATCCGGTTCTCCGCTAGTTTCTGACCCAGCCAGCTCAGTTACGGTGTGACACCATTCAGCACATGACTGACACACACAACTGCCGCTTCACAGCTCTTAGCCTGTGAGAAAGTTATTTAATTCCGTTGCCAATGAGGTGCAGAGCAGCATCCATCCACCAGCAAAGTTTTTAAAAAAACTTGAAAACAACCACGCAAGGCCACGCTATCTCTTCATTACTTTCCATGTCATCGTTATGTTTTAAATTGCTTTCCTCACACTGAAATCACTTCACCCATGAGTTCAAACTCCTCTAAATGTACTAATTAACTTGCCTGGTCTCTCACACGACATTTGGCCTGAGAACAGTGGTAACTCCTGGTCACTAGGAGGAAAGGCAGTCAAGTACATAGCTTTGTTATCCTGCAGGGCGGCCTTTTTGAGTAGAAGACATGTAACTATTAATTACACAAGCTCTAAAAGAAAGAAAAAGGCAGAGTTGCTGCACTCGACAATGAGTGTCAGAGCCTGGAAAGGAAATTAAAACAAATTGCAAGGGTCTTCAGCCACACAAATTAAAAAGTAGAAGCTAATAAAGTGAGGTCACCTTAATATATTAAAAGATGGAAACAAAAAAACCAAAATACACAAGAGCTGAATGTACTATGCTTAACAAAGAGTGAATCAGGAATTTCAAAGTCCTGGAAGAAAAAACCCAAACCATAGAGCTTGTATCAGCATTTTAAATAAGTTCCTTTACTCTTGGTGCCTTATATCTGAAAAGTATCAAAACCTGTAAGTAAGTAATGTAAGAGGATTTGGGGGGAAGCTGAGTCACTACTTCATGGTTTTCGAGCAGATTTTAAAGAAAAGAATAATTTAAAAAAAAATGAGATAAGAAAGAAATAAATATAATCTTTGTCTACCAGAGTCAGACTATGCCAGATATAAACCCTTCTCCAGTAACAAAAATGTGACAACATCTTATCAACGTGGCCTTGAGGAAAAAAGAAATTGCTACAGCAATACACAGGAATGTGTTAGCAAGGCTAGAAAAAAAAATGACGAGTACATGATTAAGAATGAGGAGAACAGGCAGCCATAATAGGAGAACTGGGGAACAGGAGAGAGGACCAGCCTGAGGACTCTCATTTACTATTTGCTTAACAACCTCAGCAGGAAGACTGAGGAACACTGATGGGAGTTTATTGGCAATGCCAAAGTTTGAAAGCATCGCCAGTGTGGAGAGGAACTAGGATATTACACAGGAAAAAGCTGCTGTGGTGTTTAGGAGGAAGGGAAGAGAAACAGCATGAAAGTTATTAGTAAACAGCCATTGCTATTGGAGATTAATGACAAAAGTCTGACCTACAATTTGGGAACTTCATACTTGCAAACATCAGAGCAGAGTCTGGGAGCTTAGCGGTATTAAGTCAATCACTGAATGAGTGATGTACGGAAAATGGGGGAGTGGGGGGAGGACAGGTGATTGATCTGAGGATAAATGCCAGCAAGGTAAGAGTGACTTTGCAGAGCTCTGTGCATGCGCCTATGTTGAAGAAAGCAAATACTGTAACAGATGTGGAAGCTAAAAAAGCAGATAGGCTGTGTATAGGAATGGCAAGCCTAGTATTAATTATAAAAGATTAGAAAAGCTGTGCTTGTTTAGTTAGTCAGTATAAAAATTATCACCTCAGAAAAAGAAGACTAAGCTGGAACGTGCTATTACAGAACAAGAGCAAATGAGTCCAAGCTGGCCATGGAAACCCAGCTAGCTCACCAGCAGTAGCAGCAAGAGTTAAAAATCCTAGCTAGTTTTAAACTGGAGCTCAGTCAGTTTATAAAGGAGATCATCTGATATGCCTGTCAGATAGAGCAGAGAACTCAGCTAAATGGCTGATGATTTATAATCACATGTTCTTTTATTCCTGTAAATTGCCCTTCATCATTCTGGATATCAACAACAGATTTGGGAACTTAGGTTTATAAATACATTTTGCAGCAAGGGAATGCCAAGTGAATTTCTAACACTTTGTAGATTTATTTTTTCTTTAAAGGGAAGAATGTAAAATCTCACTACAGGACAATCCATAATTTAGGAGCTTTTCTCTTCAAATTAGCATCACCTCTCCTTATTGGTCAAAACATCACTTTTTATGACCAGTGTAATATTAGACATAATTCAATAGTTCAAGATCAATTATCAACTTTCAGTTTTGAGTTTAACTTTGCATAATTTACAAAGTTCCAAATTAATTCAATTCTGAAATAGAGTTACATATGATACCAAGGTCAATGCTAGAATGCTTCCTGACACACAAAAACATTCAGGACAGCTGTCTTCTACTCAATCTTCCTTTTAAAAAGCTTTATTTTGCAATGTAGCCTAAAGTTCAGAACTGTCAGAAGAAAAAGTTTCATCACATCTGCAGTGAAAACATGGAGTTGCTCAGAAGGTTCTCAAGGACAGGTCTAGCAATCTGGTGACCATGGCAGGGGGGTTGGAACTAGATGATCTTTAAGGTTCCTTCCAACCCAAACCATTCTGTGATTCTATGACTATGAACACGCAAAGATATAAGAAAAGTTTTGATCCTCATTTGACATAATAATTCATAAATTATTTCAAGACTGTTTTAACCATCTTCTGCAAAAGAAAGTCATTTAACTCACTGTGACCTGACTTTCAGCGGCAGCAATCCATAATCAAGGGATGCGTGATTTGCATCCAGATTATTTGTGAGAAGGCAGTAAGTAAGCTCAGCTTTCAGGAACTTTGACTTCCTGTCAGTGAAGGAAAATGTGTTGGACATCTCATCTCTGAAGACTTTCTAGCCTATTGGTAAGAAAAATTGCTAAGACTTTACAAGCAAAGGGGAAGAGGAGAAGTTTTTTGTTTCCACTTTACAACAGGTGAAAGAAATGGAATTTGCTTTTATCTCAGCAAATGTGAAGAAAGAAAGAAAAAGGGCACTTGGGAAGTGAATGGCAAAAATTCACAGATCTTCTAGGAGTAATGGTACTTTATTTTGCAGTTTGTGGTACCACTCTGCCTTGTACTATTAGACCACAATTTTAAGAGCCTTGCAGCAATACTAACACAGCATCACCTTCCTCCTCAACACCTCACTGCCACAGTTGCACTAAGCACAGCTTCAGCAGCTGCACTGTGAATGGGATCAGAGAAAGCACTGTAAAGTTTTGAACATCCCTTATGTAGTTTGTAGCACACACATTTCAGAGTAACACTGGTAACACCTACGCTGATAATGCTGTCAACCACCTTGTACCACAAAACCCTTTAGCCTTGCTTTAATACTTAAGCAAGAAAAACCATATTGGTTCAAAGAGCAAAATATTGGAATGTTAATTGCATTATAGTTTGTTTCTTGTGAAAATAAGGAGTGAAGAAGGCAGAGATGAAATATCACCAGGTAGAAAGATGCTGGATAGAATCTTAAAAATTAAAGCTCTCTGGAGTATCACTGCATGGAACGCCTTTCTAGTGGTATTGAGCAATAAAAAAATTTAGAAAGAAATCCTTGAACTCAACATTTAAATGTAATAATATCACATGTACTACTGGTGCCAAAAAAAACTTTAGCCGAAGTATTTGGGATTTATTTCCTTTTTTGGAAAAAGGATACTACTAAGAAAATATTTTTAAGTGTCTTATGACATTACAAAAAAAAAAAATCTACTGAAGATTCTTCCCTTAGTGTATTAAACACAATTTTCATTGGGTAGTTTATAAAGTTGTTATACAATGTCTGCTCTGAGAGTATGTAAAATGGATACCCTTTGAAATACAACTTTGTGTGTACTAAACGGATAGACCAGTTAGCATCATTAGTTTATTCTAACAAGAGTACCAGCACAATAAAAAGAGTCAATTACTTATAAAAATTTACTGCTTCTACTTGAGTTTATACCATTAAAAATGTGTGACAAAGTCCTTCCAATTACACCAAGTGGACCAACTAAAGAAACAAACAGAAAGTGAACTTTTTTTTTTTTTTAAGAAAGGCACCAACAGCTTGCAATAAGCCTCCTCTTGTCACCTGATACAACACCAGGAAAGACAAAAAGTCACACTTGACCTTGCCTAGCACAGTGTGCTCTCTGCGTTGAATGGGACGTGCTTATTAGGAGTAGCAAAGAAAGCAACCACAAAAAAATACAGTCTAAGCCGAAAAGAAACACTTAGAAGGACTTTGGTTTAGGATTCCAAAAACATATTCATGCTTCACTTTTCTTCTGATTTACAGCCACCCCTTTCCTCAGCTGAAATGCCTTCAAGGGATTAAAGAGATGGATGGGGCAATCTGCTGAGTTGTTTTATTGCAATAATTTCTGACACACTGACAAATATGAAAGCTCATGCCTCTTCCTCTTTCATCCTTTAAGCCTTCAAAACACCTCTTGGGCAGCCTGCATTCACTGTCTTAAAAACCTAATAGTTCATCCTTTCTATTCACCTTAACAGAGTATCAAGAAACACTCTGACTGATGGCAGAGAAGGAACTTGGAGGTTTACAGGGTATTTTGTTGCTTTAAGCCATCACAGGAGGAACGAGCGGCAGAGAGATGTGATGATGTTGAAATGATTACCTCTTCCTGAGCCGAGTGCCAGACTCATCACAAGGAGTGACTAGCTGCATTCTGTGTTGATAAAGTTATCAAAATTTCCCTGTCCTTTTTTGTGGTTTATTGATATCTCCTTTCCCTTCTTAGCAAGGCTGTGTGCATACATGCCCACAGGAGTAAACAAGGACTGCAAAACAGTTTGCCCTCATGGCATGCTTGAAGGGTGACAAGTTAGTATGGGTTCTGTAGTCTAGTCCCCACCATTTCTGGGTGCAGTTCAAGGCACCTCTCTCTAAACAAACCTTTGTCCCTAGCGACACATTTGAGACATCAGCAACCAGAATAAAATTCCATCTCACTGATGCTTCTCTATATTCCTTCCTCCGCTCTCCCTGACATGAGACGTTCCTCCTGAAAGCTACAGAATGTCTCACCATTTGTCTACTTGCAAAATACACCAAGAATTCCCCCTTTCCCCCACCCCCGGGAAACAATCACAAAAAAAGAAAACTGCTGGGTGAGCAGAATGGCAATACTACTGCTGTGATAAAGGCACATTTTCCTGTGCTTTGCCAGCTGCCTGTCAATAGGCACTTGTTACCTCTTGCCCTTTGAGTAACTAGCAAGTCTTTCTAGGTCAAGGACTTTATTTTTCGTTCTGCACGCACATAGTGCTCGTGACCAGGTCTCTTAACTGGCAGCAGCTACAGTGTGGTTGAACCCATACGCTATTTCCCAAATCCTTGAGAAGTGTTAATGTTCTTGTTTGCAAAAACTGCCACAAGGCTTCTGAAACAATGAAAATCTTCCTCAAAGAAATGGTGGGAAACTATGGAGGAAAGAAAGATGAGGCACAGAGGTCATTTCAGAAGAGGACTTCCAGCAAATCAAAATACATTCCCCTGAAGCATAAAATAAGAACACAACCACAAGGAGAAATTTGTGCAAAATTAAAGCTTTACAGAAGTGGCAAATTTATCCTCAGGGCTGCCAGTAAAAACTTCATTTGCAATTTACACCAGGTGTGGCCTTCAGTATTAACCAGATTCTGTGAATCAGCCACAAGTTTGACATTCCTACGTCAGAAGACAACGATGAAGGAGAAAAGGAGAATGAAAGAGATTAACACCTCAAAATAAAACAAAACCAACAGAAGTAATTCCCTAAATAGAGATAAAGATGTATTTCCCCACTCAGTCATAGCACAGGACTTGGCCTAACGTCCGAGCTCCTTTCCCTGCCGCTGCTGAGATGTCAGCTGTCCTTGCTGCTTAACAAAGGAGTTGAACCAAATGCAAGTGACGTAGAACCAGTTAAACAGGCCAGTTTAGGCAACCTTTCATAAAAAAAGGCAAATGAAATGTCAGAAGCAGACTTCAGGCTGGTGCCAGAGGGGCTAAAGAGATGCGTGAGAGACCGCAAAGCCCCAAGAGCAACTGTGAGGACCGGCACACGTTGAACGTGCGGCAGTGCCACGCTTCCCGGGCTGTCGGCGCAGCTCCCCGCGCAGCCGTCCGCAACACGTCATGCTTGCTCACTGCAAGGAGGGGGGGGATCTGCAGGGAAACAGGCCAGAAGCAGTAAAAGGCTGAGAAGGCAATCAAGTGCAAGCCACCCAGTGCTAGCTGAGACGCTGCACTAAAAGTTCAGTGGCAAAACTCATACTGAGATAACTCAAAATTAGAGCAACGAGACTGAGTTGTCTGTACGTAGCAACAAGGCGCAGGGAAGAGGGAACGCACAAGCTGAGCTAAGAGGCTTAGGCTATCTCAAACTTAATGAGGGACTGTGATTCACTCTGATACCCGAAACTGAAGCAGGGAACGCCTTCAATTAGTGAGAGCTCACAACAGGGCTCAATGGTCAAACTTAATTTAGATTTTTTTTGAAATCACTGTCTACATTGCTGTTAACTGACACTACTCAAAAGGCACAGCACGTTGCAATTCCAGGTGCAGAGCAAGCAGAGAAACAGGCAATGCAGGCCAGAGAGAGAAAGTAAAGTTTAAAAATAAATTTAAAAAGAACATTTTGGGAGGATTTTTTTTTCTTTTTTGCTTTGACCATGGTACACGGTCACACAAACAGTGGGATCTACACAACAGATTGGTTTTTCGCTGCTGGCTGTCCCAGCTCACCCTCCCCTGCACCGGCTCTGGTGTTTTTGTGACTCTGGGCTGAACTGCTTCTGTGTTAAGTCAGCAGAAAACTAAGCCAACAAAAAGTGCAATAGGTTTCTGCCGGGATGTCATGCAAAAACAGTGGAGCACAGGCTGAGAAAGGAGACAGGCTTAGCTGCTCTGGCAATGCAGGCTCAGTCTGATTAGCTAGTGCACCCACAGTAGCTTTGCTGGCACTTTAAAACTCCAAGCGAGGCTGTAATATTATAAATATTTATGTCAGCAAAAAACACCATCTTATGTAGCATTATCTCATCTTTCCCCTGTCACACATATAACTGTTTGCCCAGCCACTGTCTCTGAGGGGAAGGAAGGGGATTTTTTTTTCTGTTGCAGTTGTTTCCAATCAAGACCAACTCTCCAGTTTAGTTTATCACGTGGCTCTGTAAACAGGTGTGCTGGCAAGCGAGGGGTTGCACAGGACTGGAAACAAGCAGCTGAAGGAAGGAGGTTGCTTAAGCCAGGACAGAAAATAAAAAAATATCTGTATTTGCGAAGCTGTGGTGCAAGTTCAGGCCATGCTATTCTCCTTAGTACTGTCTATACGCTTAGCAGGAGGTTCTGCTCTAAAATAACTATGGCTTAAGTAAAAAATAAAATAATAAATATATAAATATTATATATATTATATACATCTCATAATCCATCTCACAGTGAGAGAGCTAGCATAAGTATATTAATTATTGTATTATACAGGAAATTAATTTAATTGCAGACCCTATCACAGATTTCTTATGTTCTTGCTTTGGCTGCTGCCGCACAAGGCTGAGAGGCAGTCTCATAGCAATTCTGCCACTTACCTTGAGTTATTCCCAGTACCTCTTGGACTCTTTCATGAGTTTATTCAACTAACCTACATGGCAAAAGATGAACCCCCATTGCTTATAGAAAAATCTAGTGAGTGCCAGATCCAATGTGAGGAAAGGATGAACTGCACGAGAACAGTGGCAAAAGAGAAACGTGGAGCAGTGAAAACTTTTACTTTTAGCAAGAGTGAGTAACTAAACTTGTTCAGCTAGTTATAGAATGGCAGCATAGCTGTCCTGCATTCATAGAATCATAGAATCGTCTAGGTTGGAAAAGACCTTTAAGATCAAGTCCAACCGCTAACCTAACCTTGCCATCCCACCACTAAACCATGTCCTTAAGCACCTCATCTACCCTTCTTTTAAATACCTCCAGGGACGGGGACTCAACCACCTCCCTGGGCAGCCCGTTCCAGAGCCTGACAACCCTTTCTGTGAAGAAGTTCCTACTGTCTGAATTAACTACAGAACCAGCTTTCCCCACTGAGTTTCAATGGCCGTAGGGGGTTCGGGCACACACCACACCGAGCAGAATGGGCTGGAGTTTCTTGCTAACTGCTCTGCTGTGTAGCTTAACCAGCTCTCTGCCTGTACGGACGTGACCGCAACGTGGGCTGGTGCTCCCTTTGTAGCTGTCGTTTTAGATGTCAGTTGTGTAGGGTAGGATAGGACAGCATTTAATACACCAGCAAATGCTACATGTAGTCTCTGCCCATGTGCTCAGAGTAGCTACCAGAAATGATGTATTTTTTTTAAGCCATAACGCTTACAGTAATTACAACCATTAGAACAACCATTTACACTTGTGACTACCTGCGAAGTTTATTTAACTAGATCACACTAGGAACTATTGCTTTTAATAATCTCACAAGGATCTAAAAATCATGCTGAAGTTCTTTGCTCAGCAGAGCATTTTGAAGCCAGTTTCGCAGGGATTTGTGTTCTGTAGAATAAAATCTGAACAAGAGCCTTTAGCTGGCAACACGCAAAGGTTTTCCTCTAATGCAGCTACACCGCTTTGCCTCCCAACAGAGAAACTGGGGCCAAAGACAAACAAAGCAAAAAAGAGTGTTAAAGACAACCAGGTGGATAAGACCAAAATAAAGCATGAAATGCAAGGATATGCTGTCAGTGCCTGAGGGAAGCACTAAATGGAGGGGAATCCAAATCCAAGGCAATACTTTTTGGGCTCCAAAACCTGGATCAAGACTCAAGACTGTGGCCAACTTACTTCCATTCAGATGATACAAACCAGACTTCCCACTTGAAAAGATTGCTCACTGCAGAAACAAAGTCACTTCACCCAGCCTATGAAAAATGTTAGCTACCCTAAAATGCTTTTGCTCTTCATTCCACAAAGCCATATAACAACAAACACAGCTTAACAAAATACCAATTCTATTATCATTAAACGTTCTTACTTTGAATGGATGTTTCATTATTCGATGGAAATTAACAGATCCTTTAGCTGTACAACAGTAACATGGGAGAAAACAACCCTTTTCCTTGACGTGATCATGCATTTCAAAAAGGAAACACAAACAAACAACACAAGCCCAGACTACCTTGAAAACTTCATGTTTACGACCTTAGCTGCAATGCTTTATTTTCATACACAGGTCAGCATTTTCCTAGTTACTCCTACCTAAACATAAGAAGTGAGAGCAGCATACTGAATCAAATTTTCCCCTTGCTAACAAAATATTACTTGCAAACGTCCAACAATCCAACAATCTTTGCAAATTATATTGAATCAGAAGGACATAGGTTAGGAAACCTGACTCTAGGAACTAATGTTGTTAATAATACCCTGACAAGGATCTAAAAATCATTGTGTGCACTTTGCTACTCTATTTAAAATAAAAGGATGGAGAACATTTCTTCTAGGCACAGAATGATTAGGGAGATCAGAAACTTACTTCTATAAAGATGAACAAGTAAAAAGGAGAAAATAGAAAATCAATAAGTATTCTTTAAAAAGAAGAAAGCCATCCAGATAATGGAGTACACATAATCAAAATTTCTACCTGTGCAACATTTTTGTTATTCAGAGAATATCAGTGATGTATTTCTGTATGTTTTTTTTTTTTCAGTCAGCACGATCTATAACAGGTTTCAATCCTTTAATTTTTATTGGTATTAATTTTTGTTACTTTTTAAGATTTCTGTAAGAAGATATCCCTCTATCTTCTTGTTCACTGGTGAACAACTTTGTATAAGAAACCTTTCTATTGTCTATCTGTGAATATATAGGTTGATTCATATTGTAACAAAAAGTATATACATTCTATAACAATGCAAACAACTCCCTCATCCCTTCTATGATTACCAATGAATGTAAATAGAAACAGTACTTTCAAGCAATTTGATTCTCTATGTAATATACAGCAATATGTAGGTAGGACACAGGCATATACATAGGTGTTTCTCTGCTAGTTTAAGGGCGCTAGCATAGGAAACCTCATGTTTCACATTGCTACACCTCTTCAAGAGCATTGTTCAACAGGTACTCAGAGTTCAACTTTAGGATTAATGTAGGCCAACCTGGGTGTTCAGGACAGAAGAAAATGGCTGTAGCAGTGCAAAGGCATTGCTACTGCAAAGCATCAACAACCGTTTCATTTTATTAATCCTGAAGATTAAAGACATACAACAATTTTTATAAAAATTAGTTCACTGTTCAGCCACAAGTTTATTTTGCCTGTGACTGTAACCATAAGTTCTACGTGTCTATTGTTGCTTGTGCAGGCTCAATTCTTAATATAAAAAGAGTCCGCTCACCCACCTGCTTTCATGGGAACATGAAGGCCTCATGCTGAGGCAGCTGAATGCAGCTGAATCAATCTAATGGCTCACTGCCACCAAAATAAGGCCGTCTTAGCCTTTCTTCTACCACCTTTCCACCTGCTGTACTGTGTCCAGCTCTGGCTGGGGTCCCCAGTACAAAACAGACAAGTCCGGAGGAGGGCTGGAGCACCTCTCCTATGAGGACAGGCTGAGAGAGTTGGGCTTGTTCAGCCTGGAGAAGAGAAGGCTCCAGGGAGACCTTATAGCAGCCTTCCAGTACCTAAAGGGAGCCTACAGGAAAGATGGACATGTAGTGATAGGACAAGGGGTAATGGCTTTAAACTGAAGGAGGGGAGATTTAGATTAGATATTAGGAAGAAATTCTTTACTATGAGGGTGGTGAGGCCCTGGAACAGGTTGCCCAGAGAGGTTGTGGATGCCCCATCCCTGGCAGTGTTCAAGGCCAGGTTGGATGGGGCTTTGGGCACCCTGGTCTAGTGGAGGGTGTCCCTGACCATGGCAGGGGGGTAGGCACTAGATGATCTCTGAGGTTCCTTCCAATCCAAACCATTCTGTGATTCTATCATTATTTTAGATTATTATTATCATCATAAAATGAAGTAGCATTCTTACCTTTCATTGCTATTTTATCTGTTTACTTACCTCACTGTTTGCCAACTTACCAACAAACCATAATATAATAACCAAAATAATTACTTACCTACAAATCCTTTCTCTCCAACTAATTTAAGGGCAATTTTATCTGCCAAAACAGAAGAATTTCCATGTGCAATATTAGCGAAAGGTCCAGTGTGAACAAATACTGGTGTTCCCTGAATGATTAAAAATATATATCATTAATTTAATGGATTGATAAAAACACAAGCTCAATGCTCTTGTAGACTAATCACAATAATACATAAATCAAAAGCAAATGTAACGAGTAAGCATGGTTAGATAATTTGGCAGAGTTTGGTACATCTCAGGTGCTTGACACCCCATTCACTGACAGCCTTGGATGTCAGAACCTGCTTCACTCACAGAAAGATAACGGACAGCCATGCAACCTGTAGGTAACTTACACAACTTCTCACCCAACCTTGTATTAATGTTGTTTACTTCCACTGCCCTAATGCTGTGGCGCGCTATTCTGGCACATGTACTACGATCAGCACTAAGTGCATCGCTGCAGACGGTACACAGCTCCTGCCCTACTCCATCCCTTACACTGCTCCTGTTTTCCTCATCGGCTGTAATTGCCATTCCTGTACAGGCAAAGTAGGCAGCGGAAGCAGAGGGACCAGAGTCAATGATTAAGGAGCTGGAGAGGAAGAAGGGAAGGGACATGGCTGGGGTGCAGCGGGGATGCTGATATACAATGGAAAAAGCATTCACCGCTGCTGGCTGAGCGCCTGGGAGCCCTGGGTGCCGAGCCGAATTTCCCTACGCTAGACAACCGTACAAATACACAAGGGGAGCTGATTCTAGCATGGAGCAATCTAAAACAGCAAAAGGATAGGCAAGAAGTTAACAAAGTAATGGCACAGGGAAAGTCTTCAGAGCACGAGCAAATCTCGGCTTCCCTGTAACTTTTTTGGCAGGCATCACAAGGAAAGGAGAAATTAGAAAATTAGCATCTACAGAAAGGGATTAGGATTAGGTGAGATAATTAACTGCTATCTTTTCTGCAAGTCAGAATACACAATCAGGTGGAAGGATGTCACTTCAGCTGTCTTACTACAAACTACTTAAGCAGACAATTCCCCATTGCTGTGTTAATGCTTTTAAAAAACCTCAGTTGTTTAAAAAGCAGGTAAGTAGGTAACTTCAGATTATCTCCATCAATGTTCTTCACACATTCTGTATTATGAGCTACTGCCAACCCTCAATTTCAAGCAAGCAACTGGGCAATCTTCCTCAACTTTTGATCACAAACACCAGTTAAGGAGGACAGTGTTCTGTGGATCAGCTGCAGGCCACATCCAACAGCCCCATGAACCACAACTTGGAAACTATTAACCATATAATAAAAGCTGGTTGCTGCCCACCACCACCAGTGTCTTAAGAAAACAACCTACATGGACAAAAATTCTCATGTTTTCCATAAAACACAAGAACAACTGGATTACAGTAATGAAATACTTGCTACTATAGAAAACAGATATTCCTGTTTCAGCAACACTGAATACAAATCATATAAAATATACCAACAAGAAGCATCTGTTCTTATTGCTTCCTCTAGAAGTAATTATACATAATTAATTGTTTTGCTCAGTGCAAAGACAAGTAACTTTATATCCACTGACACATCAAGCTTCAGGTTTGTTCTAATAAAGCAGGGGATTTTTTTTTTTTTTTAATCAAGAGTGGGAAAGGAGAATATGCATACATATGGGCAGGGTTTATTCTCCAAAAACTAGACAATTAAGCTACAATCCAAAGCCAACTCTGCCTCATACGTGTTAGAGAAGAAACATTGGAACCGGAACAGAAAAAGTAAATAAACCAGAAATCATGTCCTGTAACAAAAGGAATGATGCAGATTATCATCATCATCATCATAACACACACTGACTTCATAGTGTTTACTTAGGATTCTTTTTTCTTGTTTTCTATCTGCTAATGACCACATACTGCAGCATCAAGTGGGGTTTTACATATTTATGCAAAACATTTACCTTGAACTATGTACACCTTCAAAGCTGCTTATAGTATTTAGGCATCAATCTAATGTGAGCTGCTGTGCAAAATAAAAGACTACCCCTATCCCAAAGAATTTATAATTTATACAAAATAAAATGCAAACTACTTCCACCGACCTAAGTTTACGTTTTACATCCTTAAGTTTTACTTTAACCCAGTATTTACCCTTCTGGCATTCAAATAAGTAAGACTGCAGTTTTCAGCTACCAGCTTGAAATCCACAGGATTTCTTCTGATTTGTGTTTTATCACTAACTAAGTTTAATTTTACTCTTCCAAGCCCTTATTTTCTTGCGGCAAGCAACTACAGGGCTGCTCTCGTTAGAGCCCAGCGCACGCATGGGCAGACGTGATGTATGGAAGCACAAACACAGAAGATGAGGGCAGCCCATGGCGGCAATGCAGAAAGGGGGCCAGAAGGGTCTCCCACAACATTCCCTGGGCAATTCTGCTTCCAAAAGTTTATCCACACAACATGGATGTGAAGGAAACTTGACTTGTGGGGTGCAACACCCAGAATATCAGTAGCCAAGAGTCCCCCCGCTACTGATTTGAAATCCAAACGCACTACTAAACCACCGGCATAGACGGAAGCTCCCCTGGAGCTCTGAAATCCACCAGAAGCAAAGGAGGAGTTATTTGGATGCTCTTTTTACGAGGGCAATCCTGGAAGTAAAATACAACCTAGGTAGTGAAGGGAGTGAGCTCCAGCAGAACCTCGGGAGCCTCATGCACACCCTGGAACAGGGACAACAATGTCTTCTCGGGCCAGCTTCAGTAACTCTGCGTCAGCCCATCCGTCTCACTCTGCAGAGTGCCACTTATTTTTGCTACACTCTTAATAAACTGTACGGAGAAACAAACAGTGGCACAGGGATGCATTCTGCTGACTGTTTTCAGTACAGGAAATTTTATTATCCAAGTTTTAGCAAAAGCAAATAAACCCAGAATGTTAATAAATATCTGAAGTTATCTGGCCGCTAGATGGATGTTTATAATACTTATTACCATCTTTCCCTCATCTTTACTGTGAGGGGCACTTCAAACGTAACACGAGCAGACCATCCCAGAGCAGCCAGCCTGCAACTACAAAGAGCTGTCCCATAGAGCAGCTGCTCTCTTACGCATGGTATAAATAAACGCTGAACATTAAGGGATCAGTTCACAAAGGAACAAATCTGTCATGACAAACATGGATAAACACTATGAAATCATTACGTACATTTCAAACAAAGTCATCTCAATTCTACAGCATTGGATATAAGTTCTACTGAAGCCTACAGTTACTGTAGGTGGAGTGCCCCACATTTCCCATTTTGAGATTTTACTGTCATTCCTGCATATAAAACACTGTCAATCACTAAAGCCTTGAGGTGGCATTTCTGGTGGCAGAGTAGCAGGCTTGTGATGGAAATCAACCCACCAAGAAACCACTTCAAAAAACAGAAAATTAAAATACACACATCAATTCACATATGAAAAAAAGCAGTTGCCAGTTCACTTCCACACAGGGCTGGCATTCAGTCATTTTTGATTTATGAACTTCTAAATCTCTTTTCCAGAGCATGGAGATGCACATATAAAGCTGGTGAAAATCTGAGTAGGTCATTCTTCTCCCCTTTCACAGGCCTTTAGAAGCAAGTCCTCAGACCTCCACAGCTTAACACAATACTCATCTACAGGATCTTTGCCAGATCACACAGGGGTGCAGCTACCTCTGCAATAGCTACTTTCAGCTGCTGTTAACCACAGACATTATCATTAAAAATTATGCCAAATTAACTGTTAGTATCAGCTGGAAGTCACCCAGAAGGTCTCCTGCTCCACCTCCTCAGGTAGTCTTTTTGCCATTCCCCAATACCAAAGTGATCTGGAAGACCTGCTTTGGTGAAGTTTCATCCCTACTTGCAGGACAGGTCCATGGCACAGTTCGAGCTGCATTTGTGTTCCGTTTAATCATATTATTCTGTTTTTTACACCACCAGTGTGCTGTAGACACTGGATGTCCTTGCCACAGGATCATTTCTGATGTTACTGTTGTCAAGTCATGGTGCTGTTGCTAGAGGTCTTTACACTTGTATTAAAAACTTGTTCTCTCTGAAGGGATTAGGATTATATTGCCCAATTACTTTTGGTAGCCTCTTTGGAAGCTTTAGAGGTCCCTCTTCATAAGTGTAAGAGGTCCTTCTTCTTTTGGATGCTACTTATTAGGATTATTTCAAGTGTAATTGAGGTTTCAAATCTCCGAAGTTCTGGTTTGCGAGAAGAGAGACTTGTGATTCACACACGTATCAGAAACATGTCATTCCCTACAGCAGAAGAGAAATTATTACATCCACTACCTCAGGGTACACTAGGATTAGCTTGGCTTAAAATCTATCATGCTGGAGGGCTCTAAAGTCACAGGTGGATCACTGTGATACATTCAAATATGCAGGGCAAAATATCTTCCTTATTGCATCCGCTCCCTCCTTTTTCTTCTTGAAAAACTGAAGCTATTAAAATTAGCAGCTCTTTAAGATATTAACATGAATAATTAAAAATAATGAAAGCTATCTATTCTCAGAATGGGACATGAAACAAGCTTAAGGCTTAAGAACATCAACAGCAGCATGGGTAGTAGCAGAGCAGGCCATTGTATCTCTACGCAAGAGCAATGACACAGTCCAAGAGGTACACATCGGCCAAAGCACACCACTGTCTTGGAAAAGATTTAGACAAGCTGGAGACTTCCATTCTTGGATAGGTGACTAATATTAGCCTGCAAGCCAAAAAGTATTCAAAGTGTGATAAAGGTTCGTCTTTGAGACTCAAATGGCAGAGGTGGAGCATGAAGCAGCCTTCTGAGCTGCTTTAGTTTGCTGTTTTAAAAATATCTTTGTAAGAAGAATTTTTTGGGAAAATATCCTTGGGTACTGTGGTCAGGGTCCTCCTAACCAGTAATAGTGTTTTATGAAAGTTGGCGGATGTTTCAGCAATAGCATAGATTAGACTAGAAAAGAATACCACATAAGAGACAGGAATTTTATTGCATAGAAATGTGAATATAAATAAATACAGTGAGGAAGAAAAAAAAAGCATGCAAGTCCCAGAACCAAATGCCTATCAATCAAAAGAAACTCTTCTGACATTTATAATTGTCTTTTAGAACACTAAACAAAATCACATTGTTTTCTAACAGATATGCAAAGCGCAGAGACTAAACACTCAGAATCAAAGCTACCTTGTCACTGATGTTTAATGCACACAATGTTATCCAAGTGGTGATTTAATACACAGTTCTGGCTGTGACGTTCTTGATCCTATGTGACCTCCAGTTTCTGCTGTTGGATGTTATATTAAATTCTGACACACACATATATTCTTCATACTCTCACTTGAAAGAATGGATATTCTTTGCAGGAGAAACCAATTAAGTTGGCTATAGTAAAATAACACATCATGTGACTTAAATTCTATTTTTCTAATATTCCATGAGAGTAAGGAGTTGTCCCCATCCAAACACAAAAACAAAAAGGTAGTTATCATTTTGACACCCTGTAGAAAATGAGACATTTTTACCAACCAGGGACTGCACTGATATCCTTCTACATTCTTCAACTTTTCACCATACCAGGAATTGTGAAATATTCTAGCTATGTAATTTTGATGGTCAAAATAAAGATACATTAATTTTTCTGCAAATACATTTGTTTCCAAAACTGCTTCATTATTCCCCCATTTTTCTTCTCCCCCCTTCTCATTAATATTATTCATCATTCAGCTTACTTTGAAAAGCCAGTATTAGAGTGCCCAGTCACAAACTTAGGTTGTACTAATTCTGTTTTCTTTGAGCTGTTGGAAGAAAGCTCACTAGGGTAAGTGCAAAACATTCCTCTCATAGACCAGCAAAGCTTCATTTAGTCCCTGAAGGCACTATAGCAAGATAGCGAAGCATCCACCTTCCACTCAAAAAGCCGGGCCATGGGAATCCTCGTGGGAACATATATGTAAATCAAATACATAAAAAGGAAACTTCCCTAGAAGAACAAGATGGGAAACAGCAGGAAGTCTATTACTTGGAAGCTGAACCTGCCTTCCAGTGCACTCAGAAGCAGTTCAACAGTGCACACTGCACCTTGTCTGCAACACTAGGCAAAATTATGGCTAAAGGCAGAGTCTCAAAGAAAGGGGGGAAAAAAAAAAACAAAACCCACCAAAAAGGTATAAATGCAGCTAGAGTTGGTTAGTTAACATATACAAATGAATATTTGCGAAAATGCCCCGATGGATTTGACCCTGGCTTGAACCTTGAAAGTTAAGCACGGTCGCTGGAGAGAAGCACGACAAGCACAGTATGGAATATGAAAGCCAGAGAAGAAGGGCAAGCATCGTAAGTGAGACTCACCTCTAACGTTTGCATTAGTGTTGGCTTAATTGCATCTTTCATCAAAACTGCCAAAGCGCCTGTTACTCCCTAAAAAAAAAAAAGTCCACATTTTAAGGAAGTCAATTCTAAGATGCAACATTCTGAGTTATGCTTAAGCTTACAGTTAAAACAGGGAAAAAACCTTACAGTTCAAAGGAGAAAAAGAAAGTGTGCTCATAAACCATAAGGAATGAATAAGCACTGTTACAGTGTTACATAAAGAATTTATTTAGATATTACTTCAAGCCTTCTAACATACTGTATTTACAGAGTGTACCAGAAATAGTAACGATTTTGTTCAGAATATCCTAAAAAGACAGTACAGCAAATATTCTTCCCATGGCATGGAGAGACCAGAAACAGAGTTATTAAGTGATCAGCAGGACGATGTTCCTGGGAACAAAAGATGAAGTGAGACCAGAGAAAGCAAGAAGGTAGTAACTTGCTAAAACTGCCGAAAGGAATGACAGATGTATTTCTTTCATGACAGAATCAATAGCATGAATCAATAGCTAGCAACAACCAGAAAGGGTATTTTTAAAGACTTGTACAAATATATTTGTAACAGACACAGGATGAAAGCAGACACAGAGTTGACATGAGGTAGATAATGAATACATCACAAGATTAAAAATTAGAGGTGCTTTCCTGTGATGATGAGAGGACAAAAGGAGCTGAACGAAATGCTGCTTTTTAGCTGTAAAAAAAAAATCTTACTCCTCCCTAAAAATTTTGCTGGATAAATTTCACATTGAATTTAAAATAGGAGAAAGGCGTGACATCCCTCTACACTAAAATTCAATGCCCATTTTAGAAAAATACTGGCTATAGGGTATGCACAGCGCTATCAGACTATATGCAGAGTGCTATCCAGAAACCACAAGCATATATTTCAGTTTATTCCTAAATTACTTTGATTTTGAGAGGAAAATGTGTTTTGTTTTGAAAGAACTTGATCAGAGAGAGAAAAAAATGCAGTTGTGTTATAAGGAGTGGCTCACAGGCTTGCCAGACAACACCAAATTTGAATGTAATACATTATTGGGTTGAAAAGAAACATCGAAACCAAATAAAAATACCAGCTGCTGTAAACTGTTTAAAATGAAGGTTGAAAAACATGGATACGTTATCTGAGTAGCCTCTTAAGAACTAAACAGTAATGTTCCAGTAAAGAAGAGCAATGAAAATAGCGGCTGTATAATTCTCAACACAGCTCCTGCCAATTAACCCCAAATTTGAACAATCAAACTGTGTGAAAATCCAAATGACAGACAGACGAGAGACGTAACAGCACGTGGTCATTACATCTGTACAGTATTTTACACAAATTCAAGGTTCCCCTTTCTGAGCATCACATCTGAACATAGACTTCAGAGGAAAATGCAGCAGAGTATTTGGCCTCAGACAAAAATGAATTGAAACCAAGACAGTGAAACTGGTTTCTACCAATGCACAACAAGCATTTCCTTGGAGGAGAGTGAAGGAAAGGAGAGAGAGGAACAGACATTTCTTCAATCTTTGCGTTTTGTAAACCCTCACTATCTATGAACACCCACAAAGACGTAATATGAGAAACTGGTAGCAAACCAATATCGTTTTCCCTCCTCTGAATTAGCAAATAATAGATTTCTGTTTCTTCATATGTCAATTTTAGAACATAGGATCAAACCGCAAAGGAACACCAGCACGCCAGCTCTCTGCGGGAACGGCTGAGGCTCCACCACTTCCACAGAAGCAGCCTGGTGCTATGTGGTACCTGTACCCAACTATTCTCATTTGAATCCAAAGCTGATGGCCTAAATAGAAGGAAAATGGAAAACATGCTAAAAAGAGAAATTAAATTATTGTTGCTTTCCACTTCCACAAGCTCCTTTATCACTACAGATTGTTTTAATTGATAAGATTATGAACTAATTTAGATAACAATGCAGAACAAATCTCAAAACCAATGTTTTATAAAGTTTCATACAAGGACTATCCCAATTTTTTTCTGCTGTTAGAATAAAATACAACTTCAATATTTTATCCATAAATTAGTTCGTTTTTTAAGATCACATAGAAACAACTGCCACTGCTATTGCCTTTGATTTCTTATATTTCAGTAATTTGTCAGTTTTTCTAAAGTGGGTGTGTTTCTTAGGATATTAAATTTTACATCTGTTCAATATAACAACCTGCTTTATAAAACTCATTTGATTCACTTCCAAATCTGAAGCACTTACAAACTAAAATAGTGAATACCTAGTCCCAGCTCTAAGAATTTAAAATTAAATAGAACAAATTTCAATCCTAGTAATTTCACCTCCAGCTGAAGGAAATGATGCTTGGCACTAGTTGTGAGCAACACAAAACTATAACAGCTAGTGAAGTTGTTCATGTTCTGTCTCACAGAAAGCAGAACCACGTACACACATTAGTTAGGAGGCAACAGGTAACAGAAATATCTGAAGGAAAAGGTAGGTTAATTTTACGTTTTCTTCCTGTATCTCAGTTTTTCAGTCATCATATAGCATAAGCTATTTGTCATTACGCTAAAAGAGAAACAGCTGCTGAGAATTTTCAATGCACGAACGCTGAGATAGTTTAGAATCTTACCACGTAAAAGGCAATTGTAATAGCTTATCAGCTCTCTGGAGAAAGAAAACCCAAACACATGGAAAACTTAACGTCAGATGGTCAATGGCAAGGTTAACTACCTGAGCAGCCACGGATCAGAGCCCTAATGCTCTTCTTGGGACAAGGTTTCTTGGGAAACCTGCCTAAGGAATGACAAATGTTAACTCAGGCCAACTGCAGCCATCCGATTAGGGGTTTCTGTTGTCTACTCCATGCTGGATGAGACCACCAGCTCATTTAAAGTAGGCATGTAAACAGCCATTTGCTGACCCAAGCCATGTTGACTGGAAAGAAGGCTTTGGGGGAGAAGTAAACTTTTACTTTTGAGGAAACTTCATCCATATTAGACATGCATTCTGGACACAACAACTCATTGTATCCAAAGTTGAAAGCAAGGAAAAAAAGATGCAAAGACACCACAGTTAGCACTCCATCCACGTCTATCTGCCTTCCACGGTTCTTAAACAGGTTTGGTGCCAACAACAGTCCTTAAAAGCTAAATAGCCAGAAAAGTTTTCATATCTCTGACACATCTCTGTCAGAATAAAGTTTTCATTCCTTCATATCCCCAATCCTCCAAGCAGCTAGCAAACAATTTCCACAGCTCACTCAAAGTCCTGGATCTGATTCTCAAAGCTATTCAAGGAATCAGGTTCCCATTTCCAATTCAGAGAAGGTAGATATTTTTTTATAAAAGAATTAAGAGGCTTAGACACTCACACACCAATTAAGCTTGCAGAGTCCAAGGATCATTAACTTTCCACTAACTCACTGTCAGAAGAAAGAAGTAGGACTCCAAATCAAATGCATATGGACACCCAACTCTCCTGGTTTCCCTCCTGGAACTGATCGCGAGTACTTCTGAAAATAATACCCCTTCCATCCATCCACCAGCCGTTGGGGCCAGGTATGCTCTCCAGGACAGCAAAGATCATAGAGCACAAAATAATTTTTACACGTCACACAGGAAAGGCAAACTTAGATGAAAAACCAAAATACTTTCAAAGCAACTTCGAGTGGAGCAGTCTCTGAAGTCCAGCAAGAGTGGAAATGAAAGCCAGCATTAGATGACAAGGAAGGTGATTGAGAGTAACTACTATGAAATGAGTAAGGGTTACACAGACTGAAAGGCAGAGAAAAATAATTTTCTTGATAAGAAAAATAATGAAGTGCTTGTAACTTCCCTTCATTTGAAACTATAGTTTCCAACAAAATTATAATATTTTTCTGTGATCAGTTCTGTAAAAAACTAAACTCTAAAACATAAGCTGAGAAGAACTGTAACCACTTGTGTTTAAAGTGAAGTACGTACACAATATTTCTGATGAATCAGAGAACAAAATATATTCAGCTGACAGCTCATTTATAAAAGTAAATATGAAACTATTTTTTTTGGTCCTGGAATTATTGAAATCTAACAATATGGCACAGAAAGTAAGCTGAGAAGAAGTCTTATTTAAAAAAAAAAGTGACATTATTTAATATTTTTCATAGCTGCTGAAATACTGATCTAGGGCACATATACCCATTTAATTTCACATAAAGATACGGCATGTGTCCATCAAAATTCTACTACACTGTAAAAGCCAAAAAGCAATTCTATCTTAAAAATACTGTACAATGAGCACCACATTTTGGCAAAGACTTCTGTATGTTCCATTACAGAGGACAGATATTTAATCCATTACTCTTGTGGAAGAAGTCTTCTCAGTTCATGAAATATTCAATTTATCTTTTTTTTCTACTACTCCTAGCCTGCCTCTGCATCTGGTTTACATCTGCCAATGTGTACTTTAGGTTTTACTATTGTATTATTATAAATATATTGCACATAAAGTCAAAATTAAGAGCAATTGTGCTTTTGTGAAGTATATTCTGTGTATATCTGGAAACAAATCACAGAGAAGAGTTTAGTGGTTTTGGTTCACATAGATTGAAATGAAGGCAAGACTACTGTCAAACATTTAAACTTGCATAAACTCAGTCTGGGTAGTATACATAAAACATGAACCTCCGAATTTTTTTAAGTGACAGGTAGAACTGACTACCTTTTTTAACATTTCTTAAATCCCAATACCACCGCATCTGACTTCTTCGCCAATATTAATGCTGCAGAAATGAACAATTGTTCCTGTTTTCAGAAGAAAAACCGGCACACACAAGGATCAAACTCAAAAGTATTCACCAGTTTTGGATGCTCAACCTGAGACAACATAAAATACTTTCTCCTGGTTCAAAGTTCTTGATGGTGTTTCACTCTTTCCATAGATTTCAGCTGTTTCGCTCCTGGGTATCAAGCCAGATTGAGGAATACACAACTCCTCCTGTACTCTAAGAAATTGTGTCAGTTTGTACAGACAGCATCACACATAAGCTTTGTGAAAAACACAGGAATAACATTCAACTCTCCAAAAAGGCACTTTCTGCCCTAACCATGAAATCGCCTTCCCATCCTTCCCATAGTTCTCATCCTCATTTGTAACACATGCTGCAACAAAGGAGGGAGGAGTTTCTGCATTTCACAATCAAGATAAGCACCCAAGGCCTCCCCACGCATGGTACGAAGAAGAGAACCTGCAGAAGAAAAAGAACGCAGCAGATGGTCATAATACATATCCTTGACACCGTGATGAATTTGTTTTTTCTCCTTGGCAGTTCTTCTACTGTATAATATAGAACACTGCTTTAAAGAAGAAATAGAAACATATGTTCAGCACAAGTGACACTATCAAATGATGGAGACACTAAGCGTAGGAAGTTTGTTTAAAAAAAGGCCAAAGAAAACCAAATTAGTAACAGACATTTTGCTGAGCACTATTTTCATTTTAGGGACATCGTGGAAAAATTTAAAAGTTCTTTCTGCGCTGCTCGTAATTTCAGCCCTAACATTGTATTTCCACAGAGCAACTATAGATGAGACAGACTACAGAAAAGCAACTGCTTTCATTCATCAAGCTGATTAGCATTAAGTGGTTGAAGATGGGTTAAATAGTTTGCAATATTAATACATTAAAGTACCTTTATACAAAAGTAGCATCAGGATTAAAATAATGTATTACAAATGTAGTCTTAATTCTGACACTGAATTATAAAATTTTTGCATTTTTACCTTTATAAGGTAACTCATTCCCCACCCTCCCTCCATCTGGCTAAGACAAAGTTATGTCATTGAAAAGTAAAATCAAAATTTCAACAGCTAGAATATTAAATGCAGTTCTTCATGGCTCCTGCATAATTAAGAGTGCTTGATTTGCTTTGAATTTTAATGATGACTGTACTTAGAAATTTTGGTACCCTTATCTTAATTTCAGTCTTAAATCCAGGCAAGTTAGATATTTTGTTTTAATTTCCTTGTTAAACTGGAATCCATTAAGGCTGTGAAGGTATTCCTGGCTTGTGGATTTGCTATCTTTGCTGACAAGGCAGGATACTGGTTCCTTTGCTCATTCTAAAAGCCAAGTAAGTTATGTGAACATCTGCACAAAAGGGGACAGACAGAAAAAGCACACATAGTCGGTACGATACAGGCAGTCATTGCCAGCAGGGTAGTGTGAAAGCACAGCTCCCAGACATACCACAGTTGCTATAAGGGTATATTTAGATGTCAAAAAAGCATAAAAGCAAAGCATTATCATATTTACTGTATTTAGAGTGTGCTGTCGATCTACAGTATATGAACTTAATTTGGCAATTAAGCTTCAGCATTCAAGTAATGTCACGTTACAGTAAACCAGTGCCAGTCAGTGACCCTACTCCTGGCATACAGCTGGACTGCAAGGGTTAACTGGCAGCTTCTGGCTGCACCAGAACCTGCCATACACAACACGTGTGAGCTTCCCACCACTGTTTACTGACTCACAGCCTGACTATAAGGACTAGGATTTGATATAAAGGAAGAACATATTGATTTCTTTCAGAAGCTGAAGTAGGGAATGAGGAAACAGCAACTAATGAAGATAAGGAAGAAAAAGCGTTAACAATGTGAAGAGATAACCCCGTCTCCCGAGCACTGTCCAACAACCTATGAATTAAGAATAGCTTGTTTCCATTCTGATTTAGTGGTATAAGCATTCATGTGGTAACTATCACTGTAACATCTGAGCACACTTTACAAGTACAGTAGCAAACATTACCAGCTCTCTCAAATACGAGCCTACACCCTGACTCCCTCCAGCACCAAATTTGTTTGCCTTAAGAATTGCAGAAATCTATCAAGTAGGTTATGGAGACCAGAGACTTCCTGAACCAGATGTTACCAGGCAGTTGGAGAATTGAGTTCTACATCTTGTTCTCATTGCGAGCAAGTTTTGGCCCAGAAGATGATCTTTCTTCGATATCTGACTGAGCTGTTCAAAGCAAAATTCCTTGGCATGCACCTGCCTTTTTAATGCTTTGAGAGGCAAAACAAATGCATTAGAGGTTATTCACAGGTCTACAGCACTGAACATACCAAATCCTCCGCTGTTACTGGTTCTCCTTTCTTGTCATTGGCCACCACCATTTTCCCCAGTCTCTCCTTCATATCTTGCAGGCTGGTGGTAAGTGCCAGGATGGCCATAATTTCACTTGCAACAGCAATATCAAACTGAGCCTGTACGACAGAAATGAGAATCATGAACCAAATCCAAGTCAGGTCAGATACAGGGAATCATGAAGAATAGATTCAGGAGAGACAGATTTCTCAATGGAATTCAAGCAAGTTCTAAATTGTAACCCACAGCTTTTGAGATTACTCAGACTAGACCAACTTCAAACACTTTGTTTATATTCCCTCATTAATGTTCTCTGTTACACTTCATTTACTTGGGGACCGCTCCTGCAGAGTGCTTAGCCCCTTGGCTCACATTACCCTTAGCAGAAATTCCCTGAAGAACCAAGAATTTTTTTCTGTGGCAAAAAAGAAAATCACCAGATGTATTTTGAGCTTTACTGGCATGAGCACAGCATTGTGGGTTTTTTTTTCTGTAGTGCTCTCCAAAGTTTTTTTTTTAATTCTGGCTTCAAAAACATTCTTGTTACATTTGATCATTCTTTTTCTACATAAATTCAAAATTTAGAGTCTATGCTGCTAGGTCTTGTGCTTGACCTATGATAATGTAAAAATATATCTTCATCCTCCTTTTTTTTTTTTTTAATGAAAAATATATAAGTTCAAAAAAAACCCCAAGAACTATATGTGGCATCAGTTCTGCTGCTCTTGTTGAAATACATCCATACTGTGCAGTATTTCAGCACAAGATAAGCTGTGGTCCTTAGTTTTCTTTAAGAGTTTGCAGTATACATGAGCAGTATTTTTACTAATTTACCATTAGTAAAGCCCAGGCCACATGCTGTCAGAATTTAAATAGAGAAGACAGACAAAGTCACTATGTATTATGTGATAGGAACACAATGTTGGGGTGAACAACAATTACAGCTTCTTTAGTAATCTCTCCATCTCCAGCAATTAAAGTCCATAAAAAAAAAAGTACTAATTGACATCCTACTGCTATCTATGCAAAAAAGGCCCTCAGGACTGTTTGTGTGGCAGAGCTCTACCAGATGTACCCCATACTGACTAATACCAGAGGAATCTGTTCCAATTGAGGGCTTTGCCTGTTTAGGAAGCATCTACATAGAGAATTGTTCCAACATACACCTTACCACTCCTATCTGTTTGCCTAGTATTTTAATAGCTTCTGCCCTTTTTTAACCTACGTTCCTGCTTTCAGATTCTGCCTTGATAGCTGCAGCCCAGAGCAGCCTTTTTCAGGCTGACCTCTATGTACTTGCCTGTTAGTCAAAACTTCTGAAGACACCCGAACAATTTTCTGCATTGGGCACAGACAGGGAGAGATATATACCACGGGAAACAAACAAACAAAATAATCCTGTAATTGAGATTTTCAGCACAGGGATTCAAATGAAATGCTGAAGTTACAAAGCAGATTTTCTGTATCCCCTGGAAGCAGTCCTATACGTAATGGAATAGTTGGGTACACAATGAACATTGTTAGCGTTGTGATGACATGGATGCTACTATCCTTTCGGAAGTTAAGAATGTCGCCGGTAAGTCATTGCAGCATACGTAAGACAGAAAATAAGCCTGAGAAATCTATGCCCTACCCGTATACTGGAATATTATCTAACTTTATCAGAATGTTTATAAAGAGACAAAAAAAAAAAAAGTTATTAGCATTGTTTCTATATAAACCCCAAAGGACAGGAAAACCAATCCCAGGTAGATGCCCAAAGAGTGACATAATATTTAATTGAAAAAACAGACTGTGGTAGCAGGTGCTATTTTAACTCTAATAACCTTTATACACCTATGAAGTGCTGACAGAAGCTTTAGCTGTAAAGTCAGTTCTCTACTGATGAAAGGATCCACCCACATGGATTCAATTGCAGGATCAAGGGCATCAGTCATGTAATACTCTTTAGAAACCACAGCATCCCTGTTCATTAAAATGCAGACTTTTGTGCCTGCTGTGCTCTGCCATTTTACACAGGTGTCATTGATTTTTAGAGTGCTAGAACATCACTCTAAATATTTATAAAATGCATCTGTTAACTATGAAGTCCTGTTTTCTCTGGATCTCCGGCTAGGCTCTGAAATGAGTTTTCCTAACTGTTAGCCCTAAGCCCATGGTAAACTGTGAATGGATATGCATCAGTTCAATATATCAAAATTGAAAGCATCAAGGTCATTTTAGCCGAAACAGTACAGAAGCACGTTTGACAGCCATATGTCAACTAGTACTCTAAAATAAAACAACCCACGTTTACCTTAGCAGCATAATTACGGTGGTAAAATGCTGCACAATAAGGCTGGCAGAACCTGGCTCAAAGCTAATAATCACACTGAGTCACTGAAACAAATCTAAACATAGGAAGAACGTCTCAAGTGTTGAAGGAACTTGTATCAAATATACTATTTTGTAGTCCCAGCCCATTATCAGAGATGAGGATTAGCTAACACTGAATTTTCTGGAAGTTATAGTCAGAAAAGTCTCTACCCTGTCTGTTCAAAACCAAACCCAGCAAGCATTTCTAGTGGAGGGTGTCCCTGCCCATGGCAGGGGGGATGGAACTAGATGATCCTTAAGATCCCTTCCAACCCAAACCATTCCATGATTCTATGATTTCGCTTTTAATTTCTTCTCTCTAATTTGACAGGTTTCCATGCTGAATTGAGCAAAAACATTGGCACCATTTTTGGTCTCTCTGTTTAGGCACAAAGCCTAGAAGAGGTCTGAAATGATAAATTAAAAATAAAGATAGGATTTCCAAAATGAATGAAAGCCTTATCTCTACCACAATAGCTATTCACCTCAAAATAGTCAGAACTTCATGAATTTCATGATCCAGAATGTTAGATTACAGTATCTTAATCAAATTAGGAGCAACTCCACATTATCGCAATGAGTTTGTTCCACGTGGCATTGCTGTTTCACACTGCATTGTTGCAGAAATGGATTTACCCACACGTCCACCATTATCTGAACAAGTGGGTGTCAAGTCTGGCTTTCAATTTAACAGTAAGTTCTTTAATAAACTTCCAGAAGCTCTCGCATAGTAACGTAGGTTAGCTTTTTACACTGATGAAAAGTGTACACACATGCTCATTTTCTGAACTATCCCTTTCAAGCCCACATATTAAAATAAAGTGCATGCTCAAAGTTCTTACAGTTTAGATCCCAAAGTTGAGATGCACGACGGAAATGAAAACCCTGAATAAAAAGCACCTGGTCATTTTCAGGCCTCACCAATGGGACCAACAACACATGACCAACCCCTCCCCCAATTTTTTACCATTAAATTTAAATGTAATTTAAATTACATAAATTCTACATACATAGTTCGAGGGACTAAAAAGAAGTAAGAAACATCATACAAATTATCCTTATGAGGGCATAAGGGCACCTTTTATACTCATAGGATGACAATGTTCAACCCCTAACATATGCAATTTTCTCAAGTGCTTTCAGCACATTGTGCAAGATGCATTGGTTTCGGATTCTGAAACTTCAGACTCAGTTACTCACTAACACAATCAGTTTCATTGCAAGAATACTATACAACAGCAACAGATGCTAGCGTTGCAATTCAAAGAAGTATGCTGAAAGAACTGCAGAAACGTCTCTCAGCCTCTAAAGCAAGGTCTGCTCAGAATGAGATACATTAACTGCTTTTACATACCTGACGGACAAATCCTTTCTCTGTATTTGCCTGCCCAACTGTTATTTTGCGCAGGAATCTGTCATTTGTATCCACCACTGAAATAAGGGAATAACAAAAGCAAAATAGGTTAACAAGGACTCGGGGATCTGTTTTTTTCCAGGCATACCTGTTGTTATACATCTAAGATTCAGCTGCTTGAACAGTGTAACCAGACAGCCATGCTCCTGCACGTTAGCATTAGCACTGACTTGGTTTCTCCCTTCTAGTTGATACCATTAGATGAGAGATTGAAATAACTCAAATACAATGTCTCTGAACACTATTTGAAGCTAACAGATTCTTAATATTCTAACATACCAATTAATATGTTACCTGTATAAGAAAAACCTGTCTTAGTAGTTACAATGCACCTCAGACCTACTTCAAATCATTTGCTTCATCATTGATTTGTTAAGAATTGATTTTAAGACTGCATGATGTAGGTTAAACTTGGTCTGTTTCTCTTTTAAAGGATGATTATGTTGTCAGATTGGTTCTTTCAGACAAGTCATTTTCTTGCACATCACAGTAACTAACTCCACATTCAGCTGCACAGCATTCAAAGGAAGGTTTTTTATAACTGCCAAGATCAACCATCTGCTATTTAACACAACTTCAATTTCAGACAATTGTATTTCTAACCTGGAAACACTTCTGATATTGCAAGGGCACGTCCAAACCATCCTGTGGAACTGCTAACTTCACTAACAATCATCGCAAGCCAAGTTCTCCAATTCTGCACTGACAACACTCAACTTCAAACGTGCCTTTGTAGGAACCAACAGGAGGGACTGAGAATAATCAAAGAGCGCTCTCATCTGCCGAGAACTGATCAGGATGTTTCTTAGGAAGAAACATTAGGAGGATGTTTCTGTTTCTTAGAAAATGAGACCGAAGCCCAAGACTTCTCCTTCTCAGGAATGGCAATCCCTATAGAGTGCAAAAATATGCGTCCTCTTTCTTCCGGGCTCTTTACCCCTACAAATGTTTCAATTTGCACCAACCCTAAAAGAAAGGGTGCAAGGTACTCTTGATCAGTTCAGCCTATAGTTTGGCAATCAAGTCAATCTTCTGGTAGATGTAGATTTGAGCCCTGTTCATTTGGAAGCAGGGAATCAAGGAACCTCCGTAGAAGTCATCTGCACTGAAGGTCAGTGAAATCACCTCCTCCACTTTTCCTGATGCTGTTGGAGATTAACAAATTTGTCTGTACAGAAGAGGACAACATAATTACCCAAGAACAATAGGGACTTTGAATCTCAATCCTACATAACCCCGTTTCAGGGTTGTGAGTGAGCTGGAAAAAAAAAAAGCAAGGTTTAAGCCACTTCCCCTTCTCGGGCATTTCTCATAGGGCTGTTGTAAATACCATACATGCCTCCTTCCCACTACATGCTATTTAGGTCCCTAACTTCTTCAGGAATTCCATTTAAGGTATGGTGCAACACAGATTTGGTTAATTCGTTTTGGTTTCTATTTATATACAGTCATACTCTAAAATATTAGAGTTCTGGCAGAAATCGCAGAACAGAGCCCAGTACATGGAAGCAGTAGCCTCATACCAAGCTGTGGTACCGTATGCCACCGTGAAGCCATATGGCAAGCCGATCTCTCAAGCACAAACTTACCGCTTCTCCTCCTAGGAAGCTCAGTCTCACGAGCAACCTTAAGCAAACCTAAATGTCTGTCCTGCCTAGCCAGGCACTGCTGAGAGCAGGAACTAGCCTTCCCACCAGCCTGGACAGCCAGTGGGCTGCTTTTTCTCTGGCTCTTCCTAGTGAAGTCATGTAACCTGAACAGCCTTACCATGAAACTACAAGTACCTCTGCAACCCTTTCTAGTCACCAGGATACACTGGCTTTCTCACCATGGTCAGAACTCATTCTCCAGGAAGATTCCAATACGTGCCCTTAGAAGGAGTAAAATAAGAAATAATTGGTTTTGCCACAAAAGCCATTTTTCCTTCTCCAAATTCTCCCTCTTCCTTACCCAAAGTAAATGTTTCAGAAAAGTTTAGGTTCAACCAAGTGTTAGGTTTAATAGATCTACTTCCTTATCCTCTTGAGATACAAACAAGATCTGAATACCAAGGGAAGGATAAGTAGGAGGAAGCTCTTCTTCTTTTCAGTATATTGTACCTGTTCGAGTTAGTATAAGGTGACAATGAACTTGAAGCTTGTGACACTTCTAAGGAAACAAGTCCTGACTAAAATTAATTTTCAGAGAATCCAATAGCTTTCTCTTCTGCCCTACAAACTCCCTGGTACGTTACAAGCTTCACAGACATATGGATTGCAGAAACAGTCCCAAATAAAACATTTTTCAAGTTATATAAAACATTCCTAAGACCAACTTTTTTTCTGAAATGTTTCAGATATGTACATCATATAGAGCTGTGTGGAATAGAAGTTTCGCTAACATTGTTTGAGATGAATTAAATAACTCACTTGAGGCTAACAGCTGTTGAGTAATGCTGCCTCCTCCCAAACCACACTGATAAAAACGATGAGTCATATTACACTAAATATTTATATTACTCCTTCATCGTGATACAGGTCTCTTCCAGGCACACTGTGTGACTAATAAAAAACATCTTATGCCACATCCCCCAGTATTACCTTCAGAAAAATATCCCAAGAGATAACATACACACAAAGGGCACAGTAAAGCATGGCCAAGAATCTTCACTTCTCAATAGATTCACCTTTTTTCTCTGACCACCGCAATACATTCCATTTAACAATGACTTTGAACTAATAACTTTGGTGTTTGAGAACTTAGGAAGAAAATAAAATCCAGTGGAATTTAGCTCAAAACTTTATGCAGTGTTTACTGGCTTAAAAAAGAAAAAGAAAGATAGAGAAGTTGAGGTAAACACTGAAATTTAATCCAGCACTAGAACTGAAAAACGCAGAGGGGAGTGCTAAGGGTGTGAGAGAGTGCATATTGGTTTGCTTGGCTGTGCTGGTTTTGGCTGGGCTAGAGTTAATTTTTTTCACAGTAGCTAGCATGGGACTATGTTTGGATTTGTGCTGGAAACAGTGTTGATAACACAGGGATGTTGTCGTTACTGCCGAGCAGCACTGACACAGAGCCAAGGCCTTTGCTGCTGCTCACACCACCCCAGCAGCGAGGAGGCTGGGGGTGCACAAGAAGTGCACAAGACACAGCTGGGGCAGCAGACCCCAGCTGACCAAGGGATATTCCATACTGTATGATGCCATGCTCAGCATACAAAGCTGGAGGAAGAAGAAGGAAGGGAGGGGGATGTTTGGAGTGATGGTGTTTGTCTTCCCAAGTCACCATTATGTGTGACACAGCCCTGCTGTCCTGGAGATGGCTGAACACCTGCCTGCCCATGGGAAATGGTGAATGAATTCCTTGCTTTGCTTTGCTTGTGTGCATGGCTTTTGCTTTACCTATTAAACTGCCTTTATTTCAGCCCACAAGTTTTCTCAATTTACCCTTCCGATTCTCTCCCCCATCCCACCGGGGGCGAGTGAGCAAGCGGCTGCGTGGGGCTCAGTTGCTGGCTGGGGTTAAAACCATGACAGTGGCATACATAGTTGAAACCGTACAACATCCTTCACCTCTTCTTCCTAACAAAGCAAACAACTCAAGACAATTTAAAAACAGGAAAAACACATAATCCCTGAGACTTATTTAGTCTCTGAGCTACTTAGAGTGCTAAGCTGAGGAGGATGACGGACTAAAATCAAGCAGCGTAAGTACAAATAATGTAAAACCATAATAGACACAGTTAAGAAAAGAATGGCTAAGATTTGTAAAATGCACAGAAAAGCCACTGTCATGTGTTTTAAGATGTATTATCTAATATAAAAGAAACATGGGATGTACTTACCACTGTCAGAGCAACCTATCTTTCAGAATATTAGCAAACTTTCTTAAGTTAGTGCAGATATTTGACCAAGTTTAGAGCAACATACTGCACCCAAATTTGTTATGCACCCACTTGCCAATGAGTTGTTCTTACAGTCACAGAGCAGAAACAGCTCTGATTCAGGTAAAATTGAGCAAATCAGGAAATAGGTTATGATTAAATACAAGCTGAAGTGAGGCTTTCTGACTACGTACCTCTTTGCCATGTTATGGTGGATGGGTCAATATCTAGGCGTGCAAATTTGCTGATCTCCTCTTCTGTTAAAGTCCCAGGATCAGTCTTGTTTATTCCCAGCCTCTATGCAAAAACAAGTTAAAGAAAAACACAATGAAGTGGCTTTTTTGCCTGAAAAGGTATAGCTGCCCTGGTTTATCACCTCCACTTTCAGCAAGCATTTTGGAAATAAGCATGTCAGGACCTAAACTATTTAAAAAAAAGAAGCACATGGGAAACCATCTGTAACTAAAATGGGGTCAAATGTAGATGGAGAAACAAAAACCAACCAAACAAACAAACAAAAAAAAAAAGGAGAAATACTCATAGACCATTAAGTAACAATCTCTTCCTTACACGTAAGAAACTCTTAAGGTAAACCAAAGAGAAAATTCAAGATTATCAGTTGCTAATAAAAAGATAATTAATCACTTGCTCCAGTTTGTGGAAATCTTTGAAAGACCCATGCATTGTCTTGTGTGAATCATCTTTGAATGAAACAGAAACTTCTGCTTTAAGAGTCCATAATCCATTAAATCAGTCACTTACAATGAATGAGTCAATACCTCCTGGCTTTTACAGATTCACTATTTCAGCAACATCACACATTTTGGGGTTTTTTTTGGTGAAAGATGGATCAGGAAACTGTATTTAACAACTGTAGCCTTAAAAAAAATAAAATCGTAATTTCCTCTGGCATTAGAAAGGAATTAACCAACACGTTTACACTTCAGGACTAAAAATAAAGCAAATCTAAAAGTCTAAAAATACTCTATTTCAATGAGGTACCACAGTTACTTCACTATTTAACCCAACAGTTATTTCTAGAAAGCTGGGGACATCCTTTTGAGAGTATTAAAACTGGTTTTGCAACACCCCTTTTTGGGAGTTGATGTCTCAGACTGTGACAGATGCTTTCAAATCCAGATGCAGGCACTGGGGCACTTCCCAGGGCAAAAGACTGTTCAGAACAGCTTGATTTTAACACTTGGTACCCTAAGATTTTTCACCCCTGTTTTAATGAAGAAAGGCTTAAATCCTCAACTGCCCAAACTGTATTAACATTTTTCTAACCTGTTGGCCAATTTTAATCCAATTTGACATAGTCAGGAGATAGTTTCTTACTAATTCTATGAAAATATGCAGACTGAGAAAGGAGCAGTATCCCACCAGCGTCTCTCCTGGGGGATGGCAGTCGGAGTTCGGTGCTTATCCCTCCTGCTCGGTGTATCAGGCATTTGCCCAGATACATCTTTCCAAAACATTTTACCGAAGAGCAAAACTTTCAGTCATTTTTATAACTTTCAACTGCTACAAGGAGGGCTGGGCAGTGGGATTACAAAGGAAGCAGCCTGACCCTCCCAGGGTCTCAGCAATGTCTGTACTGAATCTAAGGAGCAAGAGAAAGCCCAACTGATCTGGATGCAGATGGGAAGGAGGAAGACACAGAGCTGATGGGGAAAAGGAGACAAAGAAAAGACTGGGGTAGAAGCAGATAAAGACAGGAGGTAAGGTAAGAAGGTCTTAGGCTAATAATTACTGGGAAAAAAGCTGAGGAGCAGGGGAATGAGAAAGGCAGCTCCTGACATCAGACAAGCAGTTTGAAGGAAAAAAAAGAAAAAAAAAATATGCATGTGACCTTCTGTAATTACAAGTCCAAACCACACATTCAAGGGAGAAGTTTCAATCTTACTAATCCTCTTCTGAAAAAAATGTAACCCTATTCCATAAAGATGTTTTTTTAATATTTGATTATTATTTTTTTTTAGCTATAAGGAATCATTATACAAAAAATAATTCAAAGCAAAATAATTCAGTTATTTTGGAAATTATAATGCATGCATTTAAATGTTACAAAGCCAAACTTTTTGTTACTGATTTGCAGCTCCTGTGAAGACAGAGAAATCCATTTCAACTGCAGAGATAGCTGGTGTGTCATGAATCACCAAACCCCTACCTGTTACCCTACACACAGTGTAAACACAGATAAAATGAAAATACTCCAAAACTCTGATGGAAAATTCTGAGACCTACTCTGCCGCAGCATCAAGTGGGCATCATCCATGTCTTAGTTTACTGGCATTCAAACGAGCAGCACAAAAGCTTAAAATGTTATGAGATTTTTTTATTCTTTTTTTTCCGCCCCTCAAAACAGAAGCTGGTATTACCTCTATCCTCCTTCCCACCCCCCAATTCCAAGTGTGCCCTTGGCAGCTATCCGTTGCCATCCAGCGACTCTAAAACACCACCGGTCAGGATTCAAAAGCCAACTGCAAACATGGAACTGGATGTCGAAGACTGAAGCTGTCCTTAAGTGTCATATTCAGGGGGGCTCATATTCTCCTTCCCCTGTGCTAGTGGGCCGTGCTGCTCTCTAGGTATTTATCAGAATGGCAGCCTCAAATCCAGATACGTTATTCTTACATGAACTGCATAGGAAGCTCTTCTGGAAGCATTCAGGAAGCAAGATAGGATGCAAAAATATTCTATGCACACAAATGTACTTCTATCCCTCGAAGGAAGACACTGTCAAATTGACATCAATAAAACCGCAGAAGTATATGCTATAATAAACTTTCAAAACCAGAAAATATTGCAAAACCAAAGAATGCGGCTTTCAAATGTGACTTTACCATAATAGGAAAAGTATTTTAAAAACTCTTAACTTTAATATTTCATCAGGAAAGACACAGTATTTAAAAACATTATTGGTTTATTTCAGGAGAAGAGCAAAAATGATAGTTATGAAAATAATATCAGACCCAGATCCTATTACTTCAAGGACAATGCTTTCAGAAAAAAGCCTGGACTTTATACAAACGTAGTCCCATACGTTAAATAATTTTAAACAAGTTGTGTAAGAGAGTATATTTTATGAAGAGATACTATAATTGAGGAGAGACTACATTAACAACTTACTCTCAGACGGGCAAGCTGAATAGCAGAAAATCCTCTCACGCCATTAACTACTGGAACCAGTCTATTATACAAAGCCTAGAAAAAACAGATGAGAAGTGCATGAAAGAAAAAGTTACAACCGGGATCTAGTTAAATAAAAAGCTAATGTTTTTATTTTATTCAGCCAAATTTCAGTAAGAATTTCCCAACTACATAAACTGTGGACTTCTGTTTAGTGATTTAAAAAACAATTTTGCGAAGGTGGTAGGCTTTTGAGCAATGCCAATGATTTAACAGTTTAAATCCAATTACCAAAATTACTATGTTTCTATGTTTCACCAAAAAAAAACCCCAAAACAAACCACCAAGGTCCAAATTATTCACACTGTAACTATCATTTGCAAACTGGCCTAAACGCACATTTGTGTCGGACCAAGTAAAGGGGATATGACAACCCTGCTCATTTTTAACACTGTAGCCAAAAAAAAGGAGGCTCTTTCCTTTACTTTCTCCCTTATCTTCAAAGACTCAAGTTAGCATTTGCGTTAAGGTCACAACAGATTTACTGGAGGGAAGAGGATCTAGTTTATTTTCCCCACAACCTCTTCTTCTTAAGATATATCATCTTAAAGACCACCTTATGATAGCTATTTGCCAGAAACATAAATTCTACAAGCAAAATTTCCCAGAACTCAGAATGGCTTCAGCAATGGTTTCACATGGTGAAAATATAAAAAGAAAATCAACTTATTTTGTTTTGAAATGCAGTTAATAGAAAAATTGTAAAGAAAAAATGTCATGTGGATATCAGAAAATAATTCTCACCTTATCAGACTGAGTGTTCTCATGCAAGATCCTGGCATCAATAGCAGCAGCCAGCAAATTATTTGCAGCAGTTATAGCATGAATATCTCCAGTCAAATGAAGATTGAACTAGGAGGTGAAAACAATACAACCTTTTTATAAGAAACCATTTAACTCAATTTAGTAATCTCAGACAGATTAACAGCAAGAATTGTTGCTATCTCCCTGAGGTTACAGCTCTGATTAGTCACCTATCAGTGTAGATGAAGTATTATTAGGCTGAAAATACACCGCGCTATATGAAGGACTTGTTTTCACCTGAGTACATGGTAAATTACCCTTAATTTAGCCAAACAAAGCCACAAACATCTTTATTCTTTGCTAAATGATCCAGGAATGAATGAAAAGCTCAATGGCTATGGTTCCAGACCCTTAACACTAAATCAGTTTAGTGTCAGTATTTACTAATTGACCTGGCCCAGGGGTGCGGATTTCTGCCGAATCCACTGGAGCACACCGCGCGTGCTGGCTGTGGGGACGAACGCCAGCTTCCCGCTAGCCATGGGAGCACAGCCCGTACCTGATCAGGCATGAACTTTGCTGATAGAAAGTTTATCCACTAAAGTTTTGTGGGAAAATCTGAAATCAGCAATTTAGATTAGATTAGGACTTGTGTTACGTAGGTACTGTATTGTTTTTGGTATCTCTGACAGGAGGAGGCAGAAGGTCAGTTTTAATTGCCCTGCAGCACTGACTGCGGAGGGGCACCGGCAGAAGCCCTCGACTGTGCTCACACCCACGTGCAATGGGGGATCCAAACTGTAACTAAGCGCTGCATTAGGGCTCTGTTTGGGCCAGCTGTGCACTTTCAAGGTGGTACTTCACCAGTTCGGATCATGGAGTGGTTTTGTTGAGCTCTAAATTAGACTCTTTCGGGGTAAAACCTTCGTGCGTTTCCAAACAAGCACTGTGAATACACACATATGCTTACCCACGCTATCTTTACGTGCCCCGTTGCCCAGAGAATCTGCTTGCGTTTTACACTCTGGAAGCCAACACAGCACACAGTATCTGTGCAACATTTTTGCATCCCCACTCCACAGCCCCTCCACATCACACAGCATGCACGTGGAGGTGGCAAGGACCGACCACGTGGAGGTGGCAAAGATCGCCCCATTTCTCCAGGCAGACCTTTGCCAGCGACCGAGCGCTGCAGCAGCCACCTCAGCCTGCCCAGCCGTCCCAGAGGGACAGGGACTTGGTGCCTCCCCATCTGTCTCACCTCCTCCATGGGAATGACTTGAGCGTATCCACCACCGGCTGCTCCACCTGCACAGGGAAACAGATGGTCACATCAGACTCGCACCGGTTTTGGAAAACAAAATAACTACTCCTAAACACACAAGGTGAAACAAACTGTTGCTGACACATTTCTCAGCATTTTAATTTCTATTAGGGGATCAGTAATCCACTCAAATGAACAAGACTTGCTGGCTTTTTTCAGCAAGTAGTAGAAAGGGAATTGTTGAACTGCAAGGAAAGCCTACACGTGATGGCTGGCCCAGACTTTGGCTAGATAAGGGTTGCCCTCTGCTCCTGCCCAGATTTAGGACATAGTCATGCACATGCAGCTGTTGGATGGAGAGACACAGCAGTCACGAGCAAGCACCGCTTCTGAATGAAACCTTCGCACCCTTGTCTGAGCGCTGCTTCCCCACTGCCTCCCGGGGCGCAGGCAAAGGAGTCTGCTGTAGCCTCTGCACAAGTGGAGTGGAGGGATTAAAGCACTCACATGCACCAGTCTTGGCTGAGAAGCACCAAGCACCAGGAGCCTTCCAGCTGAAATCAAACTTGTTAACTTAAACTTCAGCAAAGCAAAGTAGAGCAGATGGGGAGTGCTTGCCCAGTTAGGCACCAACCTCAGCTGAGAAATGGTAGAAAAAAGATTGCATTACTTCCTATCAGCATTGAAGACAGGCTTGAACCCCAGCTGGCTCCTACCTGGCCCTCACACTCTTAAAGGGTTTCTAGGCAAAAATGCAGCAGCCCGTGATTAGGGTGTGCAACTCAGAGGAACAGAAAGAGGAGGTTCGGACCTAGCCAAACGCATGACGTGGACACACCTGAACCATACTCGTAACTGCCAACTACCTTAGCTTGGATATTTCAAATGGATATGGGTGGATTTAGGACACTGTCTCAAGGAAAAATTAAACAGTAACATTCAGAGACATCTTTAGAGTCTCCAAGCAGAGGAGTGGCTGGAAGGGCATGTACTCACACAGAACTCCTCCTGGATAACTCATCCCCATGCCTTTCATCATGTTTAGGCTTTGTCTGCGTTATACATACACGTTAAGTACACGAACATAGATATGAACCTTGCATGGGAAGACATGTGCAAGAAACTTTTATCTATTAGTTATATATTTATCAAAAAACCCAACATGCTGCCATTCAGAAAATCCATTGAGTTAGGGAAGTAACAGGCAGATTAAAAAAAAAAAAAAAGAAAAAAGCAAAAAAAAAGGAGAAAAAAGAAGAGAAAAAGAGAAAAAAGAAGAGCAAAGGAAAAAAGCAAAAAAAGAGCATGATTTCATTTTAATCTGAAAGGTCATAGAGTCTACAAACATTATGTACCTTTAACTCCAAAAGTAGGTCCTTGGGAAGGTTGTCTCAGACAAGCAAAGGAATTAATGTTAAGGTGTGCAGTAAGCGCTTGAACAAGACCAATTGTGACTGTGCTTTTTCCCTCTCCTAGGGGTGTAGGGGTTATTCTAGCAAAACAAGAAAAAAAGATTAATCAAATTCTTTGCTGATGTCAGCTTGGCTAAGGACATCAGAACTTACAGCTTTTGATTTCGATGAAGAATATTTGTACAGCAAATTTCAATAAGATTACTTTGTCTCCACAAAAATACTGCCACAATGTTAGCCCCTAGCTCAAGCTGGAATGCTAATATACATGTGTCTTCTATTTAAGCAATTTACTATGATAGCAGAAAAAGAGAAGATTATTTTGGCAAAAGTTCTGAAAGGAATATATTGAATTTAGACATTTTTATTACAGCACAAAAGTCTCACCAGTTTCATTAACAAACCATCTATCAAGATACTCTGAGCCTGTATTAATACTTTTCTGTAGTAATGTATGAGATGTTTTATTCCCACTGCTCAAACTGTGAATGAAATAATAAAATATTTTAAATCAAATAGCCAACATTTCTGTTTGTAGAACTCAACTATCCCTCTCCAGCTTCCATGTCTTCATAAGTCTCAACAGTGACAGATCAACTGCTTTTTAAATAAAACAGGACACAAAAGTCACTATATTCAACTGAATATGATTTATTTTACACTTATGTTTTGTGGTATTTTTGCAGATTTAAGGGTGATGAGGGACAATTACAATCACAGTTTGACCTCCCATACAAAAGCTCAAAACCCTCATGCTACAACTCCCACATCTAGACCATGATTGAACCAGGACAGTATTTTAGAAAGGCATCCTATCTTGAATCAGAGACTGTAACCTTCACTCAAAGACTCTACTCTTGTCTGTGTAGTGAAGGCACAATGACAGCTGATTTTGCAAGTAGAAAACTTCATCAGCCTTCTGTGAATGAGACAACCCTCAGTTTAAGTGAGACCTCCCTGCTTTCAAGGTCAGCGCATTTGTTTATGATCCATGTCGGGGGGTGTTGGGGTTCTTTTCCTTTTTCTTTTTCTTCCCTTAAAGTACGAATACATCTCACATCTCCAAAATGCATTCAAATGATTCATTTAAGGCACAGCATTTCTCCTCCTGACTGGCAAAAGCAGAGAACTCCAGTCCTTTTTCCACTCACACCACTCTCACACAAGTCCTACTTTTTGGTAAAGTGGAACCATTCGTATCTTTGTTGCCTTCGATACCTATAGAGAAGTGCCTTAGTGAAGCTGACATTAAGAACTAAAGTTCACTCCCAAGGAAATAGAAGCATTCACACGTATCCTAGTCAAAGAGGAACCCTTATCCTATGACCTCTTCAAAACTTGAGCTAAAACATCTAGCTCTAATTAGAAACACTTCCTTTCCCAACTAGTATTTTTTCCAAGATATTGAATATCAGATCACAATTCAAATGGCATAAAAACATTAGTAAAATTGTCAAATGCAAGGAGACATCTGTGTTGTCTCCTTGCCTTTAAGATTCAGCTTACTTCAGTTATTTCACAGATTGACAAAAGCCCTTCTTTGCCCCACAAAATGTAAACACATGAAAAACATTAACTTGTCACAAATCTATCTTTTATATTATCATCAGATCTTGGGCTTTTTGCTGAAAAAAAAAAAAGAAGAAGAAAAAAAAAAAAAGCCTTTGTTAGACATGTCTGGAAAAAATTGGGCAATAGGAGGCAAGCCAAATTAACATCTACTATATTGTTCCAGGAAAAAATTTCCCTATTCAGAAAAGTAATGTTTTAACTCAAGTTCCACTAAAATCAATGGGGTTTAGTACATCTATAAGAGATTCCCTGAACTGAGACTCTTCAAAAATAGCATTTTGTCTGCTGATAGCTTTGAACTACTCTTATATGACTATGCAGTACATGGGTTGGTTAATTTGGGCATTTGTTTTTAGTAACTTTTCCCCATGTTTATAATATCATGTTTGCCAACTATCGCATTCTAAAGCATCATCAATAACTTACTATCCAGACTATTCCCTGCCCCTGGCAGGAGGGTTGGAACGAGATGATCTTTAAGGTCTCTGCCAACCCAAAGTACTCTATGATTCTATTTCATCCTCCTGCCTTTCTGGAACCATACTTCCTTCACTTAAAAGGGAATTCACAGATTTTTAGCAAAATTTCTATGTAGAGCCAACAAAAGGTGGGAGATTTAGAGCATATCCCGAAAAGAATCAATTTTATCTACTCTCAAAAGCCATTTTATTTACTCTCCAAAGTGGTTTTGGTCCCTGTCATCTTTTTATGCACACCATGCCTTCGCCTTCTTATTTTCTTCTGGTCTACTGCAGGATCACGGAATGCTACTTCATTTCTTTCACCTTTGCGTTTGCAGCTCCTAGAAGAACAGATACTTTTTAATCTCTACATTGTCACAACAAAGAGCCCTCCTGGTTTTACTGTTGGCACAATGACAGCTTTGGGTTTTCCCACCGCTACCTCTGCCATCTCCATTTGTCCCAGGATCCTCACTTTTGTACAAAGATGCTTCTTTCAGAGCACCACAGCCAGGTTAACTCACTTTCGCTACCAGTTTCACCCTCCTGACTACTGTTCTAACACTGGTTGCTCAAAACCCATTCAAATCATTATTAGCAAGGTTTCTCCTTGCCCCTTGTTCTCCTACTGTCTCATTCACTTTTGTCTGTTGCTCTAATCTCATTTACTTGATCCTCTTATTCCTGTGCATTAAAGTCAGATTTAAAGAATACATGAGTAGTCTTGAGGCATCACTGCACTCATTCAAAGACTTAATAAGATAATAACTCTTTCAGCTATTAGTTATTTAAAAAACATTAACAACAAACCCCAAACAAAAAAAAAAACACCAAAAAGCAAACTATTCTGCTATGAAAAAGACTCCTATAACTGTTCACTGGAAATTACCAGTAAAAGGCTCCCCACAACCCCCAAAAACTCAGCGCACACAACGGCTGCACTGCTAACAGAACAACTTGTATTTGCAGTGCTTCCTGTTGGTGGTTTCCTCTATTTTTGAACACTGGACACACAAAGTTCACGTTTGAGAGATTCAAAGACACCATCACTAGGTTTTTTACTCAAGTGCAGCTCAAACCACTCCAGAAGGCTGACCCAGCATGCACTCCTTACAGCTCTTATGAAACAAGCAAAATCAAAGATGCATCCTACCATTCAGTAAAGAAAAGGAAATTGGAATTGACAAATGCATAACCAGAAGGCATGCTGGTAGTTGCATGAAGAATAGTATCTACTTATTGCAGAAGATGCATACAATCAAGTGCCATGTTATGAAAATGCTCTGGTAACCCAGCTGTCCTATTCCAAAATAACTATGCAAAATGAGCCAGAAAACACTGGGAATTTTCTGTGAGAAAGACCTTTTCCCAGAGAACAAAGAGAGAAACAGACCATTGCTCATTGTTCAAACTGGGAGGAACAGATCTTGCCTCTGCTGAATTCCCAGTACACTGATACTCTGCACCAGTCACATCCCTACTGAGAATGCGGCAGTCTGGGAGAACCAGCCTCCACCAGAGTGGGGGTAAAAATGAACTGGAGCAAGCTTATTTTCCCCAGTGTATTCATGCAAGCAGACAATGGTTTGCAGCAGTAATCAGACATGTCTTTGCAGACCAAGACCTTGACTTCACCAAATCTGCTCAGCTTTAACAGCCTACACTTTCAGTGTGTTCCTCAGATGGGTTTGTACATTTTAATCTGTGCTCTCCCTTCTGAGAAGCCCTGTGATCCTTAGTTTTCCTGGAACTAGAGTTACTCAGATGACTGTCTGAAGGCTCAAAATGTGAAAAGGCAGTTGTGATGGAGGAAGAAAGCCAGCAAGCGGACTTCCAAAAACTGTCTACAGCACTTGGGTGACAGTCTCCCAAGAAACTTCATCCACTGCAGCAGGGAGGAAGAGGCACAAACCCCTGAGAAGTCAAAATCAGGAACCTGACTTTTCAGTCTCCTTCGGCCTAACAGAATTAACAAAACGCGAGGATTCTGTAAATCACACTACTCAGCGAAGCCAGATTGGGCTAGACAATTCATGTGCCTATCCCCCACTTGTCATCTTACGTGAGATGCCCTGGCAGGACACCTTTGGTTCTCAGCAGCCTGGAGACTACGGGATAAACCTGAAGAGCTAAACAGCTATTTAATAATTTCAATAGTTACCAGAATCGCAGTTTTAAGCATTAGTTAAAAAAACCAACATAGCCAAACAAAAAACCCCCACAACACCCGTCCCCCTTGAAATGGAGAGATTTCTATTCTAATAATATCCTGTCAAAGCTTATTTTAAATACCTCCCCTTTTGTACCTGGCGTACTTTGATCAGTTTTATAAATAAATAATCCACTTAAGCTGTTTTGTGGACATTGAGGTGTTTTTGCTGGCCACACTACTGAGCCTACACTCTTGCAACTTAGGTCCCTCGCTCACATGAGTATAAAATTACAACTGCTAATGGCTAACTTTAGCTCAATTGTGCAATGCTGTGTTTTGACCTCATGCAAATCCAGGGGGGGAAAAAAAACCCTTTAAAATACAGTCAATTTTAATGAACTTCAAGAGACTTCTGCACTCATTTGCATTCTTCTTCAAATTTCTTTAATATGTTTTCAATCTAAACACAGAAACCCCACAATCATTTTCCTCCTTAAAACTTCTTTGCCACCTACCAAGCAGTCACCAGCTCCTTGGCAAAGTAAGTTTTCCATTAACATTGGAAAGCCTCCTCTCTTTATGTATATCAAAACAAAGATAAGAATATGCAGACTTTTTGTTTGTTTGTTATACATCACATTAGCTTACAGTGGAGCTGTTTCTGTGGGAAAGCTACATGAGGTCTCTCAAAGAGAAAATAAACAAACAGTGAGATGATACACTGCACCAGCTGTAACCTCCTCGCAGCTACCCCAGCCGCAGTGACTCCAGCAAGAACTTTACTGGATGTGCGACAATTCTCCTCTTTCAAATTTCCTATCTTCAAATCATCAGTAACAGCAATTTCAAAGACTTTAATGAGTTCCCCATTCCCGTGATCCACATGGAAATGCACAAAGCCTAGCTACGGAGGGCACGGGCAATCGAGTTCTCATAAATAACAGCCTCACCTACACACATCTCCCATCCAAGATTACAACTGTCAGAAATTTATTTCTGGGCACAGAAGCATTGTAACTCCTGTCACTTTGTCGAGGTGAGATTATGACAACATTGCAGTGGCATCCTCAAAATGGAACTGGAGCTTCTGGCTATGACAGCATGGGGATCGCTGTGAAGCTAAAATGACTGAACAAAGCTGGGAACAGCCTGAGGAACTCACAACCACAAACTTTCAACAGCCAATGAAGACCCATCTGAGACAATCCCAGTCAGGAGCTGTGCAACAACATGACGAATACACGACAAACTGCCTATGCCACAACCTTGCTTTGGACCGTCAGATGTATCAGTGCATCAATGCAGTGGTATTTTCCCATTCTTCTTTCTTCCCCTTATTTTTCCTCTTTTTTTATGTCTACCATTTTTCTTTTCTTTTAAGCACCTCATGGCCCCAGAAATACAGTGAACAGAAATACAACCCAATACATACCCATTAAAATTCCACATCTGAAAATTCTGAAGATATTTACCACCAAACAACTTGTACAAGCATTAAGTTAGTACTTCTTTCCTCCATTTTTATCTTACCAAAAAGGTAGTTCATCACAAAACAATCTATTAATGCTAGGTTAAAAGTACTGATCTTAAATTTCCCAGCATTCAAAATCCAACACACTTCTTACTAAAAGCAGCATTATATTTCATAATTTTTCCACATTCTATTGTTCCTCAGCTTGCATTTTTGAAGCGAGCAAGCTACCAGAATCAACTGCTAAAAACCATAGCACTGGAGCATTTAAAAACAAAATGCTAGAACACACACAGACTCTATAACAAATTTCAGATGTAGTTTCATATCGTGTTTACGAATATGCTACCTACATGCTTGAACGCATGATTAAGTTATCCTGGGCACTAAACTTCACTACTAGGTCATGCACAAGCTTCGCTCATTTGCATGCTCTCAGCTTGCAGTGAATGGGAGGCAGTTTGAGTTAACATATCCTGCAACATAATTTTTTTTAGCACACTAAAAGTCTGTACAAAATGCAGTTGATGCCCAAGAGCTAATTGCTCCATGATAACTCATGGCTTTGACCCCAAGGTGTCTTAACATGAGCCCTATAAGTCACACAGACACACACAAACAAAAAACCAAACTAACCAACCAAACAAACAAAAAGATAATGAAGAAAAGTGAAAAGAATTCTCTCCATACAGAAGAAAATAGAGTCATTAAGAAATGAAGTCTTCATCCTGGTTTTGGGTGACAAGATCTGTTAATCAAACTGCAATTTTTCAGCATACAAAGTGTGTATTGGATGAGGCATTTAGGTGTATTTGTGTGCATTCAGAAAGTGCAAAGAAGACTTTCCAGTTAGTAGCAACTTTTTAAAAAGTCATAAATACAGCTATCCTTAGAGATAAAAAGGTACATTTGGTTGCATTTTGCTATTCAGAACAACAGGTTTGGGCTCTAGTACATCAGCAATAAATTCCTAGACATCATGAAACATTTAAACCTGACTGTGGAATTACAGGTACAAATGTCACTGGCTGGATCACAGATGGAGGTTGGAGATTTTGCAGCTTGTTGAATACACATATACACACTTTTCACTCCCTTTACATATGAAAAGTTCACTTCAAACATAACAAATATTTCCATTAGACCAAATACCCTGAAGTATAAGTATATATCCTAAATGTTTCCTCTGACGAACTGAAAACTTACTCTGAAGACCTATACTGCATCCTTCTAAAATTTCTACGTATCTTTGGGTATTGTGAACAAAGGTAATAATGCAAATGCAGGTTTTGGTTGATCTTGCCTTGGCAGGAGGAGGATGAAGGCGGCCACTGAGGATTTCACTCCCCGATTTCCACACTTGAGTGGTATTCAGCTTTCATTGGACTGAACGTTTCCCCACCAGACGCAGCTCCCCACTTTTCTTAAAATCATTGTCTCCTACAGTCATTTCAGCACATGAGAACAGCTGAGAACACCTAAACACAGGTTATATATATTTTTTGTATGTACAATATTTCAAAACCAAACTTTGAACTCTCTCAGAAGAGAACGTTCCCACTATTGTAGCCTTGTTCCTTGCGCAGCAGCCGTGGCTGCCGACTCACTCCACCAGACGCAATGACTTCAGAGAAGTTACAAATAGCAACATATTGCGTAATCGAGTTGTGTAGGTACCAAACCCAGCCATTTGTTTGTGAAACACAGGTCGGTCTTTACACATGTTAAATAAACTTACGAAGATACACTTTCCTGTTTGTTGCCAGTGTTTCATCTTGCTAGTCAAAACTTCCCCATTTCTTCCAGGTGTCTGTGCCAACAAGACAGCGTTCAGAGAATTGCTTGAGATACCTTCCTTGAAGAAGGGTGGGAGCCAAAGCGGTGTGAAGAAACACAAGCACTGGTGCACACAATCTGACAAAGCTAAAATCCACCTGAATGGGGTTTTGCATCACGCTGTCTTCCACCTCCAGATGTTTGCAGATAACATCTGCTTCTGTGAGGTGCTGCTGCTGGAGAAGCCTGGCACAACCTGCAGCATGGCGCCCAACTGATGCGGGCGACAACAGCAGCCTGAAAGTACATGGTAGCAACTTTCTTCAAACTCAACCAAATGCTGAATCTGTTTTTCCTCCTCTAAAGCAGCAAAATACAAAATAAAACTGTACCCAAGGAAACCAGGCTCAACAGCTATTATTTCCTTCTCTTAAACAACTGCTCCAACATCCTCCAGGAACATCTTTATATGCTGCAGTTCTATCACGTAGCTTTGAAGACAACTTCGTAACTTGCCTGCCTCGGCTTTGCAACATCAGGTGTCTCAGTCTACAATGGCTCCATCTCAGATAGTGCCAGAAAACCAGGCTGTCCCCACAGGAAGGCATTAAAGCAAACAGTTTGCAGAACACTACCCCGCCGGAGGAATTGGTAGATCAAGGCAGTTAAGAACAGCTTTCTCCTTCTGGTTCAGCCTAAAGCTATATTTTAAACCTGATTGGTTTTACTTACAAAGAAGACACGATATAGATTAATTCAGAATATAAAGAATGCATTGCAATTTAAATACTAACAAAAATCTTCACGTTTGATGACAATGAGAAGTTTCCACTTAGCAAACCAGGTGAATGAAAAAATGTTGTGCCACTGAATGCAGAAAAAACACATAGCTCTTCAGAAGAGAAGCACGTAATTCCTGCTGAGCACAGCATTTGCTATAATCGTGGGAACAGAGAGTAGGATAAGCCTGCCTGGAGACATGTCTACGTTTCAGAGAAAAACCATGGCTTTTTTAACTTTGAAATCTATCCTTCCATAAAACAAAAAGTATTTCTTGTTACTATCAACAGATTAGCATGTAGCTTCTGTTAAAAAAGTTTGTTTATAAGCAAACATGAATACAGACAGACTTACATCTTCAAGCTAAACATTTAAATTTCTGATAAAACAGTAAGAAAAACACCACACGCCAACAGATACAATTTAAGAAGCTTAGAACAAACTACCATATATAAAATATACTTTACTTCAGTAAGAACAGTATGGAAGAAAAGTTGTGTTGCTTCAAAATTTCAAAACTGCTCACTTTCAGAAGAGAGCAACCTACAGCCGAAAACATTCAGGGGTTTTATTTGTGTAGTGTATTAAAAAGATGTAAGCTGCATGTTTGTATTAATATGAGTGAAAAGGGTGGACATTAATGACATTACTGTGCATTCTTACCCGGCAACTAGAACATATTTTCCATCTGGTTGATCCTTTAACCTTTCCAGCAGGGACAAACGTACTTTGGCTTTGGTTTGGCCATAGATCTCAATTTCATCTGTAAGCAATCCTATCTCCTTGGCAAGTACATCAACTGCTTTTGGACTCTGTGCTCGGGAAATCTCAATATCACTGGAAAAGAAAACAAATAGGAGCCAGGAGATTTCTCTCAGCTTAGGTGGTCGACGACAGTGCACAAAACAACAGCAAATACTCCAACAATGGGGTTATTGTTATCAGTTTTTCAATCCTCTCTCACATTTTATTAACCAAACCTAAATATTAGCTAGCACCTAATATAATATTGAAAATCATGCGCAGTGTTTGTCAATTGTTACACTTTCACAGAGTTCTCTCATTTACTCAAGATTCCAAATATTACGTAATGCTTTCATATCAAGCTAGAGACGTGTCTGCTGGATGCTCAAGCATGTCCCACTGGAATGGATGTTTCTGGGTTTGTTTTTCTTCTCCTCCTTCGCAGTATATTTCAGCACATACACTTTACTAAAAAGCGCATGCATTCCTTGGCCAACAGTCACATAAACACATTAGCTAAACCTGATGCTCGTGCATGTAGCACCTCTCATCAGATGGTACCGCCAAGCAAGCTAAGGCTCACTACTCCCCCATGAGGGCACCAAAGGGAACAAGGCATTTGAAGATCAACTCATGCACTTCTAACACACAGCTATGCTGAAAATGGCCATATAGCAGGATTTTAATGCACAGGGCTCAGGCCAGAAGCCCAGTGAGCTTCTACACTATTTCCAGGAGGACTGTGAGTGGCAGCTGAGGCAAGAGAACAGGCACGGAGCAAGCGCACATGGTAGAATTGCCAGAGAGGAGGTGGCTGTAGGCTGGGGGACACTATTGTATCTGCAATTCCTGACCTAGACCAGCTGGGGTCTTTGGATATAATACTCCTTCATGAACTTTTAGTTTGTGAGCTTGACCTAGTTGCCCCTTATGTCCACATAAGCGTTTCACAGCTTCAAGCTCACGCGGTAGTAAAGTCCAGGACCTGGCACACACGATGTGAGGAGTTGTCTCCTTTGGCTTTGAATTACTCACATCACCACAAAAGTAACTTAAAAATTACCAAGAGATTAATTACTTTCAGTCTAACCAGGCTAAATTCCTTCCTGCAGTTTCAGTTGATTACAGTATTTTTAAGATAGAATCTGGCAATGGCATCAAAGCTAATATCCTGAACTTTCAAACAGTCTGCAAGACCTCAAATATCCACAGATGAACACAGAACTCCTGCCAGATCTCAACTCTATGTGTGGATTTCGGCTGTTCTGCATCCACCAGCAAACAATCACTTTTGTGCCAACGTAATTGCTTGCAATTCTTTGAGGATATCCTAGACTGGCACCATTCTAATTCTCAACTATCCCACTTTTGCACTCTGCAACAGCTAAGTGAAACCCAGAAATCATCCATCCAAACATTGACGTAATCCAATACTACAGGACAAGAAGCTACTCAATCACAGCACTCAATGCTTGGGTTGCAAACCCTTTCATTGCACATACTAACTTGGAATCTGCTTTCTTCCAATGACATATTAAGCACATCTTCTTGCATAGAACGATATACCTTTGCCTTTCTTATGCATTACTTCAAACACAACTATCCAATAGAAATGTATCAAGAACACAAGATTGAGTGGCTTACAAACATCACACAACAAAGAATATTTAAAGTTTTCATTCAGAACTCTCTATATAGAAACAACTCAAGTGCCATAAAAATATTAAGTTGATGACAGTGTGGTCACTTAAGAGATTAAGCAAGGAAAATTTGCAGGGTGACTATTGTCTTATTAAAGCAATTGATGTATTCAGCAAGGGGAGAAAGATGTATAGCAGTACGACAGAAAGTTAATCTGCCTTTTTTTTTCTCCTACTAAATATATCAGCCTCTTTACTAAAAGGCAGACGCTATTATTTCAAATCTCAGTCCAGACTATCAAGACTCTCTGCAGCAATCTCTGCCGTTCCCATTTCTTTCATCTCCTGGGCCACCCACAAACGCCCCCCTCTCAAGAGTTCTGGAAGAAGCAATGAGGCTTTTCCCATCCTGCAGGTACCACTACTGGCAAAAAGTGGAAGAAGCAAAACTGACCAAGCTGTACACTTATAAATAAACTAAAAGGTAAAGAATTTGTAGATAAATAAATTACAAATATTTTTAGAAGTCATGTAAAATTGACAGTGGATGCTAAGAGTTCTCCACCGGTAAAACCATTGCTGTTGTCACCTTCCCATCTGAAGTTCCCTGAAGAACCTTCAGGGCACCTAGACTTTTAACAACTTAGAAACCCTTTAATGACAGATTGCACGTTGATTCATGCAATGAAGTGATAAAAGGCATAATTTCACAATTAATTGACTTTTACACCTTAACTACTACTGGGGCTAAAAAACACATAAAAAATGTTCACGTCAAGTCTATTATTTCTGATGAAAGTACTTTCTAAACCACAGGAAATTAAAGACTTGACTATAACTAGCATTTATAAGACAACGTTTGTAGCTAGCTCTTTCAGTTTAGCAATATATTCTCTATATTGGAAATATCAGAATTATTCAGTAAGTTATGTTATTCGGTATTGCTGGAAATGTGAAACAGTGGTTCTTCTGCATGAATGAGAATTATGAAGGAAGAAGTCCACCATTGACAATAATTGGTAAGTCATAATTTACTAAATACAGGAAAATTTAAAAGAAGGGGGAAGGCTCTACATCTACTCAGCCTGTGTGCTGGAATTTTCTTTTACTGCATATTTGTAAGAAAATCTTCCATTCCATTTCCAGTATCTTTGGAAATACTTCAATTAACACCCAGATCTCTCAGAAATCAAAAAAGCAGATGTTCATAGTTTTAGTGCTTAAGCAGCTTTGCCTCATTTTCAATGAAAACTCCATCTGTTTCCACACAACGTGGTGTATTACTGTAAGATTACATTTTATTGCAGGATACTTTCCATCTGATGAGTTATTTTACATTTAAAAGAAAAAAAGACATAAAGCCATAGAGTTATCAAATAAATGGAAGTCCTAGTAGTGGTTAAATTATATGACATTACATATGAATTATGTAAATATTTATGTACTAAACACATAATGTCATGGAGAGGGTTTGGAATAGAGTCCCAGCTCTCTCCGCCTTTGCTCCTACGTGAGGTGCTCCAGTCTTTTCATCATCTGCACGGCCCAAGAAGCATGCGTACAAATAAGCAGACAACATTTTCAAACCTTTCTTACATGGTGGAACCTCACTTCAAGTTGTTGGTTCCTCTCTCCGTCACCCAGCACAACCAACACACAGCAAAGCAAAGGGCTCGGGCTGCTCTAAATGCCGGAGACGTCAGCAGCTGCGCCAAGACAGACCTAAAATCCCTGCAGTCCAGACACGGGCCTTGGGGAGGTGAATGACAGGAACTGCTTGAAAAGATTCTGGCCACGAGAATAAATATGCTTCCTGCTTTTCACATCTACACAGGAATTTAAAAGTCTAATGCAGAAGAAAGTTCTTCTACTGAGGGAAGAAAATAAACACAAGATCAAACGCTACTGAAACGAATGGGCCTTGACTAGATCCTACATTAGAGTTTAGCGACTAAGAACTTCTTGTATTTTGTATTCCTGTTGATGTTACACAAAGCTTCACCTCCCTCCCTCAATGAAACCTTCAAGTTTTAGGTCCTCATTAAATAAAGCTTGGCTCCAATGCACATCATGAAAGTAAAAATTGATAGGAAACAGAAGGATGTGGTCGCAATGAGGCATACAGCAAAAAGGAACAACATATAATCCACATAAGCAGCTTAAAAAATAATTAGGCATGGACCATTTTTAGGTTCATTGTCACATTTAATGCTTGCCTACTCTTTTTTTTTTTTTTTTTTTTAATTTAAAAAAAAACGAACTACATGTTACCTGGGCACTGGGGAGAGGGGCTGCAGTTTCAAGCAGTGGAGGTCCCACTTCCTGTGCTGCTGGGATCGGATCCATCGCTCCGTGGTTTTCACCATGTTCTGTTTTTAAACAAGAAAACAGCACACACCAGCTGCATCATAAATGCTGAAGACTAATTTCAGATGATCTCAGGAGTATGTTGAAATAACTTTTACGGCAAAGGCTAACAAAAAACAAACTTAAAAATCTTTCCGTTTCATGGTTTTAGGATGAAAGAAAAAATAACCATGACACTATTACTGTCCTATTGTTTGTCCACATTTCAGAAAGGGACAAGACCATTAACATGTTAAGTGGCAGAGAAAAGTCTCTAATCAGGCACTTGGATATTTTATTCTGGTAAAAAGGAGAATTAATTTTAATCTCTCACACCTTAAAATTATGAAAGATATGAATTGTTCACTGACTGACTCATGCTGCTTCCACATAAAACAACAAACTTTTGGACCTCTATCCATCATGCCACAAAAGCGTGCGCAGATATAATTAATCTTCACTGTCTTACCAGAATAAGTAACATTAGTCTACTGATAGAAGCGCTTCTGCCAAGCTTTACTGTAATCATGAGAATTATGACATGCTTGATTTTAAATTTACCTTTCTGTAACTAAATGTAGCAGGCATGACTCACCCTAACTAACTGATTAAGAGTTGCTATTACAATGGAAGGCAGGTAAGATGGTCAACAGAGCAAACCAAAAATTAAAATCCAAACTGTAGAAGCAATTTCTTCAACTCACAGAAAGAGCAACAAATTGACAATGTTTGAAGTTACACTAACCTGCATTCGCATTGCTATCGCAAGAGAACCAACAGTGTTTTCAGCAGCATGGTTGTCTTCCTGACCATGGTTGTGTTTCTCTGTAAAATAAAAGGACTGCACTAATAAATCACAAAGCTTTTGTGCGTGGGAGTACGCGTATTTGAAATCTACGTCCAAAGAAAAAAATTCTGAATGTCGACTTGAAATTTAACAATGTCACTGACAAAATTACAGGTGGCTTCTTTAATACTTCAAATGAAATGAGCCAGTAGGACGGATATAGCATGAAAACCAGAGAGCAACTGTATGCTCTCAGACATACTATGCAAGCACACACGTGCATATGACGAAGCATACACATATTTGAAAAAGAAAATTAGGAAGTATGGACATTAATTCCAGGATCCAAATAATTGCTTTTGGACAACCCCCCACCCCAAAAATCCCCAAACAACAAAAAGCCAGACAGCTATGAGGATTTGAAAATCTACATATATTTTTAAACTGAACACCTAAATGAGCATGGTAAAGATTGTTCTATTCCACACACCCATTACAGCAAGGCAGAATGATGAAACGATCACAGAATAATATATAGGATTATTATCCAATGGGATTTGTAACTTGGAATCAGAATACGCGAAATTTTTTGAGCAGCAAAAGTTATCTTCGTCAATGTGACATTAAAAGTAGATAGTTTGAAAAGTCTACACAATTCGGAGTGACTTCAACTTTAGAGACAGTTTTAATTGTTTCTAGCAGCAACATATCATATAATAATCATGCATTAGCTACCCTAACGAAACGTATTATTTTGTCATTTTCCAGTAATCCTTCTTTTGGCTTGTTCTTTTGCTGTTGCTTACTGACTTTGATCTAGACCCAATTTCTCCAAAATTCACATCCTAGTCTCTGTGGGCACATCAAGGCCCCAGCCACATTCTGAAGGGCGTAGACATAACTGTAATAAAAAATAACAACTGTACGCTGACAGCTTTAGCCTTTCGCCCACAGGGGAACCGAAGTGCGAACCCTGACCTGGTCAAGCTCACGCTCTCCTCATCCCAGCTGTACCGATCATAAACCGCTCACGTTGCCTTGCACAATTATCCCTCCCGACAAGGGTCCCTGCGGCGACAAGGCGCGAAAACCTCCGGCTGGAGCCGGAGCAGCGGGCAGAGGAGTCGGCACAGTACCCCACATCCAGCTCCAGCCCGCGGTCTCGCGCCCATCTCCGAGAGAGCGAGACCCTTTCTGCAGACACCCTCAGCCTCATTCAGCACGTTTCCTAATCCTCTCTCCGACTTTCTTGCTAGACATCTGTACATCAGTGACGAAGCTAACCAAGCAGAAGGCGACAGTCCTGACGCTGAAGTCTAACTAAGAAAGTGTCTGAAAAGTCCTTCTACTTGTATTAACGCTTGCCATTTAAAAAACAAAAAAAAAATCTCCCGGAGATGCTCAGTTTTAGACCCAGACAGAGGAGTTTTACTGGAACAGTCTATCACAGTCGTAAGTTGACTGTTGTTGCTTTGAGATCAGGCTGGGAGAGCTGCCAAAGAGACAAACGAAGTAGGAAGAACGAAGTTTAAAATCTCCTTTCAGACAGCTGTGCTTTACAGAAACATTTCAACTTTTTATGTTATTTGGCTTAAATGTGACTTCTTTATCAGGGCAGAGCTAGCATGCGTGTAAATACATATCAGAATTAGACATTTCCCTTCCATAAACTACTTTTCTCAGGCTGCCTATGCTACACACTCAACCCACAAACGACTAACCAGGCTTTTACAGGGGTGAAGGTGAAGCTGGAAGGGAAAGTCATGCACACACGAGCTGGCAAGACATTCACAAGATTGCAACAGCTCTCTCAGGATAAATTTTCCAGATGGGAGCCGGAATAGCACTCTCTGCTTTGGATTTTGGCCAGAAGATCAGCTGGTCCGCAGACGTTGTGCTCCCTTCTCTGACCCACCCCAAGGCAGACCCCTGCCCGTCTATTTTGCGCCCTGTGGTGCAGGTGGGCGAGAGTTGCTGTCAGGCACTACCTGCCACCTTGGGCAGCTTAGAATAGAGAAGAGGTGGGGAAATGGTTGAATTTCCCACTAACGTACTTAAACCATATGGACTTCAGCTTTCAAGTGACCCCAAAGGAGCTGGGCATCGAAACCCAAAATAATTTTGGCATCCTTAAGTTTTGTACAGAAACTTGATTTTCATTTCTATACATTTACATATGCATATAAAGCATTTTCCTGCAAGACACTACCAGCACTCACTTGATCCCAAAATCGTTAATGCAGCAGAATAAGATGTTGCACTGTTAGACTTTATAGAACATTTTAAAAGTGTGATCATCTACAAATCTTTGATCAGATTAAAAACACGCTTGAAAAAGAATTTCGTTACTTTGGAGCAAGCACTTCTAGCTCTACTCTCCTGGCTTGCATCATTACAGCTACCCAACTATGTCCTTGCAAACTTTGAGTGTTTTTAAAACATGCAACTCTGTTAAGATTACATGTATACCTACACAAAATAGAAATCTAGCCATCACCTAGCAAGAATAAAAGTAATTTCACGGCCATTGTTGCTTTCAGGCTTCATTTAGCTCCTGTGACCCCACAGATGTTAAGTTGGACATTCCCAAGGCAAGAAAAAACCCAGAACAATTTCCAAGCTCCTCAGCCAGATTGTACCACATGATTGAAAGTGAAGAGCCCGTTGTAAGACTCAGTTGTTTCTCCAAGGTCACGACTGCTCCACAATAGGCTTTTAATAAATATCTTGCAATTAAACTAAGTGCATTCTTCCTGTCAAACAGACACCTGTGTTTCATGTACCTCTTTAGTAAGTCTTGAGGCCAGCATTTTTGAAAGCAGCTAAAATGCATTTCTGCTATTCTTGCAGAGTTTCTCCAAGATTCTGACAATCTCAAAAGTGTAAGCATAAAGACAGATGGTCATTTAGTAGATAAGTTCTATTTAAATTATCTTGCTAAAAATCTCATGCTGACTTTCCAAAGAAATGCTGTCCTTAGCACAGCCCACTACTGCAACTTGAAAAATGCAAAGAAATCTATATGCTTATGCCAAATCTTGTATTTCCTGCCTTCAGAATGAATGTTGGTGTGGTATGGGAACACCACTCATATGTTTTAATGCAGTCCTCCTAACAGCACTCTTTTAGGGAAGGGAAACACGAATATTATCTGTAGTTGTATAGAGCAACTAAGGCATGAAGATACTTATGTCTCAAGACCTGGCATGCAGTTATACTGCATAACTTTCAGGTCTCTGAAGACTCGACTCCCTCTGCTACGGAAGAAGAGAATTAGGTGTCCAAAAGTGGGACTTGCACCAGGCAGCACGCAAAGCCAGGAGACATCAGTCATTAGAGGTGCCTGCTCAGGCCACGAGGACTGGCTTACCTCCATCCTGCCTTCATAGACCCGCACCTCTACCCTGAGTCCGACACCTCAGAGGCTTCTGCTTAGAAGGATTAAGATGAGGAGGGGCCATTCCTTTTCATTTATTTATCTATAGGTGCTATTGCTGTTCCACCATTCCCTCTCTTCTCTGCCCCTTCCCCCCCCACTCCTCCTTCACATAACAGTACGTTATACTAGTAGGTTGGGTACCTGCTGAAGAGACCTATGCTCCAAGCCCTGTCCCACAGATACTTAATTATATACAGCAATCCCTATGCAAAATAAGTGGGCATTAAAGATGCAAGGAGTCTCCTAATCACTAGGCTAGGAAAAAGAAAACATGAATTATTTTTGGACAACTTGTGCAGCATCAGCAAGGGGTCAGGCTTGGTACCCACCCCTGAGATCCCCATTAGGATCAGACCACTGTCTAGGAGGTGGAAGATGAATACTCAGATGCTTTCAGACAATTGAGTGAACAATAACCCAGACTTCCCACACCTGTAGTGTGTTCAAGTCAAGAGGATATCATGAAAGACAAGGAAAGGAATCTCTTGCTGAGGCCATGCTTTGCATGGGAACAGCAGCTGCTTTATTATGAGCCTGATCTTGCATTAGCTCTGCACAGAGTGTCTGCTTAATTTGTCCTTAGGGAACATGCCTAGTTTAAGAACCATACAATTAGTTTTCCTTGGCCTTATGCCCATTTCCCCAGTTTTGTATCAATAGATGTCAATAAGCACACTTGTGATAGATTTAGAAAGACACATTAACCAATCACCCTACACATGTACTTACTTATTTTCCTGCTCATTTGCAGCATAACGCTGCCTGGACACTGAAGAGTCAAAATTCATATATATATATGAAAAATCTAGAAAAATATCTAGATATCTTCACAGGACTTTAAAGAATTTTACAGGAAACGCAACTCTTGCAGAAGAATAAGTAACTTTTGGGAAGCTTTCTTAGTTTTAGTCCTAATAAAATTCTGTATCATTTCTCAGCGGAGAAATTAATGAACATACATCCCCTCTCCAACCAGTCAGGGGAGGAGGTAGGGGAATTCAGACTCTTTTTGTAGGAGTAATTACTACAGGACACATTCTGCCTGTTCTTAGCTACACGTGATTGCCCTCCTGCACCATCCTCTGCACACAGCTTCACAGCACTTTGAGGCTGATATTTTTGCCCCTCTTCTCTTTTCCCCATGTTCCAGGTAAGTCCACAGAAGTCACAGGATAACACACTGCACAAAACAGCGCTAAATAGTGGCTCATCTGATGACCCAAAAAGTCTTCCCTCTGAATTTTTAGAATCCATAGGATCATCACTTATTTAACAATCCTGGTACAAAGAATCTGTTCCAGCCTCTCTTCCCTCACCTGACATCTTTTTCCTATTTATACATCAGAGACACGTGTATACATCCCCTGCACACAAACACCTGCTTTTAAAGGCCCTCTCCCAAAGATGCAGCTTTTAACCACATCACGTTGTCAACAACACGCCACAGGCTTATCTCAAAGACTCGCCATACATCACTTTCAAGAACTGCTCACTTCTAATGCCTCTTACCTGGCAGCAAGTCACGGGAACAACTGATAATGGTGGTTCCAGGCTTTATCCAGCTCAGAGGAACATCATCGGGTTTTGTACTGCCAACTACCACCACATCTGCATGATGAAGCTAGAGACAACCCAAAACACCCCCCCAGAAACAAAACAAGTATTTAATGTTAGAAATGTCACATAAATGTATTCAGACTTACACAGCAAACTTCTGAGCAAAGTATTTGCAGACGAACAAAAAAAAAATAAAAAAAAAATTCCAAACTGATTGCTTGATTCATACCACACGTGAAATTTAAGAACAATAGCAGTTAAAATGAAGTCAGGTAAACAAACTGAAATTGGGCAAGTGGGGTCAGAATCAGCACCAAGAATATTTAATGAGGATTACATGCTTTCAAAGAAAAAGTCCAAAGTCCTGTCCAACAAGATAACTTGGAGAGACTTAAGACAGAGAAGGGTTGAAAGACAGTAAATAGGCAATTATAAAGAGTACGGTCAGATTATCTGACAATAGAAAACCAGGCCAGCTGACAGGAATGCAAGATGACCTGATCTGCAAACATCAATGCCTTTGAAGAACACCAATTAAAGCATTTTCTTCTTTCTCAGTTCAAGTTTGCTAATCAGTGCCTCTGCTTTAGTTCAACCTGACAGATGTTGGAGAAAAAACCTTAACTCCAAAAATTCTTACAATCAAAGACATGTGTCTTCCTTTCCTCCCGGCTCTGAAACAGGGCCCTGCACCAATCATTGGAATCACCACGACAGAAGGGACAGCATCAGAGGCAGATGTATAAAATCCACTAAAAACCAAAATACAGGCCCAGCACTGCCTCAAGCCTGAACATAAAAATTATTTCAGAGATACAATGATTTTGAAAATATTTTTAAAAATGTAAATTAATGTCAAGTGTCACAAACTCGGCAAGCCTCTCTGTGAATTGATTTGCGACTGACAAGCGTTCCAGCTTCTTTTTTGGCCACAAGTGCTCTGACGCAACCCTGCCCAACACTCCTGCCAAGAAAGAACAGCTACAAATCCTGTCAGGATAGCAGGTTTTTGGCACAGCTGAGCATCCAGGAGGGGAGAAGAGCATAACTGTGGCGGAAAAGGCAGAAAGCTAGAAAAACTCCATCTTCTCCTCAGGGGACACAAGGATGGCCTAACCCTCCTTAGAGATCCGCATGTGGAAACAAAGTCAAGAGTGTGGGAGAAGATTTACTTGCTTGACAAATGACTAATGCAATGAGCTGATTCAGGCTTCAGCAGAAGTCCTGCAACCCTCCTATCATTGCCTCCAAACGTACAGCCTCTACAGTCATTCAGCCTTATCCAAATTGCTTATGGTCCTGCGTCTGGTGCAAATACCAACTTGCATGCCACTCCTAGAAGGCCACACAAATCATACTGCTTGACCAGCATCAGGTCAAATCATACTGAGGAATCTGCTAGCAAATTTGGAGAAAAAGATGCTGCAATGACTTGCGCACCAAGAATACTCTGTGGAAGATGCTCTTGTCCCTGTAAAAGGGGAAAGTCCCTGCTGTAAGTCAACATCATCAACTCAGAGAAAAAGTGATTATTCTCCGTCACATCAATGGAGCTTTTTCTTTTTTTTGTGAGAAAAAAATTATTTGTATTCTAGCATTTATAATTTATATACTGAAAGTCACGTATGTTTTCCCATGCAAAGCCTCTGGGACAAGGACTAAGAGCTTTGCACGGCGCTTAGCATCATGAGACTATGAACCAGGAGAAAGCTGTATGTAACAAGTAATAATTTTGACAATGTTCAGCCAGCATACTTATGACAGAATCAATCCAATGTAACTATAATGCCAGAAAACAATTGACCTGACCAAATATTCATCTCTATGACTACCAATCATCATGTTCAAAAATGTTCTTAACAGCTGAACACAGTAATTTTTGACGCCAACGCTAACACTAGTTTGGACAGCTAACATCGCACATACCCATAAATGTATTGGAAAATCAGCTGAACCTTTCATCTCATTGCTCTGTCCCACCTCCTCCATAAAAAAAAGTTGTATCACATGGCAGTGAACAGTTGTCCTAGGGATCGAAGACACATTGATCTCAGAGCCTTCCCTATCATGACTTCCTTTTCTTTATTTCACAAAGAAAGTAAATGTAAAGAAAAAAAGGCAGAGATACAATTGTAACTTTCTTGCTACAAGCAAGAATTTTATATGCGACTATCAAAAATGTTCCCGAAGAGTCAATAAAGAAAACATCACAAACACTTTATAGAATTTTTCCCCCCTGTGTTTTAAAAAAATTATATCCAGAAACTTGCTTGACTGGGGGAGTGAGTCCACTACAGGCAAAATAGTTGTTTATGGAATTTTGAGGGGCCTTGGAAGAGATTTATGTGATCTCCATCAGGGCATTTTGGTTTCACTCACGAGAAGTCATGCCCACTCCCCCCGTTTTTTTTCCTCTCTTGCCATAACCTACTTTTTTGACTGCCTGTAAATCACTAAAGCAAGCAGCAAGCCTTGGGAGGCATGTGCAGGCTTACCTCCTGCATCAGAAACAACTCGCAGACATGAGAGCTGGAAAAGACCTATGAAATCATCACATCCGACCTCCCTAGGAAACGCACTGCACGGTCCCCGGACAGAGGACTTGCCAGGAACCAGATGCTCCAGGCAGCCGTAGCCAGGAGGCCGAGGAGATACCCACGAGGGGAACATGCAGCTGCAGGGAGACCGACTGCCCGAGCTGCTCCCTGGCTGCGTCCCACCGGGCAGGCTAGAGGAAGAGGAAGGAACGACAAGCATCGTGCCAAAGCAGCCCTAATGCACGAGGCAACAGGCTGAAGACAAAGTAAGCTAATAGTCCAGTAGTACCCTGCCTTCTCACCGGTAAATATTTTTTCAGTTGGGAAGAGCTGTGCCAATAAATAATCTGAAACCTTACCTCATAACAAAATATATGACTCTCTCCACCAAGATTTAAGTAGAAGCAGATTAAGAAGCACCACCCATTCCCAAGACAGAACACCAAATGTTAAAACAACAATACGGACTTTCCAGAAAAGTATTTAATGATAAGGGTACAAAGTAACTACATACTCCAGATAACTGAAAACCCGTTTTGCCATGAAACCTGCCTAAAAATTTGATTTCCCCAAAGTTAAAACTGACTGCTACAAAAGCCATTTTTAAATACACGGTAGACTAAAAAAAATATTTGAAACTAATACATGAAATGTAATAGCCCTCAGTTTCCTGGGTCTGAAGTTAGATCAGCTAAAATAGAAGAGCTGGCATGAAAAAACTCAAAGTTTTTTCACAACTCTCATTATGAAACCCTTCATTTTACACATCAATTTACAGATCAGGTTCCACTTCAATAACAGCAAATCTAAGTACTTTCTGAAATATTGAAAATTTATCCCGTCACTGACTAGTTTCAGATACTTTTTCCACGAAGGCATGTTCTCCTCATGTGGTTTCTCCCAGCTCCATCTCTACCTCGGGAAGCGGAAGCTACAGTTCGTAAGTCATTGGCAACCCACTGGGACAACTACGCATGGTCTGCTCCGATCCCTCCTTGCCGGCCGTGGTCCTCAGCAATGAGCTGCAGCGGGCACAGCCACCAGCCCCCTGCTACCACCCTCTTGTCCAGACACTGGCAGCCCTTCCCCTACCACATCGGCCCGAATGCATTTGCCTTACGCAGTGCGTGTGAAAATTAGGTCCACATCTCTACCGCGGGCTCAAGCCTACCGCTACGACGTGTGCTTTAGCAACCATTCCTCTAGCTCACGGGCAGGGAGATAAATTTCAAATTGCGAGGAACAGATATGATGCACATAAAATGTTGAAACACTTTGTCTACAGCATCATCATCATTAGAAACTCTCATGCAGCCTCCCTCTCCTCTCCTCCCATGGCGTCTGTGTACCTGTTCTCACGTCCTTTCGTGCTCATTTGCATACAACAATATGAAATTTATTTTTCTACCAGCACCAAGGCATTTGGTCTTAATAAGACAGCAAAAATAAGGCAGCAAATGAGATGTCTAACAGTCTGAAGGTTAAGTTTTGGCCCTAAGGAAAAATAGACTGTAGCCAAAAGAGATTCTTATCAAATCTGAAAAAGAACCTCCCATTCATGCACTCCAGCTGAACCACTCTCCTACTTTTCAACCAGGCTTTTACAAATAAGCTTTCCATTCCTAATTATACCTAGATAGACCAATTTCCACTTCTTTCACAACAAAATTATATGATAGCAGCTCTTTTCAAACCGGCATAATGTGATTCACATGCAGACTACGTGTAAGTTTGTGTTGAAATCATGACTGAAATTAGATGACTGAATTGAAATTCAATTTCCTGATAGGTACTAAGTATTATCCATGTTTTGGCAAGAAAATAATCTGCATTTTTTCAATTTGAATCTATGTGATAACCTCCTTCCAAACTAGAAAGATAGCCTCGTTCTAACATAATAAAGTATTAAGCACATCAGTTCCCATTCTTTACCTGTAATGCTGAATTGACTTCTGGTTGTAATTTAAAAACAGGACTACCGAGCGAGACGTTCCTGAAAATACGTCACTAGGTCATTCAGGCACTCTACACAAAGCTTAACTGAATGATAACTCTTACCTATTTCCACCAAAATGCTCGAGTCTTTATGTCTTAATTCATTACTGATTTTACATCCAACATGTCAACGCAAAAAGAGCAGTGTTTCTTCATGGCAACCATGCACAGCTGTGCCAGAACTTTCTGAAATATACTGCTTGCTTTCATTTGTGATTATTCATGCAGGTCAAAGCAAGGAAATGAAAATGTATTATTCTTTATTTTATTCCATTGTCCTGCCATAGGACAGAAAAGACTTGCTTTAAAGGAGTACACTACATCAGATGGCAGATGGTATTATGCTGTTTGTCAGCAGAGCTACCTCTACATTGTTAGACTTTTCCTCAGGTGGATGAAAATTTACCTTTCTCTCAATCATTTAAAAAATATTTTTGCAAAAGTGCCTAAGTAAAAGAAGCAATAACAAGTCCACAGCAATACAAAACCTGATCCCAAAAAACCCTACAACCTTAGTGTTGTGTGTCTCATTTAAATCAACAAAATTTCTAAAGAAAACACTTGTTGGTATGCCACCCTTTAAAAAGAAGAACAAATCACCAGAGTTAGTAAAAGGTAATGCAGTACCTGCTTAAGAAAGACATTACGTCATTAGGTTTGGGATTAGCACTTCAGTGCAAATGGGCACAGCCAATGGATTAAGACAAATAAGGTACACCTACCCTTAGGATCAATTTTCCTCTCCTGCTATAGATTACAAAACAAATGCATTACAATGGAAAGTTCACATTCATCCTAAGTAAAGTTATTTATGCTACCACAGGTTATACTTCCAAACAACAGCACACAGACTGTTACTGTAGAGGAAAGAGAAAAAGTGTACAGCCAGGTCTAAACTTAGTGTATTGTACAGTAAAAATAAAACATGAATTAATTCTTCCAAGTCTTGGAAAAACCTTGACATTTTCTTACTTGAAATTCAGATAAAAAAATCCTCAAGAGAAGTAACCTGTAAGCGTTTAAACTGTTTTTCACTCAATCACCGTTTCAAACGAGCAAGAGAAAATAAATTCGTATCATCAGCTGTAATGACGTTATCTAACAACATTGTACTTCAAAAACAGGTTGCCACAAGACTGCAGTGCCTCGTTGTCCAGTAGGAAATCTGTGCTCGGTTTCTACGTCTCTGGCTTCTGTGAACTTCTGGGAACGTGAAACAGGACACTTTTCCCCTGCAGGCATTAGATTTTATTCAGGAACTCGAGTGAACTGTACCAGAGTTGCATTCAGCCAGGTTCAGCAGCGCTCGGAGGGTTACTGGTGACACACTGCTCCAGGCTTACAGATGAGGAAGAGGAAGGTAGGTTTCCCCCAAGCTCTGCTGATTAGTCCTCCAGGCAAAGCCGAAACCCCCTCACTGCCCAAAGTTAAAATGAACTTGGGAAGACTGACGAGCAAAGCCTCAAACTGCCTCCTGCTTAGGCCTCCTATTCTGTTGCCCATCAGTGACCTGCTGCGAGAGGTAAGCTACGGGAAATGCCAAAAAGCAAAGCATGACTATGGGAAAGCGTCTGGATGGAAGGAAACAGAGCTCTCTCCAGCATATAGACAGCACTGCACAAGCAGCACTGGCCTGGTCCAAGTCTTTTGCTGTGAACCTGTGGCAATACCTCTGGCCACCCCATCGCCCGCCCCATCCCCCCCAAAGCAGTCCTCCAGCACAACCCCAAGCAATGAGAAAGAAAAAATGAGGCATGGCTAGTATGAAGTTCACACTGCTCCCATCTCCAAGAGAGGCATATGTCTCCTCAATGCCGTCAGTCACCTAAAGCACAGAGCTGAGACAAGCCGGACAAAAACATCCGCAGCTGTGAAAACACAGATTTGCCAGAAAACTTTTACCACAGCTGCTGAAACTTATTTCCCCCTCCTGTCTTTGCCTTCAAAACCCCGAGGTTTGACGCCATCGTTTTGCATTGGCTGCCACCTTGTGGCGTGTGCTACCAAATACAACGCAAGAGCCGTCCCCTGCACCTCACCCCCCCCAGCCACCTGGAAACGACCAGGGGAGCACCGCGGTCTCCGGCAGCATCCCTGGCGTCTGCGCCGCGGGCTGAGAGCTGGGAACACGTCCGCACACGCACCAAGGGCAACAGATTCCCGGTTGTATTATTCTGTGAAATTTGGGATTAAGGAACAAACTGGGAAGTTTGACTGGAAGCTCTACCCACTTCTAAATTGTTCCCGAAAGCTCTGCAAAAAGCAACAAGAAGACTACGTAAATTAAAGCCTTCGAAATAAGGCTCCTGAATTTCTCAGCATCCTTTTACAGCTCTCTTCAAAGATAAAGATTGTGATCCTCCTTGTCCCAAAAGAGGCAGCATTTGCAAACCTTTAAGACACAAATTCAATGAAAGGAATTTCATACAGATGACTATGTCACAGGACAGAAAGAAAGCAGGCATCTCTCTCACTGAGGGAAAGGAAAAGGGAGACCTAACACATTTGTTTTAAATGGAATTCTCTCTCGGAGCTACAAGTGCAAAATAATGAAGTTACAGCAGCTGTTGCTACATACGTCATATCCCGGCAGAGGCCCCCATTTGCCCGAGCACCATTTCTGAGCAAGCAGGAAGTTGAAAAGATCCTAACCCACGCCGGCTACCAGCGAGCTCCAGTGCCGCCCGTGACTGAGACGACGAGCCCCCTGATCCCTCCTTCTCAGGAACGGCGGCGAGGAGGAGCGGTGCCACACGGGCGGCCGACGGGGACACCCGGCCGGCATGGATGCGGGATGACCCCCGGGGAACCGGTCAGACAGAAGAGTGCTCACCTGGGTCTGCAGCTGAGGGGCTTCCCACCGGCAGCTCCGGGTCGCCGCTCCCTCCCTCTGCAGCACGCACTGCAAGGCGGCACCCGCCGCCCCTCCGGCTCCCACCAGCAGCACCGTCTTCCCACCTGCGCGACACGAGGCAAGTGGTTCAGCCGCCCCCGGCTGCAAAGGCGCTAGCACCAGGCTCCGACGGGCCGCAGAGCTGGAGCATCTACGTGAACCCCCCTGCCTTCACCCGGCCTCCCCTTAGCAAAGCCCTCCGGAAGAGCCAGCAAAATGGCTCGTGACCAGAGAGCACCGTGTGCCTGCGCAACCACAGGAGCATTTATGGGCAACTCTTACAGAGCCCATGCAGTAAGACAAACCACGGGTTTTCAGCAAATACTGCTCTTCTGGTTTTCTGGTATTTTATTTGCACAAATCCTTTCATTCATGTTTGTTACTAAGTACATTTCACCTCCTGTTTACCGTTCTGTTACAGAAACCCTTGTCTCAACAACTACGAATGACTACGAATGACACACTGTAAAGCCACTTGTTTAAATCTGCCATTTCAATGTCAGCATTTGCACAATACAACCCAAACCAAAAGATTTGCTCAGCAGTTATTTACAGGCAGACCTGGATTTCTCCAACTGCTCACGCTAATCAAAACTGTCAAGTGAAATCCCTAAGTCATGTTTGTAATTTTGGTTTTGAAGACTCAGATGCCTCGGGTGGCTTCAGTGAGACTAATTCTGCTGATGGCAGGTAATCCCTGCCTAATCTCCAAAATCTGTAGGACCAAGACCCATTTCTGCAAATATTGCATTCAGATCTCACTGAGGTTCCTCACCAGCAGGAGTCAAATATGTGTCAGGAGGGAAAACAACACAAACCAGAAAGCACAACAAGGTGAGATTATATTTGTCTCACAGTCAGGACTAAAACTGAGAAAATTAGTTAGGCTAAAGTTAATGTAATAATTATCATAGAAGGTCTCACCTAAATCTTCAAGAAGCTCCATCACAGCACACACTGTAGGAGGAACTAGACAGTCATGGGCATCGCCACGTACCAAGCGTCCCAGGTTTGCATCAGATAATCTGCAGTGGAAAAATATGGCAATTTAAAAGGAAAATAAAAAAAAAAAGAGTTTGTGTAACATAAATCCTCAGTAAACCCTGTAACACGGCTAACAGCTAATCCCAAGAGCAAACACGTCTCATAAAAGTAAATCCTTTAATAGTCAAGGTCTGTGGCTAATTTGTGTCATCCCACATCCCAGTTAGACAAACACTGAGCCTCAAGAGAGGCCAGGAAAGGGATCTGTGAGTTCAAACAAGTAACACAAGCCCACGATAGGTGGGCAGCTCTTCGCTCGTCACAGTGGGCTATCTGCTGCACGTGGGGCCAAAACACCCAACTGGGTGCACTGGAACCAGAGCAGAGCTGCCAGAGCCAAGCTGAGCCGGAGGCAGCGCGTCCTGCTGGGCTCGGGCTGGCTCCCGGCGGGGAACTCGGGTGTTCCCACGCTGCACTGCTTTCTCTCTCACACAAGGATGCTCTGAATCTTCCATTCTCTGTCAATCTCCAGTACTCCAGATAATGGAAAGGTAACTAACTAAGTTGCAAGATTTTCAGATTCTTTTCCTGACATGAAAAAAAAAAAAAAAAAAAAGGGAGGGGGAAAAAAAGAAGAGGAAAAAAAAAGGGTACCAGTCTGCATTTGAGAGCAGGAAGTATGCAAGAGCAGCAAAACGGTAAATTGTGTCAGTGGTCTCTCCAGAGAGCAGTGCAACTCAAGACTGATTGGAAAGTTGCACTAATGGGTCCAAACTATTATTATAGCCTACCCTCCCACTGCAAGAGTGTGCTGTAAGGAAGTTAAAACCGTCTCTGCTACTCTTCCATCAATCCTTCTTGTGAAAATTTTAGGGTTTCTGTTCAGTACTTCGTGACTACCATTTGTATTACTGAAGTACTGAAATGCCTTAAGTATCATCAGTAAATCAGAATTTTGTTTCTGATTTCTTTGAAAAGACTATGTCCTGAATATGCAGCATATAAAGATTAAAAAGATAATGATCAAAATGACTTCAGCTGACGACTTCTCATTGATTCAGCAGCACTTTTTATCCCTGCTCAATAGCACAGCCAGACACATTGACTGAGCAATCCATTAATGAAAAGCACAGGGGAAAATTGTTTTTACAGAGCCACCAGTCTTGTGTCTGCTAATATTTCTCAATGCTTCACTTACCCATCCACATCCTTCTCTGGTTTCACAGCATTTAATACCTTACTGCTATATAAGCTTTCTGGAAGGTCAAGGGCAAGGCCCTGCACATTAGGATCCTCATTAAGTCTGAAGATTTCATCGACAATCTAGGAAGATAATAAAAATCATTAAATAGCTGAACAACAGACAAAAGAAGAATCTAATTAGAAGGGGATAAAACCTGTATTTTAAAACTACCTTATGGCCACCTTTCCTTCCGTCACACATTAGTGTAACTTCCAAATGAAAAAGTATTAACCCGCTTTCCTTGTTTCATATTTCCATGGTTTACCAAATTAAGCCACCCTGTCTCTATTATAAACATTTCGCAAAGCCAACACATTACGTGACATTACACTGCCAAAAGCATTTTGTCTGTCATCGTTCCAAATCTCAGCAAAAGCCTGACAATCTAATGGCTTCAGAAAATGCCTTTAGAAATAAGAAGCCTTGGTTAAAACATAGTTCAAAATAGGACCAGACCACATCCCAACACAGAACATGGACAAAAAGTTGTAACACTGGAAAAAACAATTATACAGGAAAAAATTCATTTTATTAAACCAGCATATATATTACCAATTTTCTTTTCAAAACACCCTGATCCTAAGAGGTGACAGTCATCTTGTGAAGATTTGTCATTTTGAAAAGGCACTGCACAAAAGTTTATGAATTTGAAGTAGTGAACCAGATGTGAGTTCCAATGTTTTAGAATTTGTCCTATTTGACATCCGAGACTGTAGTACCTACCCTTGATTGCTTCACCTCTAAAGTGCAACACTGATCCATAGCAATATACGCTATTCTGCCGTGACTGTGGAACGTACAATGGAATAAAACATGCTGAAGTTTTCTCATGTGAGAAATGCCATGTGAGCACGTCTTTGCATCATATAAATAAACCACCACAAAGCTGTATAATTTAATGGGATTAATATCCAACAGAAAATAAATTGTTGTTTTTTTCCTTAGCTAATACCACACCTTCCTAAAATGCTTTTCCTGTGAACTATTCACTATAATTGTGAACTCTTATTGCCCAAATACTTGATATACAATCAACGTTAAGCTAGGGGAATTCGGTAGGGGTTAAACTGACCGCAGCTCTGAACCAAGAGAACGTGCTACTTTCTTGTTAAGAGAGATTATACAAGCACGTCAGTGGTACAGAAATGCCCTTTAGTTTGCTGACTTCTGAGACAGAAACAGGCATATATACTAAGACCCTGTGCCATCTGACAGCAATAGGGCTGTATACATTCTAATGAAAAGTAAGGATGAGGTTATACACCAAAATATGGATATGAAAACATTCACATTTTGCTATAAAAAATCCTGAGGTGCTACAAAATTTTGGGGGCCTACAGAGCAATTAAAGTTCACAAATAGCCTGAATCTAATGAATGTTGAACTAGATTCCTGCTTCCTGAGAAAATAATTCAGTTTTCCATTTTCATTGCATTTTACTTGAATTCAGCTTTCTATCCTCACAGCATTTAAAATCCTGACAACTCACGCAGGGTAAAGCAATCTTGTACTGACTTGCCTTTACTGTACACAGGCAGTTATGGCAGAACAAAAAGCTCACGGTGTGGAAATTGCTCTCAGCTTCCCAAACCAGGGAATGCAAGGCTAGCATGTGGATTTTAACAGATGCAACAAAACCTTTGTCACAGAGAGTAAGCACGAGAGTATGCAAACCATTTTGAACTTTACTGAAAGTAACTTTCTTCAGATAAGAAAAATACCCTGCTTTTCTCTTTACATAGAACAACCCGGCCACTTCCTAAGATAGTACTTCAAAGTCACAGCAACTACTGCTAGCATATTCATTACATTTTGCCTATTTCCTACTGTGTTACTCAGCAGATAACACATTTACCAACAGCAAAGTGTATTTGATCTTCATTTCAAAACCCCACCTTTCTCGAATGGGTAGCTGACTATTCATCATCCACAAAACTGGACTCCTGACATTCTTCACAGTCAATGAAACCCACGAACCCGCGGGTTTATCAAACTTGCCAAGTGCAAGGAGGCTAGCTGGGAACAGCGGCATCTTTTACTGCACATCGCTTTGCTGGTTTTCATTTCAGATGGCTCAGGACCATGTATGTTAATAGGGTTTGCTATATTTAAAAGATACTTGATACTAGTGCTGTGCCTCCAACCTAATACCTTCGACAAGGTAAGAATTCAGACCCCTAGTGATTTGAGGTAGATGATTTTTTTAATACATACTTTAAGCATTACAAGATCAATAAACAGGCAAATAAATTCAACCCCCTCCCCTTCTAAATCAATTAATCTTTAATTTCCCTGTATAACTCGGGCAAGAATCAAGTACAGTCACAAAAGCAACTGTGGGAGACAGAATACCTGTGCTGGTATGAGGGGATGCTGCAGTTAAATACCAGCCACAAAACCAAAACTACTCTGCTGATTCTGCCTCAGCTTGCCTGGGGACAGCAGACAAGCCCATTAATTCCCTTTTTTCCCATGCTTGCCAATAGGAAGATAATACTTGCTAGTTGAACTAAGGCAGTCCCAACCCTAACTTGAGTTAATAGAGGTTACTCAAACTAATAACGAATGTCAGCAATAAATGTAAGTTTATGACAAAAATGGAAAAGGAAGAGTCCTTCAGGTACTGCAGTTACCTCATCCTTGCTGCTGCCTTCAGGGAGACGGATGTGAATAACACGTAGACCAACCTGCCGAAAGAAAATACTTAAAATTAGCAAAGGCAAGTAGCTCATGATTAGTAACAAATGTATTGGCTAAAGCTTACCTCTTCGGCAAACTTCTTGTTTATTTCTTGAATCAAATGATCATTATGTGCCTTGGGGAACAAAACAGAAACTAAGTTTTAAAATAAAAAATTTAGATTTAAAAATGTGAGTGCAGTAATGCACAGGTCTATGCAAGAAATGTAGTGAGGATGTTTGTGTTCACTAGTATTGAAACAAATAAAAAACCTAGCAATTCTAAGAAAGCAGAAGGCCAGCCAGCAAATTTATTTTGGCTTTATTAGTTTAAGCATGTGTTGGTTTTAGCCTGGCTTTTATAGACAAGAGTGGCCATTTCTTTAACATAAGTTTACCATTTAAGAAAGGTACCAGTCTGTATCCGAAGATACCGTTGGCATCCAGCCATGTAACAAGGATGAAATAGGCAACAGCAATGCTAGCGTTTCCTGCAGCGTACCCCGACAACACTGGTTTGCCTTACCACCAGAAATGAGGCGAATCATCATGACCATGTATTACAGTGGGTTCTGTCAATACAGAAGCAAGAGAAGTTACCGGTTCCTCCCAACTGCCAGCAGGCATCTGCGCTAGGAAAGAAGCATCTCCTGGGCAGATTTACCTGGGAGACCATCTCACCCAGGAAGCCTCCTCCTTGACGTCTCTACACCTATATGCATTGCATATATTATGATATTGAATCAGAATTACTACAATTAAAATTTACTCTTCAAGTTACTCTTGAATCTTAGGAGGCTCTTCAAATATTTTCATATATTGCAACGATAAAACTGAGAACGCAATATCCAGAAGTAGAAACCTCCTACCAAAAGATCAGTGAGGGTTCCACCCTCAAAAATGGTAGTGGCTACGTAACAAAATGAATAAAACACTTCTCACACCTATGTGAATATATATAAAACCTGTCTTCCAACCCAGACATAATAAATAATTTTAATAGAGTTTGTTACAATTTCATGAACATATTCCACGTAGCTTTTTCCACAAGACTCTGTGCCAGTGACTTCCCATCAGAGTTGAGCTGCTCGCTTCACGGTTAGCTGCCAGCGCTGGCTTGACTGTCAGCTGCATCACCCAAAATTATTTTGGTTCAAGCCCACAGCAATTTACCAACCTGTTAACCACAAATGGTTCGAGACTGCTGACAGTGAAAAAAAAGAGCATTTAAAAGGACAGGGTCTGCGGAGAGAGGCAGCTCCTGCGAGGAGATGAGGGCTTGCCCTCCATCCCCCAGCTCCCTCCCTCTGCCCAGCGCTGCATCCCTGGCACCGCACTACCAGTCTCCCACTCCCCAAATCTGGCAGCTGAGGGCGAGGGGCAGCACAGGGGCTGCTGCATCGAGAACACGTGTGGAGCTCACACTGTGTGGAAGGAAGAAGAGACGGGACTAAGGACAGCTCAGCGGCTGCTCCCCTATGCCAGTAAATGTGGAAACGGTATCCCCACACTGACACGTAACCGTCGGGCTGCTCAAGAGGTTTAGGTGGGATGGAGCCACCGGCGGTACCACGCTGTCCCCTGTAATGTCCCCGCTCCTGCAGCACTGGTTGGTGAACATTCACCTCGTGCGGGCGCATGAAGTCCCTGCCCCGAACCGGTTCCCATCGCAGCCCGCGGAGCGGCACAGGTGAGGCCAGAGCTCAGGACGTGGGCTGGCAGAGCGCGGGGGCAGGACGGGGGTGCAGGGGAGCCGGCAGCGCGTCGCTGAGCTTTGCAGGGCAACAGCTAAACAGGATCCTATACATTAGTTTTCAGCTTCAACAAAAGCAGCAGCCACCAATCAGTTTTTGCTGTTGCACAGCTCCAACTGAGGTTCAACATGGTTAATAAGCAATGCAGGTAGCAATCTCGGTATCAATTCAGGTCCAGATGGCTCGAGAGGAAAAGAACGCATCTGAAATTATTCCAGAGTGAGCTCAGTCTGCAAGTCCTCGTTCCCAGTACTGCTGCAGAGGTGGTGCCAGGCTACGCCGACTGCTGTTACCCACGAGCGACTGGCAAAGGAGATCATTTCACTGCCCTCTCTCTGCTCCTCTGGGTGCAACGCATGAATCTTAAGGCTCGCCCACGTTACCCAGTAAGGGAGTGCACCACAAGAACATCTGTTGACTAAAACAAGTCTTCTTTGTACCAATAAATATAAGCTTAAAATGAGATCTGTTTCAGTCCTTACAGCCAGGCTAAAGCTAGGACGACTGACAGCTAGAAAACACAGTTTGGCTGAATTTCACCCAGAAGGATCTAGGCCACGTGTTCCTACAGCCACCTCATGGTGCAAACCAAGTAGGGCAAACGGAGACAAGAGGCACATTCATTTAAAGCACAACCATGATCAAAACACTGATGCATCTCAATTGATATTAAAAGTGAGCAGAAACCTCCCCCTCCTCCCACAACGCTCTCTCCCATCCTGTCAATATCCCTTCCCTCGTGCCAGCATAAACCACTCCTGTGGCCAAGCAGAACACCAGCCTCGGGGACTACTGCGGCTGAAAGGAAGCCTCCCCAGACCCCTCCAGCCCAGGGTGGATCGCTGCCCCAATCCAGCACATGGTACAAATGCATGAAGACAAGACAGGAGTGAGAAACAACAGGTCACCAAGAAGATGGGTCACTGCTTTTCTAGCAGTCCTTAAACTTAAAGCCTTAGGGGACTATTTGAAAACATTAACTGCAATTCCCCAGGGAGGGTAAGAGATGGGAGAGCTTGTTCAGTCAGCCTCGCTAGACCTACTGAAATAAAGTTGATGCTGCATTTCTTAGATTCACTATTAGTACTTAAAAATATTTAGAGTTAAGTTTTAAAATTAAAACCTACTGGGTCAGAGATTCAGTGTGCACCCGCTCAAAACCAACACCACCATCCTAGGAAACAGGACAAAACCATTTTTGCCTGCACGGCTCTGGGTCCCACTCTGAATGACTAACGTCCCTAGCTTCTTGGCCTTGAAACCTTAAGGTACCTAAAGAGGAACATCTCTCAGCTTTGCATCTCTGAGTCTGATTGCCTATCTCAAAGATGGTAGCGCCAGTGGGATGGAAAGCAAAGCTCTTCATGGTGTTACTAATACAACAGCTCTCAATTACGATGAGATTGCTTCACCTTAGAAAGTGCTGCTACTTCTAAAGGATATTGACATTTTACACAGAGCATTTATTTCACACAGGCCCTTCTGAGCTGACTGGGACTTTTCGGTGTGGTTTTCCTCTCCTCAGGCCAGCAGTAAGGCAGTCACAAGCTACAGCTGCCCAAAGGACAAGGCTGGCAGGAAGCAGCAGGTTTTTCCTGAACCCTGGCTATATTATTTCAGGACTGCAACAAAAGCTTCAAGCTAAATAAAGGCTGAGAACAACTGCTTTGACTTTTAACTCAATTATGTCAATCAACACGGAAAACCTGTGAGAAAAAGTAATCTGTACTTAAAATGGGGAAGACTACGTTAGCAAAAGGAGGAAGGGATAAAATCATTCCCTTCCTTTGCAAACCTATGCCACAGCCTGAAGTTTGCTGTGGCTGTTTCAGGCCTGAAGAAGGGCAATCTACAGGTTAGTGGAACCACTGCCATTGCTTTGCTTGGGAAAAAGTTACCTTCTGCGTCACGTACTTCTGAAGTCTCAGACAAGCAACGGTACTGACGGGGATCCCTCACAGCCCACAAGCATACAGACATACTTTACCTGAATAATGGCAAGCGTTGGCTCGAGCCGAGGGTTTTCTCTCTTAAGAGAGGCCAAAGATTTCTTTGCATTCTCGGTGATTTTGCTGCAACACAGTAACAACAAGTAAACCTTTAGCAAAATAAACCCTCCTAACATCAGTCAGCAGAAACCTACGTTAGTCAGCAATATGGGATAAATGCTCAGGCATGTATGCTTTTAATCACTGAAATTACAGATGGATGCAAACTGTGGAGGCTAGTGTTTAGCAGGCAGGTACAGAAAACCTTAACAGACCAAAACATTTTACAGCTACGTGCCTCACCGCTCTGACATGCCCAAAACTATACAGCTAGCCTGTGCTATTTCATGAGGCGGCTTGTCCAGCCCCACCTGGGGATCCACCACCCCGCGCCCTTGGATCAGGCCAGGTTTCCCTGCCCGAGGCGCAGGCCGTGACAGAAGCGGAGGCCCTTACACCTGGGGCCGCTGCGGCCTGACCCAGGCACTGCAGCCCTAACAGCAGCAGACCTGCTGCTTTCGCGGATGCTATTCAAAGCGGCGGGCAGCAGGGAGACAGAGGAGCTCTGTCTGCAACGCTGCTTCTTGGAAAAGCCAGCGGCAAAACCACGGGAAGAATTTTCCAGTGGCTGCTGGCTCTCCTCTGTCACCTTCTGCGCATGCAGATGATACTTACCCAGCAAGGGAAGCAGGAGACCCCCTGAAAGATGCCCGTGTCCCCCACAGCAGGCACAACTAGCTGGGGAAAGCACACACTGGAGCAGGGTTTGGTTTGCTGGTTTTTTGTTGTTTTTTTTTTGCTATCTCGCACCCTNCCGCCTCCGCGCCGCCGCCGCCGCCACCCCGCGAGTGCCGCCCGCAGAGCCCGCGGCTCGGCTGCAGCGCGGCGGGCAGGACCGGAGCCAGGCAGCGCCGCAGCGCCGCGGTCCTCATCCCTCCGGCGAGCTCCGAAGCGGCAGCGGCACCGGGACCCAGCGTAGGAAGGCGGGGCGACGGCCGAGTCGCCCCGCCCTGGGCCCCGGCGCTCGGTGCCTTTTCGCTTCCGCTTGCCGGCAAGAGAGCAAATCCCGATCGCCCCCGAGCATCGTCTCCGACACGCAGAAATCACTGTTTCCCTTCCTCTCCCCGCTCGTAAACGCAAACATCCTCCTTCCCCTCTCCCCGCGACCCCAATAAACGGAGCCCAAGGCTTTTGCACATACTCAACGTTTATTAAAAATTGTATGAAATGGTCCCTGGGAGAAGTTACACGCTAGTAGAAGTCCCTTTTTTCTGTTTATTTCCCCCCCCAACTCCACTGATTGTATGAGATACGAGTTAAACAACATTCCCCTAGCCATTTAAACAAATCTAGACGTGCGCGGGTAAAGCACAGATTTAACTTCTATTCATATTTACAATACTTTACAAGCTATATTAAATAAATACAGGCTCTGCTACACTTTGGCATCTTAAATATGTACATTATTTCTCAGTCGAATTTCACTAGATAGACGCGGGTCCTATCACAGTGGATACGCTGACTGTAACAAGTATCCCTGTGGTACGAGCTAGTAAGTACCGTGACCAAACCAGCCCTCAAAATAACAATTCCTAGCCAATGCAAGATACATGCGGTAAATAATTTAATCCGTTCTAACAATTTCAAGTCCTTAAATCTTAGTGTACAAGTAATTATCTGTACAGTGATAACCTCAGGTTTTCCTCAGGGTAACCAATGCAGTAAATAGTCGGCTGTTCTGGAAGTACAGTGCTCTGTAGCTGAGGGGAATGATACATGATTAGTAAAAATAGTACTTCGATTAAACTCCTTTATTTAGTAATATGCTTAACTCGGTACTGGCTTTATCCATTTAATCTGAAGAATTTCAGCACCAAAAAAGAACAACAGACACACAAGATGATCAGTGTAGACATATTTAGGCTTTCCTTTAGTACAATGTTTTCAAGTAACAGAATCCAAAGCTGTGTAACAAAGATGACGAAGGGGAGTAAATGCGAATCATATTGGAAAGCCTGTTCTTGTGAATGGCAGCATTTATTCTATACATTATGCGCCAAAGAGTGGAATGTATTCTCATTTCTTAAGCTACTTTTAATGTATATAAACTGGGTTCAACTCAGGCCTGGCTGGTTTTAAAAAAAAATAGGTATTTTACACCTCTCTAGCAAGAAGGATCATTTCCTACGAGGGGAGATACGTTCCCTGGGGAAGGCAGCTTGCCGCTCAACTGTATTGCCAAAACACCCCATGGGCCAAACATGCCACAGGATCGATATTTCACCCAAGCACCTGGCCAAGCCCCATGCTCTCTCGGGGTCACTGACTTTAGGACTCAGATGAGTACATTGCAGGCCGCTGCACAGAAAATACAGCTACCTCACAAGTTCACACACAGCGGCTTTCAACTGCTGGGCTCTGAGCTACGAGATACTCAAATTTTGCCTGCCTGTCACGAACACTGCCATGACTGGAGGTACCAAACTTGGTCTAGCCATCTTCACAAGCAGCGGAGCTCTCCTTCTACTGCCCAAAAATCCTCCAGGCAAGGACTGCGTCACATCCACGGGTTCGCATAAAAAGCTGCCACTGGCCATCCTCTGCCTACTATGCAGTTACAGATAGCAGAAAAGGCTTCAGACGCAGAGGTATCAGTCTGGAATCCCTCACAAGCACTAGGACTAGATTTTGTTCAATGCATAAGAAGCCTGTTCCAAAGTAATGTAGCGTTTGCATTGGTCCCACACACTTGGAATCTGTCAAAAAGTAACATGGAAAAAGTATATGCAATTGCAAACACAGCATGTTGGTGTAGTTACCAGAACCCTGCTCAAAAATCTGCACAGTCGCAGGAGCAGCTGCTCAGCTACATGCTCCCATATGTAACCGGAGTAATTAGGTGGGTATTTTGGATGCAGAACACTAGTCACCAACTTGAAAGTCCAAATCCTAAGTTTTCCGTATGATAAAATGGTTTCAGAATCAAATGGCATCACAGCTGGTTCGATGGTAAGAATCAAAGGGTATCACAACTGACAAGGGAGGAGACACAAAGGTTGAAGAGGAGATGAGAAGTCCACCCGCACTATGGAGTGAGACCCCAGACACAGTGCACGTGTGGCCTTTTTCACTTCCAGGCTTTGAAATCATTTTAAAAGAGATACATTTCACATCTATTTACAATGTTACTGTGATACAATGCCCAATTGTGTAATATTGCAGAAATACATGATGCCAGTACTGATTGTCTTAGTATAGACTCTGTCACGATAAGGCAGTACAGCTAGAAATCACTGAAAGCATCAAGCAAAGCTACTTGAACTGAGACACTGAAACTTTTCCCTTAAAGACTGGACAATATTCTGCTGATTAGGAGACGGTACTCTCCACAGGTAGTCATTCAGTTTATCCGAATCACTATATGCAGTCAGATATGGGGTCAGCGCGTGTTTGCTGCTGGCGGACTTGGCAGGAGTACAAGTGACAGTTTTGCCGCAGAGCATTTCAGAAGGAGCAGCCTCTGCGGTATGCAGTTTAGGATCCGATTTCCTTGTTTGGTTCTGAGAGGTCTCCAAGTCAGATCCCTCATCTTCAGACTTTATTTCAACATAGTCATCATCATCCCCTTCTTCAGTGTCTTTGAAATTAGAAAAATAGTTCTGAGTGGCCATCTGTGCCGTCAGAGGGGAGGGCCTGTTCACTCTCAGGACCTTTTGGGAATCCTGCAGGATCATATCTGAACAGTTTTCAGGGATGTGCTTTCTCGTATCAGGCCCCGTGCATTCCAAAGCCATACCTGGTGTTTGATGGCTGTTGAACCGGAAGTTCCTATTCGAATGGAGCTTTTTCTTGTCCATTTCGTTAGGATACACGATTGCTTCTCCAGACCTGTTGACCACAATTGAGGAAGATGACTGTGACCTGCTGTACACCTGTGGTTTTACATTGCTTACTCTTCTCCCAAGGGAGTTATAGATGTGATCTTGGTGTAAATTTTCTTTGTTCGGTTGGCTTATAATGGCACTCCACCTCTGCACCGGGACACGCAAACGATTAGAAATCTGAAGGGAAGGCACTGAGCCAGCTGATGGCAACTGCCTTGAACTGCTTTTTGTACCAGCTTCTGTATACAAGCTCTTGGGCTTTGGGTCTTGGGATTCAGGCCACGGAGAGAAGTCAGCGAGCTCGCCGTTACTGTAGGTAGAATGCAAAAGCCAATCTTCTGCTCTTGAGCATTCACTGGCAGCCTGGGAACAGGGAGGAGATGCAGCCAGGGGCGTGGAATACCGCCCGGCTGACGGCTCCTGAGGGGTGGCCCAGGCTTCCTTTTGGACCTTAGGTGAACTTTCTCTAAAGACGATTTGATCATAAAGCTGGGAATATTCAGCTATTCTGGCACCTAGGAAGGAGAGAGAATTAACTTAGCAGAGGCAAGCAATCCATTCAAACAAGTTGTGTAAAAATTGAAAAATCCCCAAAGACTTTGTATTGACCAAGTGAAAAGTTGTCAGCTGTGTCAGTATCTTCAGCCTCAACAAAGTAGCATGAAACAATGGAGGCTGGAAGAGCCATGCATTGTGTTTCAGTGCATTGCGTTGAAAAAGAGAAGCATAAAATGTCTTGTAACAGTGAACAGTCACGTAGGATGCAATGTGGCACACGGTTCAAATAATATGCTGCTTGTTTCATGTTAAAATGGAAAAGAACATTCTGAAAATGGCCTGGTAAATAAGATATTTAGGGACTTTTATAAATATCACAAGAAGGCAAGAATGACACCAGTGCGTGGAGCCCACTGGCTCCATGTCTCCAATTTGTTTCAATTAACTGTGGACAAAAATAGTTCCAAAGCTGCTTCATGTCCACAACTTTCCACATTCATTAGAAAGAGCAAGATGATCAGCTCTTTCTTATCTGACCCCATTCCTTATGCTTGTAAGGGTGATGTGGATGGTACCTGAGCAAACCTACATGACTTGTTAGAAGGTGAACATACCTGAAAATACACCTTTTTAGTCAGACTCTGAAGATCACACTACTAAAGGAAATAATTGCTTTTCTGTAAAGAGGCCAATAGTACTTCAAGCATAAGTCCTATTTCCAGCCTAAGCTGAATGAGTCTTTTCTGATACTACCCCACTATTTATTCCTAATTTTATCAAATAACAACAAGAATTTATTGCATTATAAAGGACTATTCATGTTAGAAGCAGTCACAGAAAACTCATTTCAGTGTTAACACAGAAAATGCAATACTGATACTCAACTAGCAAGGTGGGGAAAATTCATAATCTTCCAATTCAGTACACAAATATCAGTGAAAGTTACTAAAGAAATACACCTGTATAGAAATATTTTTGACATACCAATAGCAGGACCACCTTGTTTCTTCTCCTCCAGAATGGCAGCAAGATCCTTGTGTTTTAGTTTTTGTTGTCTGCTAGCTGGCTGTTCCTGCTCTGGACTTTTAACTTTCAAAAGCTGGTTAGCCTTCTTAATTTTTTGACTGTACTGCCTTGCCATCATAAAAACTCTGTTCTTTGTTTTATCCACAACAGCCAAGTCATTTTCCACGCCCTCTGTGTGAGCATTGGACAGAGCACTGTTGGCAGATTCGTACGGGCTATCTACAAAAGGCATCTCAGCGGAGAAGGAAGATCTGTTCAGACTCATAAAAGAGTTCTTGCATGGTGTGGCATCTTCAAGCCTGAGATTAGCCTCGCTTATGGTGGCAGCCCTGGGCTTCACAGTTTTAGGGAAAATAGGAGTTTCTGGCAGAGAGAGAGTAGACAGCGAGTACTCTACATCTTTACTCAGTTCAGGTGTACTACCAGCATGCAACCTTTCCTGCATATCATCTTTGCAAACAGGAAAGGCTGCAAGGAGACGGTCTCTTGTCTTTTCCTCATTCTTCTTGATGTAGTTCTCCAGGTCATTCCAAATCTCATCTACTTCCTCCGAGAGTTTATCTGCTGCAGACTTATGGGAGAGTGAATCCGAGTTGGAGGAGCTATCTACTAAGCTCAAATAGTCATTATCGACAGGAACACGATGGTATGGGCTTTCATCTTCACTGAACTGGAGACTCTCTTCAGAAACAAACTGCCGTAGATTGTCACAACATGCAAAGTCTTTTTCCAGGCCTAGAAAGCTCTGCCTTTTAGAGCATTTTAAGGGGTCACATTTAAAATTCAATAGTGGTGTTTCTGGAAGCACTATGGTGTCATAGATATTGTCTTCAACAATCCTGAGCTCATCCAAACTTGAAGTAGGTGCTTCTCTGAGTAGTATCTCATCCCTACTAGCAAGGATGGAGGCCCTGTTTTGATTTGCTGTCCTCTTTTTGGAGGGCGAATCTAAGCTGCTTTTGTCTTCAGCCTCATAGAGAGAGTCTCTAGCAGATCTCTGGGGACCACGGTCTGTCTCCTCCCTTCTTGTCAAACCCATCAGCTTTAAGTCTTCATAGCTTATATTATCATAAACATGTTCAATATCATCGATGGTCAGCTCCTCTGAAGATTCGGGATATGCATTCATACTGCTCACCTCTTCTCTCTTCACTTCCCTTCGAGAACTGCGCTCCCCGATTTTATACCTTGTGCTGGCTGGACACGTGTTACTTTCACCAGCACTACTGGCCCGCCTAACAATTTTGTGACGAGTAGGGCTGGAAGTCTCATTTTGATGCACTACCCCCAAGTGCCAGCTGCATGGACGCCCAGAACCTCTCCTTTCTCCACCAACAGCTGAACTAGCATCAGATGTAGACACTGATGGTACAAACATTTGATAATCATCTTCGTCATCTTCATTCTCATAAGGTGGACGCCGGCTGGGGAACAATGCCTGCCTGATCTGATGGTCAGTCCAGATGTTTCTGATAGAGGTACTTCCCCCCAGGATATTCATGATTAGCGAGTTGCTCTGGGGTGTGCTGAATTGTCTAGGCAGCTGTGGCTGTCTAGGTGCGCAGGAAAATGGAAGATCTGTATTCAACTGGGTTGACTCTTCATCTGAAGGGTCCTTGGAGCTCTGTGGAGATTTGAAATATGCAGGTAACGTTAGCCCATCCCCTGCCATAATACAGTGACTCCCTCCGTTCACAGAACTGCCATCGCACCAGGGTGTCCCACAGCACCGAGTCAGGTGGAGGTGGGCAGGCTAAGCAGGCTCCTTGCTAGAGAGCCAGGGAGCCAAGGTGGCAATGCCGGACTGCTTTGCCTCCTAATCCTTCCCACGGCTTCAGAGTTAACTCTTGGCATTTAATAACACCTTACTTCAAATGCAAGACACTGGCTCATGCTAACACATGAGTAATTAAAGGCAAATTTGTTTGGCAGGGGTTAGATTAAACCTTTTATGCTAACTCTGCAGTTTCCCAATTGGATTAATCTAATCTGACTCTGGGCTTGTGCCAAAAGTTTTGATCTCCTCCCTTTCCCCTTGCCTATAAACCCCAGCAGAAAGGTATGTCATGCTCTCTAGCACATGCCACTGAAATGTGTCTTTTTGGAGTAAGTTTTCATCCAGCCCTGCTAGCAGATCTAATTTACAGCAAGGCCATATGCCTGCTAACGCTAACATGAAGGATGCTGTGCTGTTCCTGGCCAGAGGTTGGGAAAGAGAGGGAAGGATAATTCCTTTTGGCTTAAGTTAATGCTGATTGGTTTGGCTGGTTGGTTTTTTTCCCCTGCCCCAATAAGAATAGTTTTTCGTCATATAGATGAATATTTCAATGATATGAATATTAAGTCATCTTCTGTTTATGTCATGTTATCTCACAGATTTCTTTTACATATCTATGATGCATAGCAAAATAGAAGTAAAAAAAACCCCATATATATATATATACCTGCGTTTCACACTTGAGATTAACACTTCTCCGTTTTTCAACATTTTCAGCAGCTTGACTATTAAGTCTTTTTCTTCCCCCTTTCGATTTCTGCAATGAGTTTTGCTGCACTCTCTGTAATTTAAAAGAAAAGAGCAAGGGAGGGGTAGTAAAATCTACAGTTCTTTGTACAGTCTTGTTCAAAAGAATTACTAACAGCTAGAACCGGCCAGGTATCCACACCAGGAGGACAAAATGCTCATGAGTGATCAGAGCACTGCCACAGGAACGATTCAGAGCCTAGAAAATTTTCTTTACACTAACCAATTCAACGAAATCAATCCATACAGCTTGTAGAAAGAGGCTGAAAGTAGAATCTGCATATAAAAATATAGATGTAAAAGAATATATGGAAATTGGACGAGGGAAAGGGCTTAATTTCACAGCCAAAGTTGTAACAGAAGAATATGGTCACACAAAAATTCAATTTTCAAAGTTTGTTTTGTTTTTAAAACGGGGACAGAATAGTCTTGCTATCACTTGCAGCGTTGAAAACCAGAAAGAGGTCTAAACTAAAAAAAAAAAAAACAAAAAAAAAAACCTGTCATCCAACTTCCCAGAAAAATTAACCAAAACCAAAGAAAAGGCCAGAATGTTGTATGTTGAGCAGTGTTTAAATTAACTCAAAGTGAACGGCATGCATGGTGGGAACGGAGGGAACCTGAGAAGGTATTGTTGCCACACCTAGGATTAAACAGTAAGCTACTATTACACATTTTTATAGTGGTATTCTTTTGCACTTACTCATTCTTTTGTATTTACGTCAGGAAGAGGGAGAATTACAAGATACTGCACTACACTGGTAGGAGATACTATTTTATCAAAGATTTACAAGGAAATACTGTAATTCCAAAGAGGAAATGTGCAGTAAGCTTCAAAAAGAATTTCAGTAATAGGTTTTGGATAATTCACAAAATAAATGGACCACACAAGCACACAGCCTCAGCACCAACTAAAGCACACTGAAAAGTCTACATTCTTTAATACCATCACATTTCAAAAAATAGCGTTTTAGTCTTTCAGAAGCCCTACGTATTTATGGGAACATCACGCAGAGTGGGGAAAACTACCACCTGTTGAATGCCTGTGCAATAGTCAGAGATAAAAGATTCTCATCTTCAGAAATCCTGCTCACACCATCTCATATTAAAGTTCACACGTTCCTATCTACTGACAGCAGCTTGCAGGTCAAGCAACAGCACGTGGCATGTGGCAGTGCCCGAATCTTAACTTTGGACTCAAGTCTCTGCTTCAGGCACCTGCGGGCGCTGTCTCTGCACGTGGCTTAACAAAAGGTTTCTGTTAAGGCATCAGCTGGAGAAGCAAGGAAAGGTCAGTTGTGCAGAACTGGTAAAAACAATAGGTTTCTGTTTAAACTAGGCTTGAGGACTGTGAATGGCTAAGTAAAATCCCTTTCAAGCGGTGGGGATTTAAGCTTCTGTATAGGGGCTAATTTTCACATCTTCTCTGTTAAAATGCAAAAGAATGTTGTGTGATGTCTAAATAAAAATATTTCTGAGGAGAAAGAGTTACAAACACTTGTAACACATTCCTACGCCCTTGTAGTTTTACAGATAATTTTAATCTCTCTGCCATCGTCCCCAGGAAAAAAGGATTTTATTTCTTTCCCCTCTTTTTCCTACCTGTTCAGACTCTTCTTCATCATCAGCATCAATCTGTTCTGTAGCAGAAGTCTGGAGGTTTTCGTCTTGATCGCTGCTGTAGGCTGGCTCAATGGACTCTTGAAATTGACCCTCCAGCCCACTGGGTTCCAAGGAAACTTTCTTCCTAGAATTCAGCAGGGCTTCATTTGATCCTAGTTTGGTGGCTTGAGATAACAGGGCTCCTTCAATAGCGATCCGCTTAAAAAAAAACACAACAAAACACAACAAAACTTTGTTTAGAAGTTTATAGAGATTTTTATATTTTAGTAAGACACTGTTTTATATCGGCCTTATAGGCAATATTTAAGCTACATTCAGTTAGCGATACTTAAATGAGATTTATAAAGAAATAAGTAAAATAATCATTATTTTTCCATAGAATATTTAGACCTGAAAAAAAAAAAAAATGCAAAACCCCCCAATCATAGCTTCAGTGTTATGGCATCCCAGTGAAGTCGTATCTAATGTACCCTGTTTGTAAATTTCCCACGCACCTCCCACTTTAAATTCCATCCCAAATAAAAGCCTAGGGTCTAAAATTCAACATGACACTTTCAAACTGCACTGGGAACTTCATCACAAATTTTTACAGAAAATGTAAAAATTAGAAATGTTCATTTCTATCTGCTTAAGGTGTATTGTCTCTGTTTGGTGCTATATCATGATTTAAATATATGATACATATATCAGAATAAACTGAAACTTTCCGAAGTTATTAAATAATTGCAAAGACATGCTCCAAAGAATAAACGCTATCTTTATACACAGAACTTCTCTGATTATAGTGGTATTTTTAATTACCCTATAGTATTATAAAGTACAACCAATACATCGATCAGTCTTTTTTTCTTTATTAGAAACTCCTGAAATCACTAGCTGTATTTCTATTGCTTTCATTCCAATAATCTGATTGGAGATGCTAAACAACATCTATGGGTTTGTTTCCATTCTTAAAATCAACACAACAAAGAAGATGAAGATTCTACAGTAAATACTGTTATCTAAGTCATTTGAATGTGCTAAACCAAGAAATCTAAGAAATGGCTTACCTTCTGCATATCTGGACTTACATCTGAAAACAGAAACATATACTTCATCATAAATGAATAATCAAACTGCTGTCAGTCTATGCCCATTTTACTGCTACGCTAATATCCCAATTATGAATTCCCGAAAGGAGGATTAAATACATCAGCAATTGATCAGACTGTAGGGTCTCTGATAAGCATGAGACAGCTTGAGTTGCACTTGAGGTCCTGGTATGATATGGGCAACTACTCACAATGGCCAGGACTCTGTGTTAAGTTACCAGTTGCTGGGGTGTTTACAGGACCAGAACCCAAATGTGGAAAACCAGACGTTAGATTTAAACACTAACATTTTGTGTAGTTTGCATACTTCCTCCCCACACACAATGTGTTCAGGGAAAGTTATAGGAGAATAAGATCCATCTTTACTTGTTCTACAAAGTACAGAGGCGGTGGGTCAATAAACAGTAGACAAAGTAGCTTACCGTTTGACTTCAAAACTTTATGGACTCTAGATGAGGGTTCTGAAAAAGACAGCAACATGTTTAAGCACTCCAGTGTCCCAAAGAAAGTTATGTGTATCTTGGTCAACTTTTTACAATACAGAGACCAAAATTCAAGCTTCTGAGCCCATGCAGGGAAGCCAGATTTTCATTCCTTAGTCACCCCATCTCCTCACAAAAAAGTATTTGTTGAAGTGTCAAACGTACAGCTGTTACCAAAAACCATACATGCCTCTTAATGCAATAAAAGCAGCCCTCCATACAATAAGCTACACATAAATTTTCATCCCATGTTAAGATTCCTGCTTTCAAAAAGACTTGGTCATCTCTGCTATTGCTCTAAGCTGCTGGAGGTAACCTATTAGAAATAAGTACGAGGTTATCAACAGCTTAGTAAGGCTTTAAAAGTATAAGTAGCTGAACGTTACATAGGAGACCAATTGAGTGGTATTTTGTATTACTCCTTTTACAGGCAAAGCAGCACTAATTCAATCCTTCCGCTCAGAAACAAAGGAAGATGCCTCCACAGTAATCAAAACTTGATTGTTTTTCAGACACAAATGCTGCTATATGATAAATCACTACATCAATACTCTCATGAACCCTAAGTCATTTCCCAATACACAATGTTACACACTCCAAATTAGAAAGGTCTTTAAGTAGCTAAAGAGGGAACACAGTGACTACAGTATGAAATCACCCAAATACACTGACGTTTGTAGTGGCTTCAAGAAGAAACTAACAGCAACTGCGGTTATGTGTCTGAGCTGGGAGAAAAAAAACCCCATAAAAGTCAGCATAATCACCTCTCAAATCTCTATTATCTGTAAGGCAGACGTTACACTATGTAAAGATAGTCATCATGTTTTGAAATAACAAGCCTATCACAATCAGGATGGAATCACTTCTGAGACAGTAATTACTTGGGGTGGGGGGAAAAATGTCAGATTTAAATAATGTGACTGGCTTTCCTGCACATGTATTCTTTTATCCATTAGAAAGTAAAAATGTTCTTCATGCATCCATCATTAGGAATGTATATCCATCAAAATAAATGCAAACAGTGGATAAAAAAAAAAATAAATCACACAAACAACAAATGGTTAATAAGATACTCTACCCGTATCTGAGAGTTACTGTACTGTGTTAAATCTGCATGGAATACAGGCTGCACACCGATTCCAAGTGGGCAGCCTCACCCAACCCTAAACAACTCTGTTTTCCCTCTTGTCACCTTGGTGGTTTATTCACCTGATTTCCTTCTCACTCTGTGAGGAGTACTGCCTTCTTTAGGCTGGTACGATGACTTCATTTCTCCCTCCGGGCTATAGTGGAAGCCTGGGTGATCTGTGGAACAAGCAGAGGCACAAGGAGTAAGAGAGTGACAAAGGTGTCACTTCACACGGAAGGCAGTGCCATCATCATCCCTTTGTGAATGACAAAATGGCACTTCATCAGAGCCTGAAGCAACCCAGGCAGGGTGGCTGTGCTGCTGTAGGGTAGCTGTAACCACCCAGCCACGGAAATGCTTTGCTCATTGAGCTGTGCCTTGCTCCAGATGGCTAACCCAGCAACATTTATGCACTGTCATCATGTCTAATTGTTTGCCAGTTTCTCAGTCAGAGCCTTCCTGACCAATACAACTACCTAAGTAAATAACAAGCCTGCTTTACTCCAAGACTTCCTCAGTATTTATATCACAGGACTATTGTTCTCATTTCCCTACACTGCTAGGGATCCCTGGCAACACAAAGAGCTAACGCGGCTTGCACCAGCAGAAGATGCAGCAGCAGGGACAGCGCAGACGGGACCGCACTCAGAGCGCAGACAGCAGCATCCAACACGTTGCCTAGCCCTGGCTCCTGGGACACACACAGACAAACTCTTCAGATACAAGCACAAGCCTGCTGGGTCCCAGCGTGGACTTTTCTTGGGGCTGTTCCGTGGGTGCAGTTGCTTTCTGCGGCAGCCAGGAGAGCAGCTGCTGTGCTAACTGGACAGCAGAGTGATGGAGGACACCTGGAGCAGCCAGCCTCGCTGCTGCTGGGGTGCTGGGCTTCCCCATTTCCCTTCCCGAGAGGCTGTGCACAGTGCGGCGAGCAGCTTCCCTCGCTGTCCTCCAGCTGCCGCTTCGCCAGCACAAGTCAGTCATAACACTGCTACATACTTCAAGCTGCCTTTGCTTATTGCTAGCCCTTTGGTGTGTCCTAGCCAGAAGGAGCTTACGCTACCAAACAGGAAAGATCATGTGTTTAGTCGGCACGGAAGAAGAAAAAGAGAGCGACCAGAGTTTACAGAAAATCTAATCTGCCTCTTCCTTGCTCATCATCCGACAGAACTTGTTGGTTGCCGATCAGTCGGCCCAGTGCCTACAGAGCTCCATGGGATCTGCACCCAATTTCGGTTTTTCCAGCAAGGTCATAACTTAATGAACATAAGCCCAGCCTTCTTCCATCTCAGATGAAAGCAATAGTTACAGCCAAACTTTTGAGGATGGTTTTATTAATTTTTAAAAATGAAAATGAAAAAGAACCAACTTACGTATGGCATCCATTTCCAGAATTGCTTGTTTGGCCTAAAAGAGAAAAAACAACAAATGAAGAAGTTAAACTGTAAGTAAAAGGACAAATTACATTGCATATTACAGACAGTAGCGAGTTTATATGCAAACAAAAGCAAGTTTGATTTTTTAACTAATAAATATGGTTAGCAGCTTTATTTTCTGTCTTTCTCTACGTGCTGGACATGTTATATATGCAAAGAAGAACTTGGCTGGCAGGAGCTCAGCAGAGCTTATCTTCAGGGCTTCACACAAACCCCTGTCGTTCACTGCGCCCGGGAGCTCTGCCTCGCGTGCCGACATCCCCTCCCGGCAGCACAAGGGGAGGCGCGCGTACCTACGGCACAACTCGTGAGAGGTATTTCTGGAGGATGTAGTGATGGCACGTTTGACTGCAAAAAACTCTTTTGGCTTCAAAGACAGGGGATGTGCCGTGCTGAGATCATGCTGCACGCGCTGGGCCTCCTCCATGGGGCCAAAAATCACTGGAGATCTCTCTACAGGTCCCAGAATTTAAAGCCATAGATATGCCTCTCCATATTGCTGGGATGGGCACAAAACTGGCCCTTGTACCTGGGAATCACAAGTTTTTTGTGATTCACAGAACAGTTCCTCCCTAAAAATCAAATAGTTTTAACTCCTTAATTATTTTTAAATTCTGAAGTTGTTGGTGCAGAAAACACTATCAACCTTGCTTCCTTTAACAGTTTCCTTGAGGAACAGCTATTAAAAAAATAATCATCATTTGGTTTAAGTAAGATTGACCCAGGATAAAAAGCACCTCATGACATGATTGCTTAAAATTTGTCAGTTTTTTTAATAGGAAAAACAGTTTGGATGTTTTACCAAGCGTATCAGCTAATAAGTAAGAAAAACTCAAATAAAACAGCCTACATAACCTGCTTGCCCTTCTACACGTGCAGTTCAGTAATTTTCCACCAGGTGTCATACGTGGACTACTAGTAAATACTCTGAAATCTGGACAGAGAAAAGTCTCATAACTAGCAAGTATCAGTTTGTCAAAAAAAAAAAAGTGCAGAAAACCTCAGAGATTTATTTGGTGACACTTTTTCTTTCTCAGATTAAACTATTTATATGAGCAGAAATGGCATTATATTTTTGGTATACTTTTTTTCACAGATAAAAAAAATATCCAATAATAAGTAAGAAAAAATCTTGATACAAAAGCTGAGATCATGCTGTAGTATTTCGTTTTACAACCTAATAAACTGCAATGAGTATTTACATTGTAAGCTTGGACACTAGCATTAACATTATATCTTTTGATAAACTCTGTCAACAAAAAGATAGGAGCAGAATTAGTAATAACAACTGTTAGGGCTTTTTTCTCCCATAATTCTCTTTTTGTTGAAAATGAGAGTTAGTACAGCACTGTGTATGTCAGTCACAGGTAGTATTTTTTTAGCCATTATAGCATAAAATGCAGTGGGAAAAAAAAAAACAAAAAACAACCATGGAAACTGATCAGTGAAACTAATACTGAAAAAAATCCACAACCCAGCAGTAAAACTCAGTGGGGAAAAAAAATCCGAAAAGAAATCCTGCTTCCACATGGCAGTCAGTGGCTGCTGTGTCATGGCAAGAGTTAGCTAGAGTTAACAACCCTCGAGAGGTGCAATATGTTACACTGGGAAACATCACCTGGAGCTCTAGGACAGGATTTCATAAATAAAAGGACCAGGTATCCCTACTCCTGGACATTACAGCTATGAATGTCATAGAATCACAGAATGGTTTGGGTTGGAAAGGACCTCAAAGACCATCTAGTTCCAACCCCCCTGCCATGGGCAGGGACACCCTCCACTAGACCAGGGTGCCCAAAGCCCCATCCAACCTGGCCTTGAACACTGCCAGGGACGGGGCATCCACAGCTGCTCCGGGCAACCTGTTCCAGTGCCTCACCGTTAACGATAAATAATTTCTTCCTTATATCTAATCTAAAGCCACCCTCTTTTAGTTTAAAACCATTACCCCTTGTCGTATCACTACATGCCCTTGTAAACAGTCACTCTCCAGATTTCTTGTAGGTAGATATGATATCAGGGCCTCATTTTCTCTGACATAAAGCTTGCTAGCTATCTCACCAAAAAGGGCTCAGACGTCCCGGCTAAAGATGCAGGGTTCAGCATGGGTGTGTGTATTTGTCAAGTGAAGCTTGCACTGCTAATGACTTCACTGCTATGATACCTAACCAAGACAGATTAAAATTAGCTTGGTAATGTGTACACATGCTGCAATTAGAGCTCCTCAGAGTTGTGCAGACAGGCAGTATCAAGCCAAGGTACACTTCTACAGCTGAGCTTACTGACATTGCATCTCTGTTACTCATGTCTTAGCGGGCAAATCCTAATGTGGACAGCCATGCTGCTAACCCAGTTAAATTATTCTACTCCTGTCCCGAGCTCAGTAGCTGTGTTTAGTGGAACTTTCCCATTAATTTTGAGGAACTTTGAAAGACATAAGAATACAACATCATAATCTCCTGGAGTCTAAACTTTCTGTAAATTGCCATCCATCTTGCAGTTAACTAGATTGCTTTAAGTTAAATGCATGTACAAGGAGGCGGTGGTTTGTTTTGGGTTGGTTTTTTCTGTTGTTGTTGGGTTTTTTAATGTTTACCTTGGCAGGAATTTTAGCAGGATGATTTTCTAGAATTAACCGCTTCAGATGAAGAATCCAAAGACGCTTGTCTTGCTGTGACTTTGCCTGATATAAAAAAAGAAAATTGTAGCACCATAAGAAAATGCATTACTGCACTGCACAGGCTCAGGAATAGCATGCAGTCATTAGTCAGGTTACCCAGTAGGCAGGGAGGCTTCTGTCATACCTGGACAGTATGTTGCATCTTGGGATTTTTGTAGTGGAAGACGCTAAAGCTAAGTGGTTCCTTTGGTATTACTTCAACAAGCATGAGATTCCCACACTGTAACAAAGAGAGGCAACGATGTGAGTCACGGAGGAGTTTCGGGGAGACCCAGAGTCAGCACATGACCAATCTGCTCTCCAACATACCAGTATATGAGCTTTGTACGCAAACATATCATCTCTCTTTTTTGTAATTAGCAGCAGCTTGTCAAAGAGGAACAACGTGCGCTCATTTTTGGCTCGCTGAATGCGAAATGTTCCTTCTAACACCAGCTCCCCGTAACTTGTGAGGTCTGGCCCTTTCCAGTTAGTGAGCAAACTCTGTATCTCCTGCAACAGATCAAAGAACAACCACCAACATTCATTTCAGAGATCTTACTTAAATAAAGACTCAAACAAAAACTACTGAGGCCATTCCCACTCTCCTGCAGGAAGTTCAGCATCCAACAGGGTAAAGTCACCATAGACCGGTACTGAGGTTGCTAGGTTATGTGCAACGTTGCAGCCAGGAGCTTGGGGGCCTATTGCCAAGCCCAGACTAAAACATGCACTCCTGAGTACTGGTTACCTCTATGTGGATCAAGTGAAAAGCCCTGAGGTCCCCAGGGCAGCCTGTGGCGAAAGAGCACAACCCCATGTCCCTGGGCTTGCAGAGATGGAGAATGGTCTGTAGTTCAATCATCAGTCTCTCCCGTGCCTGCTCCCCTCTTTTCCCTAACCAATCTCTCTCAACATTTCTCTCTCACCCTGTGTATCCTCCTGAAATTGCGTGGTCCCCCACTGGATGAATTATAATGCCATCTCTTATGTCCTGTAGGCACCTCTGTGAGGTGTCCAGATTGAAGAGGACCAGAAGTGATTTGGTCAACTGATCATTTGAAGATGCCAAGATTTATTTGTATTTTTAATGATTTGTATGCCTACCATAGATCTTTCTCACCTTATCTATTACTTAAAAAAAAAAAAAAAAAGGGGGGGGGGGCAGAGAAACATCTAAGAACATCTTCACAAGTCTGTGTTGCTTAGTGATGGCTACTCTTGTTTCCTTCAGTTGCTTGCTTTTTTTCTGTCAGTAGCAAAGACATAGCACTTAAAAATGCTACAGGAAATTGTAAGAGTAGACTAAACCCTAAGTAGGGAAACCTTAAAGTGTCCATCGGACTTTAAACCTGGCACCATTAACAAAGCAGGGACAGATTTCCTCATCCTACGCTGGTCTCTGTAGGACATTACACTAATACAGCATTCAGCTAGAAAACATCTCAGTGCATTTGACACACAAAGGTGGCCTAGAGCATTCACAGGAAGAAAATCCAAAAGCAGCACACTTTGGACTATATACAAGACTGTTATAAAAACAAAATTAAACGTAACAAGTGAAAAAAAAAATTGCATTTTATCAGGTCTCTCTAGGAACTTGTAAATAAGTCAGGGTACAGCACAGGGATCGTGTCCACCACTGTTGAGGAAGACTCTGAACAGGAACTGCTGTTGCAGTACGTGCAGCATTACAGACAGAATGGCAGTGTGATAGCCCACAGAAGACCTATCCTTATGGCTGCAGAAGCAGATTTTACTTTTTAAAAGGGTAAGTATGAACATAAACATTTTCTACAACCCCATACATTTGCCAGCTGAGCTCAATAAATTAATTTAAAAAACCCCCAAAACATGCCCCCTCACACTTTTCCAAAAGCATTTAAAACTCTTTATAACCAAGTATTACTGGTTATCATTACTCAGATTTATAGCAGACTGTTGGTAAGTCATTAGCATGTATTTCCAGCAACATGTGGCAAAAGGTTACATTGCTGCAGGCAAGACATTATCAAATGCAATCCTATTCTTCCTACATGAACAACAACAAAAAAAACCCCAACCACAAAAATGAGGGCAAATAAGTACAATGAGGGCAATTTATGTTAAAAAGAAAAAAAAAGACAAAGAATAACATGACGCAGGCTTATACCATTCCAGAAATCTATTACTCCCTTTTATAAACTAAAAAATCCCCCCAAATATCTTAAAGCACTATAAATACTGCTGATGAAAACATAACGTAAAATTGTGATTAAGTGGGAAACTTGAAATAGAATGACCGTTCTGCAAATTATCAACGAAGTAGCCTGCTCTTGATGCCAAAAGTTACTTAGGGTGCAGCTTTTGTTTTCTCCTCAAAAAATTCTTAATTTGAAGCAAAGTTAACGTTTTTCTAGGTATCATATTTCTAGGTTTATACTTTTCACAAAGCAACTGATAATGAGTCTTCAAAAGCCCAAGAGGAAAGTACTTAAACAAGAAGCAGCACAAGAAACGCCTCAAAACAAAATTAATCAGCACAAAGGGGAGAAATCGGAAACCACAGGATTTCTGAACAAAGCCATGCCCTAGGGTTGTACAGCAGTGCTGTACAATTGAGGGAAAGGAAGAAAGAAAAGTTATCTTAAGTTCCACATTACTGCAAAATAAACGCTTTACAGGATGCTGCTTGTAGGGCAGAGATGTCTGAGATTTTACGGCAGCAGCTACGACCACGGTCTCTAAGATCAAACAGCCACAGGCATACTCAACAGGAGTCTAAATTATGACTGAGAGATTAAAAGAAAAGATAAACTAAAAACATTAATGGCATATATATTGACAAAAACAGCTCACAAACACCTATCAAATCTCTTCAAGAACTCACTTGGAGCCTGATGGCATGTTCATGTTTCCTCTTCATGTCATTTATATGCCATGCCACTCTCTGCATCGTATCTATGGCATCCAGCACAACATCATAGCCCTCTGTGTCCTTGTCAAGGTGGTTTTCTATTTCCTAAGATGGGGAACAAAAAGTCCTGTTATTTCCAAATTAATTCTCCCAGCCGAACACAATGCTATGTTTTTATCTGTACTATTTAGTCTTTGCATAGCAATCACCCAAATGCAACGTTCCTGCCTTTGTTACTATTGCATATTGTTATCAACTTGATTAACACAAGATGACTAACAAAGCCAAGCCTTTACGGTCAGTTTAGCAGTGACTATACTTGCAGCAGCTGATGTGAGCCGAGAGGCACGAAAGAGAGCACAACATGCTGACAGGAGACCCTTTCAGACAGCATCTAATGGCTTTCTTAAGACGCAGAACGTATCCACACGCTTACAAAACCCCGATGGAATTATGTGAGGCATTACTTTACAGTTGGAGAGCAGAAAAGCACCAGACATTTTAAATAAGGATCAGTGTCTTTACACTTCACTAAAACATGACTCTCTAATAGAAAACATATGTGAAAAATATTAACAATAAAGCAGGAATTTCCAAAACTTGCTTAATTGACTGAATATGGAAAGAGTTCCCACTTCCTCGGTCATTCCTCTCCAAAAAATTTTTTTATGTATTTATGTTTATATGTATTTAATCCTTCTTTCAACCACCCCCAGCATTGCAACATGTGGAAAAATGCTGGTTTTCATTGGAACAATAAATTTGTGTACAAAAGTGTTCAATCATGTCAGGACTCTTCCAAACAACTGCAGAATTACAGACCACTTTAAAAAAAAAAAAAAAAAGAAAAAGCAAAAAGCAGCTAATCATTTGGATGCCCAGACTGATTCATTACATCTAAAACAATTACCATAAATTTCCCACTCCAAATACACATATATGCTGTGAAATGATGCAGACAGGAAGAATTTCTATATGTAGAAATCAAACAACCCCAAAAGAAAGAGCATCAAAAGAAACGCAGAACCTTTCTAACCATCCAGCCTCGTACCGGAGGCAGGAACTTTCACGTGCAGTAGCCCTAACCAAAACGCATTTCCAATGGGTGCTTACGTGCAAAAGCAGGTGGTACTTGAGGATGCGCTGGACAGGTTTCAAGAGATAGGAGCCCAGGGGCAGAGAATGCTGCAGAGCTTCTTGCCGCTCTCTGAAGAACTTGGCCAGCATCTTGTTCCTCATGCACTCCGTCAACACAGCCACCGACCTGGAAACATCAGTACAAGCTTTAAGACACATTGTCTCCATAAGTCTGCAGGTGAAGTCAAGAATTGTTTCTTTCTTCCCTTGTAAAAGGGGGCAGCAGGTTCCTAATCCAACCACTGCTAGGTATTGTTGTTTGTTTGGGGGGGCGGGGGGTGTTTAAAGTTATGTTGTGAATTCAGCTATATTTTCCTTTGACATATTATCATTCTCTTTTACTGGGCATCACATATTTGGAGCAATGCAGAATAAGACCATCATTTTCTAAAGGACAATACTAGCAAGACGAGTCAAACCAAAATTTCAGACGAGGGTTTTTTTTTAAATTTATTTTAAGATAAGAAAAAAGGTAAACTCCTTGATTCTCCCTCCAGTTTGGAAGGGAGGAAGGGTGCAATTTTTTGGGTATAGACTGTAACTTGCATTACATAAACAGGCGAAAGGACAAATGAAAAAAGGGAACCCGGTATTCCTACCTTGGGTAGTTGGTGCAGTACTGCGTGTATATGTGGAAATCTTCACTCTGCATGGGGAGGAAAGGTTTACATATATTCAGATTTTGTCAAACTAGTAGCTAACACACTAAAGATAAAGATTATGACATCAAGACAACGCCTCCTCCAGTTCCCAATCAATGAATTCACTGTGATGGTCCTAACACTACCATAGACCTACTAGCTGAATTTCACCTTTCCTTTTTTGCAGATTTTTTCCTTTACTTGAAGGGAAAAACCAAGAAACCCTACACAGAGATAAAAGCAGGCAGCTTTGCAACAGAGCCTCCAAGGTCCGTTATGACAATCCATGAATTTTAACCCCTCCAAAAAACCCAAAACCCCACAAAAAGCCCCAAAACCAAATCCCCCAAACCAACCAATACAAAAACCACCAACACCCCCCGCCCCCCCAAACAACTGGCTTGCACTTATCTAGTTGTGTGTGTGCTAAAACACACATATGCTTACTGGGAGAAGTAAGTTTTGAATATCGCACACCGAACATAACCTGCAAACTTTCACATTTGAGTACAGTCAAAGCGTGAAAATTAGAAGCCATAAAAGTGAATTTTTTTATTTTTTAAAGTAAATTATGACTCTGAAAGCAGACAGTTATTACTCAAACAAGTTGTAACTCGATTTAGGTGGGTTTCTGCACTTGCCTGTCACAGTGAAATTACCCATGCTTAATGCTGACAAGCTTCTTGGAGCAAAAGCCTGAGTTTCATTTCTTTCCTCCTTGGCCTAAGATTTTTTTCTTAATTATCATAATTTAATTCTATGCAAGAACAGGTTTCCAGAAACTGTACTTTAAATTTACATCTACCTATCAACTTCTATCCCAAATAATGTGCCACTTCTGCAGCTTGCTGGAGTCCTAAAGCTTAAGTAAGCACTGCAGAACTGCAAAGTGCTCCTAAAATAAACTACTTTTTCTTTCTTGAGACCTAGACCGATAAAAAGCAATCATCTGGTAGCAAACAAGACCCCAGTTTCCACTCAAAGCATCTCCAGAACGGACTCTGGCATTCTGCAGCACAAGAGCTCTGCTCCGCGAGGGGTAGTCCCCCGGGGGTAGTCGCTGGCGAATGATGAGACCAAATATCTGCCGGAAAGCAACAGTGCTCCGAGGAGCAACACGGCTTGGGGAGAGAGCTGACGCAGGCTGTGGCTTTTGTTTCTTTTTGTTGGGGTTGGGGTTTTTTGGCTATTCATCAGCAAGAGCCGGCTCAGGCAGTACCCTTCCCCATTTCCAACAGCGCTGCTCCCTTCCCCCTCTGGCAGGGGTAAAGCAGATGGTGCCATTCATTTTTCCAGCGAGCAGTGATTCGAGCTTTATACAGTGACCCTGTATAAAGTAAGGTACTACTCCACACGAGTGCAAGTCACTGCAATTAATTCCAGTATTTCTTGCTGGATTTCAATATTAACTGCTCTGAAAAAATAACTCAAGCAAATTTCTAATAAATGTTTCTCTAGGGGACTGCGATCACCATCTACTCACTAGTGGGCTGTAAGCTTGTTTAACTGCTCCTCACTTCGAAACAAACCAACCAAATGTAGTCTTGATACAGATACGGTTAAACAATTTAGCCCAGTTTTTCACGTTCGGACTTATTTGCTGTCGCAGCTAGTTTTTACAGTGGCGTGCATACGCCCCGTGTCCACACTCAGAGTCAGCGAGCCTGTGTCATAGCCACGCTTGGGACCTCCGGCCACAGTTCCAAACCCTCTCTGCTCAAAAGGAAGAATTAACAAACCTCCGAGCATTGCAGGCATTACACCGCGTAATTTTCTACGGCAATCAATACCAAACTAGCTAACACTCATAATAAGTCAGGGTGCTTAAGAGAAAGCATTAGGATGAAATTCAGTACGATGAAAAAAGGTGATTTATTTTATATATGCATATTTTAATACAAGGTTTTTGTATAGGGGCTTTTGGTATAAATCGTAATATATTCCCATAGCTACAATCACAGAATAATGCAATTTATAGAACTACTTCATAAACAAAGAGCAGAACATTTTGTGCCATTTTATATATATATATATAGTGTTCATAAATATAGTCAGATGATTGTTCTGCTTGTCAAACAAAAGCAGAAGAATATCTGTTGTGAAATTTTAACAAATGAAAGCATTATCTGTAAAACAACCAAGGCCAAACACTTCAGGGTTTCAGAGTGAACTGAATGCACATTCCCCACAAAATCAAAAGCAAGTCTGAAATCCCCAGAGCCTTTTCATACTCTCCCTCTTTGTTTTGGCTTTTGGTTTTTTTTTGTTTTCGTTTGGTTTTAACACAAGGTCAAACCTACTTTCAGTAGGATTTTTGGTTTTAAAAGAATTTTAGTCTAGCTATTAAATGGAACAAACTTGTATAAAAAAAAGAAAGGAAAAGAAAAAAAGAGTAGTTTCTCATGCCCTCAACACCTCTGAAAACCTTAACGATGGTTTCACAATCATCCCTGCTTTCTGAAGAGACATGATGCCAAACTTCATACTGCACTGACATGTGTTTCATTGCACCGCAGCTCGTTTCATCACATGAAACCATCAGAGAGCATTTACTTTTACTGAGAGCATCTGCTTTTACTGAGCTATGCGAGCATCATGCCAGTACAATTACATGCGTTCTTGCCTCCAGAGCGAGACTGTTGATATGGAAGCTGGCGTGAATCAACATCATACACCTCGCCTAGGCATCGGCGGGACTCACGTGAACACCTGGGGAAAGCGGCCAAGAGAGCTGCTTCCGAGAGAGGCTCTTCCTCAGCCTGAGGAAGCCGCACTAACTCAGGACAGCCGTTCTCCCACCCCCTGCCCGGCTACCCAGCACCTCTGCACCGTCAAAGAAGGGACTTGTAGTTCACGTGCCCAGCTGGTCTTCTCTACTTCACAGCAGAGTCCCCAGAGAAAACGCTGCCTTACTGGGAGCGTAGCAGGGCAAAAGCCATGCAGGCTAAAGGCAATGCTGTGAGCTATGTTCAGAAGCAACAGAAAAAACCAGGACTAAGATGAATTTAATATATTTCTACCAATACTTTCACACTGTAAGCGAAACGCCAGCTATACTCATTAGTATTTGTTTGGACATTCCTAAACTTACTCAGCTTGAAAGTTGTTTTGTTCACCTCAGCTGCCTTCAAAACAGATTAAACATGATCTCTGCAGGGAGACTGGAGTCGCTCCAGAGATCATTTTTAATCTGAGGGCCCAAAGATGTCGTGGTAGAGGGTGCAAAAACTGAGACCCAAGCTGAGAGTTCATTCACACTGACTACAAGTCACCCTCAAGAGCGAAGCCAAGCGCGACCGGATCCCAGCTATACTTGGCTTCTCCCCCGCAGCGGAATCAATTCACTGTGCGTCTCCTCCACACGGAGTTAAGTGCCAAGCACATGGCTACATCCCCAATCTTCTCTCAACTCCTGGTGCACTGTGCTTTTATATAGCCATAAAAGGCACTTTAAAAGAAAATGGAGACTGAGAAAATGAGCTGAGTCAGAGCGTAAGCTGAAGCCAACTGCCTGGATCTCCTCTTCATTAATGAGATGCTAGATTAGAGTAATTCTCCCTCTTCCCTTGGTTAAGCTGTTGATGTGTCTTTCAGAAAACATATGTTCTGAATTTCTGGGGTGCTGAGTGAGATGAGCGACGTGCCAGCATTAAGCTCTCCTTTACAACAACTCACTTAAATGCAAACGTGTAGAACACTGAAGTGAATCTTCTAATTAACACTGGCATCATTACTATGAAAATGAAAGACCGAGTTGGCAATAAAACTTAATTATTCACATAAAAGATTGTTTATAAGCTATAGCTAAGCTTGCACTGGAACCCTTTAACCAGCCTCTCATTACAGTTACCAGCAAAATGTCTCCAAGACATTTACTGTACTAGAGTTAATACAGTTCTTCTAGACAAAGAGGCAAGACCAGAGCTGGTAGAAACTAAACTAGTACACCGCTACCCTCAGTGGCAGGTTATTTCCGTGCAGGAGCCATCCCACAGTGTTTAAACAAATAGCCATCCACACTGTCTACGTCTTGGAGCAGAAAGGCAAGGGCAGCAACTCATGACTGGAAAGCAGGTTTTTAAAAAAGCCTGCTTTTCTGCATTTGTGTCTATTTGCCTCTGAGTTATTAATGAATTAAAGTATCTGGAAGCAGAGGGATTTAATACAAGGTTGTAAGTTGTTACTAAATATTTATACTTATATAAAGTCATAGCTTTGCGTGGCTATTTTATCTGTTAGTGAGTTTTATCTTACTGGCTAGTTGACACTAAAGACATCTTACTGAAGTCTCTGAACAAATAAAAGCTGCCATTTTAGGAGCTATTTACTTTGAGCACTCAGCACAACAAATGTAAAAGATCCACGATTATGAGTTTTCGTTCAAAGTGCACTAATGTGCTTTGATAATCCTTACTGTATTTCCCTTAAAAGTAAAAGTTGCAAGGCGGTCTACTACTCAAGCATGAAAGTTACACACAGGAAACAGTCATGTATGATTGTGTGAGGGAAGTATAAAGTGGTATACAACAAATTTTATTGAGCAAAACCAAATAACAAAGTCAAGTTCAAAGAAACAGTGTATTAACTACAGTATAAAACTAGACCTTTAGAAATTAAGCTGCTTAGATGTTCTCATGAACATCCAATATTTAAGTTCCAACAAGCTCCAGAGTTACTTTTACGGTAACTGTTCTGTTATACATGCAAACCAACTTTGTGTCATTTCACATAAATACTGAAGGAAGAAATGGCTATTACTTTATGCTGTTACTGAGCTTCATGAAATGCAAAAAGTAAACACAGTACCTACAGTGAAAACTTGATTATACGCTTAAATTCCCAACAACTAGGGTATTCACAGCTGAACCAGAAGGACGAAAAAAATGGCACTAGAGCCCGAGCTCCCGTAACCTAAGCACAGTTCCACAGGAAGCATTAAAGAAGCTCCAGCGGAGCTACATCCATTAGCTAAGGCTGTGAGCTATGACTTCAGCATGATATTATCCCTGTGCTTAACTCACAGTGAAGATCTAGCACACTCGAAGCAATCAAACAATAAATGGCCCAAGTCCCATAAGACTTGAAGGACTGCACGCTGCCAAAAAAGGCAGTTTTATTTCCACTACTCAATGCTGGAAAGATATAAGCAACCAAGAATGGACAACTGGAGTCTGTTAAGACAGTCAGCAATTGCTGTAATGCCATCTTCACGGCCAAAACCAGAACTGTGGGGTATTTTGGTATTGTGTGATTTTGCTTGTAAGTGTTTGCACTTGTTTGGATGAAGCTAAAAAAATGCTTGTTAGGACTGCAATCTCTAGCAATTTCTGAGCCATCAGGCAGTTGCCTGCCAATAATGCAAATGCTAAAAGCATTTGACAAGGGAACAAAAAGCACAAGCAACAATACGCAGATGGATTTTGGAACTAATGGCCAGAAAGTCTACCAGAAAGCTCCTTTCAGCTGGCCAATATGAAAGAGAGCACAACTTTTTCCTGGACTTGCTATTATCACTCGCACCACCTCTGTTTCATGTCCCAGCCAGGAGCAGTCCCAACAGTCCCAGCTATAAGCAAGCAATAGATCTTTCTGCTGTACCAGCTCCAGACTGTGGTATCTGTAAATATCCTGAAGGCCTCACAATTGGCCTCCACTGCATGAGCACTCTGCTGACTTATGCTCAACTTCTCATCCGCCAGGACCCCAGATCCCTTTTTTGCTAAGCTGTTTCCCAGTCAGCCGGACCCAGCACGCACATGGGGTTATTCCATTTCAGAAGCAGGACTTTGTGCCTGCCCTTATCCCATTCTCTTTCCTTCAATTCAATACAGGCTGTTTGGAGCGATAGCAACATGCCATAAACCCCATTGCAATGGAGTAAAAATACAATCTATTTTTGTAGCAGTGGTGCCAACACTAAGATCTCTCAGTGGTTACAAAAGATTGATTACTTGATAAATAACAGCTTTCTCAAACTCAACTCAAGCAAGTGATCTGATGAAACAGCAGCACTAAGCTGGTGTCATCACTCCCCTTTACGATAAAATCCCTTGTGTCACAACAGCGCAAAACAAATTACTTGACTATCACGAGAGGGTGGCGCAGTTAATCCTAAATCCTTGTGTTAGACCCATTACAGTGAATGTTTGGTGCTGGCAATACTGAGTTCAGGACAAAGTATAAGATGTGACAAGGTCTGGCCTTTTTTAAAAAAAAAATAAATGAAAAAAGCAAGCACACCTATAGAGAGATTACCGAAATTTAAACAACTACATGCACCCTCTTCCACTCCTCTTCCCCCAGAAAAAAACATGAAGATGGCATTATTTCTTAATATGTTTAGGCTCTACAGATTCAAAACACATGTAGGTTTTCTGGTGAAGTCTGCAGTGAACTAGAGTGACCTGTAGCCCAAATTGCTTAATCTCTTGTTGTCCTACCCATTATAGCCATTCCCGTTCCTGACTGGCTCTCTGAGTTTCCTACAATGAAGGACACCTACTTTGCTTCCCTGTATTTCTCCTGCAACCTAACAACTACTTCTCCATATTTTTTGGCTTCAGAATTGCCCAACAGAATAAATATGTCCGATCAATGTTCAGAAAATTCGAAGTATTTCAGAGAGAATGAGATTTGAATCTTAAGGCTAAACCTTGGACTATCCCCTTTAAAAAGAAAATTAAAGGCATGGCTGCTGGATTCAGGAAAAAAATGCACCTCAGAAACCAATATGGCCACAAGTATGTTAAGGTTATTGTCTTTTCTAAAAATGCAGTCAAGCTGTATTCTGTAGTTGTTTTTAAGATGACAAGGCATAACTGGAGTACCACTTGATTACCTGCATTAAAAAAAGGAGGAAAACAAAGAATCCCTGTAATTCTTTACAAAGACAGATCTAAAAACAAACTCTCGATCAACAGCTCCACCAGTTCAGATACACTTATTGAAGAAAAGAACACCTTTTTCTGGCTTTTTTAAAAATCCAAATCAGAGGCATATCCTTATCACTTACTAAGATAAATTACTTCCCTTTCCATAGATTGGCTAACTTCTATTGACTGAAGTCATACAAGCTCTCAGAATTAGGTCTGAAAAGCTAATAAATTAATCTTACTACCCGCTATCACTCTGCAACTGGTGTTGTGCTGCAGACTCGGGCAGCAGCCACTTACCTTGGAAACAAAACAGTCTGCTATAGCCACAGGATCATTTTCGCAGTTTTCCAAATCTTGTAGAAGTTCACTAAAACAAAGAACAGGAAAAGGGAAAACAATTATGGCACACCTTGGAGTAGACACACCTGAATATTCAGAGCCAGAGAGTGCTTCATCATTCATGGCAGTGATGCCCAAAGCACTTAATGATGCGGGGAGTCCTAAAAAGGGAACGAGCTCCCCTTTGATGCCCCACTGCCCCCTAAATGTATAGCTGCTGGGGTTTTCTGTTTGGAGGCAGAGGAGCACTCTAAGGAAATGGTATTCCCGCATCCTTAAAAGTTCAAGTCATCACAGTGACCCTAGATCGCTAATCCCCTAAGCAAAGCTGAACCCCTTCCTTCAAATCGACAGCTCTTCTACGATACTCATAGTGGTGTCCTCAGACAGTTGTGTAGCTTGTATATCAACTAACACAATTTAAAAATAACAAAATTTAAAAAGATACTGAAACACATGCCTGGTCCTCTAAAGTCTTTGTATGTTGTAGGAGCTTTACTTGACTGACAGTGATGAGGAGCCGGTGTAAAAAAACACAGATGAGAACCAGGGATGTATTACAAATACAAGAAGAATGGTAATAAGCTCACTCAGGAAAACTTGTCTACCTTTAGTGGGTCTCTTCACTGAGGAAAAATGGTTAGCCTGGAAAAAGTTTTCTGGAAGGGAATATATAAATTCTACATGCATGAAAATAAAACCTTACTGAGAGGATTTTATAATTTTGACATGCCAAGCAGGAAATGAATTCATTGTAACAGGACCAAAGCAATAAGGGAGCATGTTCACTGTTGTATGAAACTCAGTTCTTGAAAGTCAATTCAGTGAAATAAGAGTTCAAGCAGAAGAAGAAAACCTCAAAGGTCTCTCCTTGATCCGAGTAGTCTTTAGTCTTACTGAAAGATGTACTCAGAAATACGAGAGAAGAAATTGAGTTTTTTGCCAAATTGTTCTCTGATAGAACCCCCCCGCCCCTTCTCATCAGATGATTTTCCAATTAGGGCTACTTTTCTCCCAGTTCACAGCTGGTTCCCAACACAGAAGAGTTGCTAAGCCCGTATCTAGGGAATTTACCCCTTTTCCCCTCTAAGCAGGCACAATTTCCCTCTGTAAGTAAGAAAAGGAGTAAACCAGAAAAATTTCCTGACTTGTTCTTTGCTTCTCTAATTACTGGAGGAAGGAAGGGAAGAAATCAGCAATCAGTCACAAGGAACTAAGACAGACAAAGACCTTTGGTTCAGTGGTAACTAAGCCACTCTGTACAGCAACAATTTAACCTCCACACCTCAATTTCTCCCTTCATCAAAATGGGAATAAAAATATCCCCCTTGCTTGATAGCCCACACTCATGAAGCTCCTTTATGTCAGCAAAAGAGGCAAGCTGTAGCAATGGTGACCATGACCATTAGTCACAATGGCTGACTGTGTTCTGCACAAGTTTCGGAAATAACATCGAACACACAGAGCAGGCTCAGAGGATCCCTGCTGTCCAGCAGGCAGATGTTGTCCTGACAGCTTAGAGTATGTAGCACCTTGATTGCCATTTTATCCCTACTGGTCTCCTATAGCACCACATTATTTCTCCTACAGGATATAGTAATGCAACACTTAAAAGACTGTACGTATTCACGCAATGAGTCCAAGTTCAGGCAGTAAATACGCTAGTGGCTTGTGTCTTCAGCACAAGCCCATAGTGTAAGGGCTGCACTTTGAAAGATTTTGTTACCTATACTGCGCTCTCTTCTGTCTCACCTGGCTGGTAAGAATGGGATTGGTAAAAGCAGCCTGCCACTATAAAAATAACAAGACTGGCATGCCCAGGAATCCTGAAAAACTTAAATAAATCCCTATAATACCAAGGTGACGTGAAAAAATTGGTCTATTAGTATAGGCTACATCTAAGTCTCTGGCAGGAGGCAGAAGAAATAAGAGAAAAAGACACTAGTTGGCTTCACCTGACCATCCAGAGGTTTTAGGCTGTTCAGCTCTCAGCCTCTGCAACTGGCTTGTGCCAAGGACCCAGGCAGGAAGGGAGCACAAGGGAGCACCGTTAGAGGAACTCCATCCTCTTGCAGCTGAATCACTAACAAGACTCGGACTGAAACATGATGCAAGTGCCAGTGCCATTTAAGACCATGTACTGAGTTATACAGCTTGGGTTATTATGGGATGGAAAAATCCAAATCTGCACAATCATATTCAATAGCCAATGCTAACTCCTTTGGGATGAGAGAGGTAAGCATAAAGAGACTGACAATTTTTCATGCAGTGCATTCATTACCTTTTCAAGTCAAATGAATAAAGTCTCATTACAATGTCTTTTAGGATGCTTTGATTTTTTGGAGTACAAATTATATTTGAGACAATACTACTTATCTTCCCCCTCATGGGTGAAGACCTTCAATATGACAAAGTGCAGGTTAGTATCAAGCTGTTGACTACAGGATGTCAAGAGGAGTGAAACACATTTATAGCTCTGCAAATAATCACCATATTTGCACACACAATTCAGGTGAGGCACTTTTTAAAAATTTTATTCATTTTATAGCATCACCACACCATTTCAAAACAAGACACAAGTATTTTTCTCCAGTATTTTTGATCTGAATTGGAGCAAATGAGAGATGGTAATGACAGGGACATCACACAGACAGTTTTGGTGAAATGGAAGGAATGGAAGCACATAGGAAGGAAACGGCATGGTCTGTCCTGAACCCATGACAAAAAAAACCCCAAACAATCGATGACCAAGTACTGTCCAGTCTAGCCATAAATGCTAAAGTAACAGCATCTCCAAAAAACTTCATTCTCTCAATGCCTGACAGAGCACAGCATTCAAAACAAAAATGGACATAGCAGTCACAATCTAGTCTTCATTCATCACAAAGTTCTGGAAAAATAATCTGGAAAGTTCAGACTGTCAGTAAAAAGAAAAAACCAATCAAGACAAATTTAGCCTTGATATGGCTTCATTGTCACAAAAGTCCTGTGGCCACTCAGAAAAAAAAAACGTTTCCATTAAAGGTGAGCTCTTACAGGTTTTATGAAGGCTCCTCCTAACAACAAGCCAGCCCTTACCACCGTGAAGCTCAGAGCACAGGAATTGCTGAATACAGCAGTTACAGAAAACAGCCCTGCACTGTATTTGTGCTCTTCAGTAGTCACGGATGGACAAGGACTATGCAAAAAGATCGGTGTCAGCAGCAGAGGTTTCAGCTTGGCTTCTCCTAAGATCATTTGAGTGTTGGTAGAAGTACTAAACTTGAGCATGTTTCTCTGCAGAGCTCCCATTTCAGAATTGAGTCATGGTATCGGGTGGAAAATTTATCCTAAACTGACACTGGAAAGAATCTCAACAGGAGAGGCCAGGGAAGAAAGGCATCAAGTGCTAACTTAGAGGATACTTCCCCCTTTCGAATAAATAAATTAATAGTGGGGGAGCTTTTCCCAAGAGATGGAGCAGGACCAGTGATTCTGCCTTAAGAAACAGCTTTCCAAAAAGAGATCATAGTCACAGGTCTAGTAGTTACCATCCTGACCATCATTTCTGCTATTCAACACAACACCTAAAACTCGTGAGTAGTTTAGCTGAGACAAAGTCCCATTTACTGAAATGAAATTTCTCAGATCTATACAAAGTCCAAAAAAACCCAAGACTAAAACTTTTGATCATTGATTAATGGTCAAATTCAAAGCTGAGACAAACAAGGTAGTTCTGAAACTATAAAATCATGCTTACAAAAAGCATCTGAAACTACTAACACAGAACTGCCAAATGGACCTTTTTCAAAGGTAAAATAAATAAAAAGGCTCTAGACCATATTTAGGACCCAGAAGCTACATGCCAAGTTTCACACAGGAGAGAACTTAATCCTTGAAGCTATATTGGGATCTACAATGAGTGTTCAGTCTTAAAAGCTCACAATTTCCATATAGAATTTTAAATCAGAAGGTCTGAAATACATTAGTAATTTACTAGATTTTTGGACAACTTTCCAGTGAGTTTTAACCATTTAACATATCTGTCTTCAGAATTGCCCAAAATTGCTTTTTTTTCCCCCCCCTTTTTTTTTAACCTCTGCAAACCTTTTTTTGCAACTCAATTATTCTGTACAGTTACTGATCATACTTGAAGGTATTTTATTAGATAATTATTTGCAATGACACTGGCATAAATGTGTCCTAGCTACCAAGTCTGCCATTTCTCTAGCTTTTGAAGGATCAAAAAAATATAATGGCCAGAACTGTGGGGTTTTTTCCATCCTAAGACTGCTGGAAAGCTATAAACTCAAAATCATTGTCTCATGGCTCTAAAATACATGATCAGGATACCACTATCTTTTTTCCATCGTGTTAGACATTCGGTCAAGTCAGTAGTTGTAGCTGAAGCAGGACATAGCAGTTTTCTAGTTAAGTGTATTTCCATTACTCTACAGTAGCTGTTTTAAGTTTTAGGAGAAGATTTTAGATTTCACCTTTGTCCATAAGTTCTGAATAGATCTGTCCCCACTCTTCCCTTTGATAGTGAACAGTGATCCCAGCAGCTGAAGCACTTTAAACTAGTTTCCCATGATGATCGAAAAACATTGAAGATGCTCTTTGACACTAGTCCTCCACTTCAGAATCTTCTTTTGATGCAATTAAATTATCTGTTCTTCCTCAAAGAACACAGTCATTTGGGAGATGATTTGTCAACTATAGCAAAGTAAAGAGAACTTTTACAGGAGTAATGGGGTATAAAAGACGTGGGAACTTCATGCCAACGTATTTCTTGCATCGATGGAATGTTCAGGTTTTACTTAAATGTTGAATAAGTTGATATTTTTATAGTAACAGAGGATTCAGACAAAAGTAGCAGTAGCAACCTCTTAAAACTGCAGATACTGCAGGTCCCACACAATGTGGTGCTAGCTATATAAGCAAGAAATTTTACTTCAGGCTCCTAATAGACACTAGAATTCCCTCTGCAGAGTTTTAGAGAAGGCTGTAAAGATACTGAACAGAAGCCTTCAATAAATTGAAAGGTACTTGAACACACTTTTGAGAAATTCAGGGAGTCCCTACTAGTTTAAAACGATACAAAAGCCAGATCTGGGTGATGTCTATTGGTACACAAAAGGACCTAATGTAGTAGAAATAAAACAACTTCTCTCTAGTAAGGCAAGAGTTTTGTTCACAGTGGTCTTGCGCTAGGCTCAGTTAGGGCACAGAGCAGGTTAGACTAAAATTCATGGAAATACTCAGCAGGAAAACAAAAAAGTAAATTCATTTGATTCATAAAATAAACAGCTAAAAAATATGACCTCAGCAAACCAACCCTGCTGAGAATCAAAGATAGACCATTTCTCAATGGATATATCTTGGCTGTATTAAAATGAGAAAAAAGTATTTGCTTGGCTTGCTCCCTCCCCATTAACACAGGCTATTGGACTGTTTTCATTTTTTTAAATTATGAATTTACCTGTTGAAACGGTAGATGTCCCGTATGTTTCCAAACAGGGCTGATCGCTCTTCTGTCCCCAGGGAGAGCTTGGTCTGGTCAGTGATACAGTCAAGGTAATCCTACAAAAGAAATGAGAAGAGGGCTTCAGATATTTCCTCCTTTTCTAGATCAGTAAATGGAGCTATGTTTTATTGTACAAGATGAGCCTCTTCATATCAGTTTCACCTTATTACTACAGTAAAGCCTTCAGTAGCCCCTCTGTGAACAGTCACTCTATTATGAAAGGTAACAGTACTTATCTGTTCATTGAAACCAAGAAAATAACAAAAGACTGAATGCTAAGTTATAGCCCTTAGACAGGACAGCCAACATTTCTCTTGCTACTGATATACAAATGTATTCAGATTTCATTCAAGGAGACAGTTTAATTGATCATTTCACTGGCTCAAAGAAAAAAAAAAAGTAAAAAGAGATGAAAAATGTAATTTAATGCAGTCTTAGTAACAGAAAACCTATATAATGAAGAGCAGAAAGCATACAAGCAACACAGGCTCAGAAAAGCAACAACTGCAAAATTTATTCTTTTTTTTAAATCGCAGTTAGGAAAACAATGCAGAGTTTGTAGAGGATAGAACTCAATATATACACGCGCATGCAATTTAACCACACTACAGTTACATTACAAATTATATTGCTATATACTCTAGCAAAGATTTCCTTTTGCATTTACAGAAGTGGTAGTGTCTCATCCAGAGACTTTAATTGAATAGGAACAAGACAGCTAGAAAAAGTTCTGATCAGCAGCAATCTAGGAGAACAACTTTCCCATCTCTTCCCTCACTTTGGTAAGAGCTCCCAAAGTGTCACCTTTCATTCTGTTGCTGCTACAGTATTAAAATTTCTCAGATAAAGGCTCACAAATCCAGCAGGCTATTTAACTAACTACAACTCAAAAACCAAGAAACCCAATGTGCTGCCACATTCATGAAGAAATTCTGCTGGAGGATGGAAATAAAGTACAAGTGAAAACAGCTGAAACAATGCGAAATAAAAATAAATAAAATCCCTTAGCCTGGGGCTTGACAACGTGGTGTGGCAACCTCCCAAAAGCAACACGGCATTCCACGGTGCTGTAAGGAAGGAGCCCTGCAAAACGTCAATGAGACCATGAAAACTTCTAAGATATAACTGTGTTCCAGAGTCATAAAGAAAAAAGTATTATAGAACACATACATTGGCCAAGAATTATTCTCTGTGTAAATCCCTTGAAGACAAAGAGGTTGGATTGACCATTTGACTTCTGGATTTTAGATGTCCTCATAAGGAAGGTTAAGAATTGTGGCGCTCGAGTCCCCATATTCTTCTTTCCAACTGAAATAGTGTCAGCAGAGTGATGGGTGTAACCAAGATTCAGGTCTAGCTACCACCAGTAGGCTTTCCTGTCCCCTCCCCCCTATTCTAATGCTCAATAAACCACACACTTTCACGCCCCCAAAACTCAGTATTTTTTGTCAAGGGAAAGCAAGCAAGCCTATTCCAAGGCAACCTCAGTGTCTTTAAGAGCAGCAACAAGCAGCAGTGGGCAGACAAGCACGCAGGTCCCCGAAGAATCATTTTACCTCTTCAGTGCTGGCATCTGTCCTGTACTCTACTTTCTCTCCTAGCTGACAGCAGCCTCATAGTCCAAGCCTGTCCTTGAAATATATTTGGTGCAGTAAGTCATTGGAACCACATCCCTCGGACTCCCTGAATTTGTCCTTGGCTTTTTATTTATACTCAGAAGCTGCAGAAGAGTAAAAGGTTCAGGATGGTGAGGCAGACAGGACTGCAGCGAGCAACGCATTAGGTCAAAGACTACTCCAGGGAATAAATAACCTTTTCTGCCCACTAAGACAAAGCTGCATATAAAAGCAAAGAACAGAAAAACTCCAGTGGAATTGTGATCCTCTGAAAACATTTTTAGCCCTGCAGGAACTCTGCAGCAGCCTGAGCTAGTATGATGAGGTAGGTTGCAGAGGAATGGAAATCTTACAATAAGTAATTCCATGCAGCGTATGTATTGAATAAAGAGGAGTTCCTTTCAGATTCATTCATCTCAGCATAGCTGGAGCTTGGGTTTCTTCAAAATAACAAACAGTCCGCAGCTATTTCCAGTATTGTCGACAGAGTTACAAGCATGACCTGGTCCTTTTGTCCTCTTACCCCAGAGTTTTCCTCCACATAAGCACACTCTTCTCGGTCTTTTATCAACTCTTAGTAAGAAAGAGGGAACCATGTCCTTTCTGACGCTCCTGCCAAGCAGCAGCCTGCAGGTGCTTTGGCAGTTTTCCAGCATTCCCACAGCATATGCAGTGTATATCAGGTTATACCACATGCACAGTTTGTGCTCCCTTGTGCTAAAAGTTCCTTAAGACTGTGCTTCAGGCCCCCTTCTCCTCCCAGCATCAGATCAGAAACAAATCAGAAACTAATGGTTGGATTTGTGCTTAGCTAGAGTAAAGGGAGACAGTTATTTGCTTAAAATGCTTGGGATTCAGAGGTACCTACTCTCTCACCTCACATTGTTAGGGAATCACGTGGGATTTGGGGCCTGCTTTCATGGTTTAGCTTTCTCTTTCTGTTAATGTTGTTGACTTCAGGCCTGTGCAAGTCTGACAGCTCCAGACACGTTTACACTGCCCTTACACGTGTAAGCGGATACCCGAGCTAGACACGCCTAACGTGGCGCTGATAGTAGGGTAGTCACAGCAGCAGAAAGCTTCAGATGTCCGTGATTACGTGACAGAGGTGGACATCGGACGGTCTTGACACAGTGGTCTGATGAAGTCCAGGCGCAGCACGTGGGACCCTTCTAGTTACTCTCCTTTACAGAGCACGCGTGCTCTCGTAAAGGCTCCATGAAGTCATCCAGGAAACAGATGCAGTATTGGCATATCAAGTCCTCTGCAAGGACAACAACACAGGCAGATCAAAGCTACCCAGCCATGGGGTTTTTCCTAATTATTTCTGAGCAAATGGTACTTTACCCCCATGGTAGTCACTGCAACCTCCTGCAGCGTATCAACAGCTGTTATCACCTGAATCCATAATGAAAGGTTTGCAGCTACAAGATAACAGGGCAGGCTGCAACGTAATGACACGGTGCAGAAATCAATGAAATTTATCAGAACAGAGTACCAGCCTTATTCACTTTATTTGTTTCGTGTCAGCATCTATGGACCCTCTGTCGGCACTGAATGATTTGTTTACAACCTTTGCCTTCACTAGCCTTTTATTGCTTCTCTGCAGTTACGGCAAAAACATTTAGCTTACTTTATAAGAGAAAAAAAGCTCCACAAATGCCAGTCGTCTCAGCCTGATTTACGGAAGAAGGCTTGCTTTAATGGTATTGCACAGTTTTACCATCTTATTTCCTGAAACTCTTCAAAACCTAGAAGAGTCTTGCAGACTGCCCTGCCTTCCTTGCTGGGTTTGACGTTCTCCCCATTTGTCTTTCATCATGCCGAACCCGTCAGAAGGAACGTCTGTTAGAAGCTGCGTATCCTCACTACCCTCTCTTCCTCCACAATCACACAAGAAAGATCTCTAGAGGAACAAAATGACGACAACACTAACCTCAAGAGGCAAAAACAATAATTATATAAATTAGAAATGAGAGAATACTGTCAAGGAAAGGACAAAACAAGAAATAGTATCTTCACATATTGATTAAACTAATCTTTTCCATGACCAAACTTTAGAAACTAAATGCAAACTAGTGGGACACTTTCATCTAGCCAGCCAGGGTTTCCTTTGAAAACAGACACACACTTCACTTTAAAAACAGACTACAGGCTGAACAATAATAAATAATAAGCCATTAATGTGGCAATGTTAAAATTACACATTAAAATGAGTAATGTTAATGGCAGTGCTAAAAAATAAAATAAAATTTAAAAAAAATGGGTAAAAGCCACACTGCCTCATAAAACAAGAATCAATTTTTATCCTTCCCTGCAAGAAATACTACAGAAGTTCTCGGTAATCCCTTTACAGGGCAGGACTGTGCATATATAGATATCACCAAAGAGAAGCAAAATTGTTGAAAGAGCCCCGCTGTTGTATAGGTACACCTTTATCAAGAGGCAGGGACACATGACACTGAAAAATTGATTAAATATCAATACCAAAAAAAGAAGGGGGGGGGGGAAGGATTCTGGCCACTAGGAAACTGCTTCCAATGCCTAAACACAGGCTGCAGGAGAAACCAAAGCTGCTGTACATCTCTGGACTTCAGCAACAGGCTCTTTGACTCAAGAGCTGAGGACTTCCATCAGGAAAACTCAGTCTCTGACCAAAAAATGCTTCAAACAAACCAGATACTTATGACAACTCCAATGACTTCTAGCGTTGCAGCCTGAGTAGGAATATGTGATATTAAAAGCAAGCAGCACCTAATCCAGGCAGTGCCATAACATCACTCAGACCCCAGTTTTCTGATACTCCCTAGATCTGTGCTACTAGTAAGGCAGCTTTTACTCCTAGATGCTATACCATACTCACGGGCATATTTTTGTCTGACTCGCTTCTACCCAGCACAGATGCACGTGGCCCAAATCGGATGGCTGTGCAGAAGAGAAACCAAAGAAACGGTTCAGCAGCCTTGGCCGCGACTTCCACACCTCTGAGGAAAAGGCTGCAGGCCAGAAGGAAAACATGCCACAAACTGGATCCTGTTTGCAGCCTGCTAGCTAGAGCCATACTGATCAAACTATCTACATACTTGTAACCAAAGAGAAAGCTGGGCAACAATTGTACAACAGAATAACTGCTATAACATGCGCCCCATTGCTAATTCTGCCAATTATGTAGAAAATTATAATATGTACCAACTCCCCCTTTGCCTGATTTTTTTTTTAAATTATTACTCTTTTTCTTATTATTTTATTTATGGATTTATCCGACATGTAAAGCAACATACTCTGAATGCCTTGTGGGTCAAAAAATAGCACACTATCCACAACAGGTGGCCAAGGATGCTGAATTCTGGTAAGAGCAGCTCACTGCAGCTCTTTTCAATTATTTATACTACAGCTGTACCCTGCAAAGTAAAGGTGCAGTTGTAAACCAAACATACTTTGCTTTCTTGCTCTGGTTCCTTTGGCTATATGAGTCCAAGGACTGATTGAGACTTAAATCAAATCCATCTCCTTCCTCTATCAAACCCTTTTGTCAGAATTTCTCCTTAAAACATCACAGGTGTTGCCATCACCTTCTGTGACAGAAGACGACCAGGCCGCTATTTTAGTGCGGCTTTCCTGTAATCTACACAGTGGTTTACTTGGAGACACCTGTAGCAAAACACTTCATGCAGCCGAACTTAAACTTAACACATTTCTGACTGCTTTCCTCCCTTCATCGTCTGTCTGCCATATTTTTCCTCTTCAGTCTCTGTAACCAGCCAAAACAGGCCACATACCTACAGGCAGCCTCAGTTTGACTGAAACCCTCCTTCCCTTCCGAAAGTGAAAATGCTTGCCCAATTGCTCTTAAAACCATTTCCCACCTCCCACCCCATGCCAAAGCCCCTGCCTGGCACGTTCCCACGTGGCAGGCTGAAATCCCTTCCTGTCAAGGTAATTAGCACCTTCCACCTCCCACTTCTGAAACTCCTCTGCAGGAGAGGCAGAAGGGGCAGAAGCTCTGCTGCAGTCTCTTACCTGTACTGATTCCACAGGGAGGGGAGGAACTTTACCAACCCTCTTAGATGTGATGGTGAGAATTTGCTACCTAGCAGCCAGCGTCTCCAGGTCCCACATGACTAACACAACCACTAACCCAGGCTGCAAGTAACTCAATCACGTAGTAAGCTAAGACAGCCAAATACTTATATTTAACTACTAGGCATATTTTTAACTGCAGATGCAGTTTGAGTACCATAAAAAACAGAACAGTATTTTATTTCTGCTACAGATGTTGCACATTAATGACACCACTAAATCAACCCTCAAAAAAATGCTTGTACTGTCCACCATACAGCTTCTCTACATGTACAAACAGAAACGTAAATAAAAAAGGAAATTTCTCTGAGCACGTCTTCCCACTTTCTACATTCAGTGGAAAATGGGGAGGTGGGGAGTGTTATTTGGTGGGGGTTTTTTAAAGACATCTGAAGCCAGAAAACTCTCACGTTGGCCAAAGCACAGACAGATCCGAAAGATCAGCACCCGTCTGGGGCTAGGCAGGGCACAGCACGGCCCTGCCACCAACCAACAGCCAAAGCCAAGGTCTTTCTGAGGACAGCCCAGACTTGGAGATGTGGCTCCTCTGCTCACTTCAGCAATGGGAGTAGAAAGCTCCTGGGCTCCCTGTGCTTCCTTCCCGCCTTTTCCATTCGCTTTACATCTCTCAGTACGTTGTATGTAAGACTGCCACTTGTCAGGGTGAGCAAAGCTCTGCCCTCATGGGAAACAGCTCTGTCAGACCTTGCAGGTGGGCTCTGAAGCACCACCCACGTGCTTGCAGAGCATTGACCCTGCCATCAAGGGAGGAGGGCGAGGAGAATGCCTCCCACCACTGACAGCCAGCGAGCCTCCAAATGGAACAGCCAAAATAATCTGTATGCTTTATACCATTTGTTACTAGATGAGGTTTGTGATAGATTTCTTTCTTTCCTCGCCTGTGTTCCCGCAGAAGAGCGGGGTCTCTGAACTGTCGGGAGGTCACCTCGCTGGCATCAGCCTCTGCCCAGGGCTGGGTGGAGGAAGGCGTACCACGCTCACCTGTGTTTATGACCAGCTTCCTCACAACTACCCAATTTACACGTGCAGTCGGCTCACACGCAGCCTGTGTATAACAGCAATAAAGCAGACGTGATACAGTAAGACGATATTTCGCTGACTGCATGTAGAAAGGGCAAAGATTGATGGTGAGAGCACTCGTGAGAACATGGTATGAAGAAAGACTAAAAATAGAGAAGCACATTCAAGTTTTCTTTCCACTCTTTAACATTGCAGAGCAAGGTGATCGTGACAGACTTCGCCCTACACTTTCCACAGTTAGGGTTCTGCAAAAAAGCTAAAGTTAAAAGTATTAACTTAAATTTTACCTACGGAAGAGAATGGGAAGAAAAAAAAAAATATTTTTTTTCATGTAGCTATTCCTGAGCGACAGATTTTCTATAATCAACATGACTTCCTCATCGTATTATAGATGTTAAAACACTGCCCCTTTTACAGATACTAAGGACTGGAAGCAGTGACCCCTAGTAGGTCCCCTTGGCTTCACATGCATGGAAAGCCACAGGGGGAGTACATGTCAGCCAAAATTAGCAGGGAGGAATTCCTGAGTCCTAGCACTATGCCTTGCACCTCTAAAACGCACACTTTCTTTGGTTTAGGCTGCCTGGGAACAGTTGTGCCTGTATAGAACGTGAGCACAGGTGGGGTTGTATACAAAGGCAGAAATTTCTAGGGCACATCAATGTCAACGACATGACAGTCAGGAGATCTTGTCACAGGGCTTCAAGTTGTCAGAGCACAGCTAGTCCCAGGAGTCGCACTGAAGCATTTGCCTGGGAAAGCTTTGTCCATGAGGGGTCCCTCAACACTCCCTGGGCTGTTGCACTGAGTTCATCCATAGGGTCCATGGGCTAGGATGACAGCCTGGCCACTAAGCACGGCTGGGAGGTAGCAGCATCCCCTTCTGCAGCTGTGGGTTCTCCCTCACCGCTTCAGAGCCTCAGCCTCCCAAGCAAGCTCTGCACATCCTCTTGCCCCTGCCCCAGTGTCAGGGGATGCCCACGTCAGCTTCCAGCGCTGCCCCACAGCACTGGAGTGGAAGGAGGTACATGTCCTACAATGCCTGCTCCATCAGCGTAGGGGTTTATGTCCTTTCTTTTTTGCCCAATGGCTGCTTTCTTCTTGTGTTGTCTTTGTCCCATGAGCCATGTCAGAAGGAATAGTGTATCTACAAATACATATCTACCTCTCTCTGGAGGATCAAAGCCTGCCACCAGCTGATCCAGCACTGAACTGCCAGCCTGCCTGAATGGACTGCTGTCATGGATTTTGCCTTCTTTGCTGAAGTGAATTTTTGCTCTAATGAAACACAATAAAAATTGAATAATATTGCCCTGTTCAACTGCGGGAATTTCATCATGCTAAAATCTCCCATCTTAAGAATACACCTTGGAAGGCAGACTGTCAATTAAATAAAACTGTAGTTTGATAGAGATGCACTGAAAGCACTCATAAGCTGAAACTGGGATTCATGGACCGTACATAGACAAGCCCCCTGAAGCGTCCATCATCTGTAAAGACGATATAGGTAAATCACTGGGAACAGAAACTCACACGTAGCCCCAGTTAGACACTTGAGCACACTAAATTATCGAAGTTGTAACCCACTGGATTAAAACCACGTCGCACGTTTATCTTCCGCTACCAGCCAGCGCCCACTGCTTAATCCCAGCTACAGGAATTTTTCCCAAAAGCTGGCACTCGGAACTGCTCAGAGGGGCAGCAGGGGGCAAGTTCAGAGAGTGACGGCAGATCATGGGACAGTAACAAATGCCATCAGTAGTTTACTGACCTTTCATTAAAGAGCCATGTGAGGCCTCCATCTAACCAACTTCCTAAAGTTAAGAGGAAACACAGAAGACATAAGCTACAGTAATGAGGACAGCCAAATGAAAACATTACAGAGTAATCAGGATGTCAAATAGTTTGAGGTTGCTAGGCAGATGAAGTAAGTGCTCTAAGGATTTCTAAATCTAACGTTGCAACTGAAGCTTGACATCATCAGTGTCAATCATCATCATCATAATTCATTAACACAGAGCTTTTTTAAGAAGTACCAGCTGAAAATGTTTAATAATTATAAACAAAAAACCCTAATCTCAAAGTTCATCAGGACACGTATAAATTAATTCTTACCACGCTGCTTAGTTGGTCTGATAACAACCTTATTGAACCATAGTCAAGCAAAGCACAGAGAATTGTTAAGACATATTTAGCCTTTGAATGTGTGAATCATCCAAGAAAGGAACCCGAGTCTCGTGCTGTAGACCCTTGCCCTGTTAAATAAACTTTCCCCAATTTGTAAGGCAAATGATTGTTAACATTTTTAAAGGAGATCTCGATATGCTTACAAGTTAAAGGAGACATTCCAGAAGAGAAATGTTTGTTTTAAAACACAAGAAGGGAAACTGAAAGACACTGTTTTCCAAAGAATGAAAATGCAAACCCAGCATAATAGAGAAAATCTGCACACATCCTAAACACACATTTATCTTAACCTTAGTAACCACATGATTCCCAGAGACTTACGGATGGCTTTTATTCTCAATAAGTGAACAACAATGAAATGAAAGCTTATAGTAGTGGGTGGTTTGGAAGTGAAAACTTTTTAACAGTGTCTTATTTGCAGAATGGTCTTCTCATGAAACCACAAAAATAGCAGCTACCTCCTCACCTTAATCCATGGGAGTGGTGAGAGCGGAAAAGAGAGAGACTGCTACACCGTTTATTAAGCCTTCAGGTTTAAAGGTCATGGATTACGCTGTTTGCTGACAAGTAATATTTAATAACAATGATATAAAAAAATTTAAAAGTGGTCACATATTTCCATGGACAAAAATGGAAATGGCCATAAGCAGCAAATAAAATTCCAGAATCTATGGTCTGGCTGGAAACACAGAAATTTGTTTGGTTTTAAGTTATCACTTCCAAATTTTGACATTTCTTTACAAAAATCCCAACCATTCTGAAAAAAAAAAAAAAGTATCATTCAAAAAAAAAATTATCATCTTAGTAAAACTTTTAAATATTTACTGGAAATTTCGCAGCACAAGCTGCACTTCTTCTCAGGTCTCAGATCTATTCCTCCCAGTTTTGCTGACCACCCTCTATAAACCCGCTTTCCCAGAGCTGCTGCTCAGCTCTGCCGAGCTCCTCGCTCCCCGCAGTGAGGAACAGCAAGCCGGAGGGCGGAGGTGAACAGATCTCTCTCCTGTTACTTTCTGAATTGTGGAAGGGGTCCATACGTCCCACTAACCAGGGGTGCAACCTCCCGCTCCAGCCTCAGTACAGTCACAGGAGTGAAGTTTCACTCCCGGAGGAATCTGCCCACCACCAGCACTCTCCAATGGCACACTCTATTCAACTACACCTTCCCCTTGCCTCCACCCTCCCAAACGAATAAAGCTCTCTGGAACAGACAATTCACTTCTTCCCTTTCATCTATACTCATTCGCTTTCAGAAAGTGGGTAGGAGGTCGCAAACAGCACGGTTGAGCGATTTACACCCTGTTGCAAGAAAAGGAAGGACAAGAGCAGCGGCAGCCGGGCTATCCGGCAATCCTGCGGCTCCCTGGAAGAGCAGCAGTCGTCCCCGCCGCTTCTCTCCCAGCCAGAGCTTGAGAAAGGCTCACTGTACATTTACAGACAGCTCATTTATTACTGCAATATAACTCACTCTTTTGTGCTGTCCAAACACAGAGCTGACCTTAAAGCAAACCCCAAGTTATGGCTATGTTTTTGTGCTGTCTTAACACATGCGGTCCCAGGCATATGCTGAAGCTCGGCAATCACCTGACAAAGGCGATCCCTGTTCCAACAAGTTTCTGCAATCTAGCTGTAAGATAAGAACTGGATGCAAAGCAGAGGTAGAGAAAACAGAAGGCAGCGATGACATTTTATTCAGTGTCTTTCAAATACTCGGGAACGTGCTGAATGAAAGACATTTATGAATGTTACCAGCAGAAATAAGATCGAGTAGTGATGATGCAGATAAGAGGTAAAAAAAAAAAAAAAAGGCAGTATATTTAACCCTGGCTTTGTGTATTTCCTTGAAGTTAGTTTACAAACAGCTCCCTCTTCATGCCACAACATGAGCAGGTGCCTTTACCACCTAAGTGGTTTGTTAAATTACTCCTGGTTGTTCACAACACAATATATTCCTACTGTACTGCTATGAAACGTCTTTTTCCAAAGCTCAGAATCGCTCTCATATGCCCAGAAAAACAAAGTTTGAGGTCTGTTTCTGCTCTTGTTTTCTTTTCAGATACAGATGATGAAATAACCTCACCTAACACTATTTATCACACAAACACCAGTTTTGTGTATACTTCCATCACTTCAGGTTGCTTTAGGATGTTTAATATGGCTCACACGCAGGAAGCAAGAAGTCTGCAGGGAAAATTGAATAGTCCTACTGCCTCAGACGAAAGAAGTCTGATTTACTTCAGGTATTTCTCTAAGGGTAGCCAGAACAGCTGTTTACAGCTGTTTACATCTGTTTGGTAACATACTTAGTGGTGTTACTACACACCTCACCTCTCAACAGTTTCCAGTGTGGATTATGGTCCTGATTTTTAAACAGCAAATCCAGAAACAAAACAAAACATTAACATTCTCCAATACAGCTGCTTTAAAAAAAAAAAAAAATCTGTCATAAATTTGAAGTGGGACATTTTTCTGCTCCAATTTATACTGCTGTAAATCTGTTCAGACTTCACGGAATTCAAGAAGGCCTCTTAGATACGTACTGAGATCCTCAAGCACAATTTTGTTTCAGCTATCACATCTCAATAGTACCGGGAAGAGTTTTCCTTGCTTTTAAGCCATGCTTTCCCCGAGGAGGTCAAACAGAATTTGACACAGCTCTTCCTTTATGGATGAAAAAACAAGCAGTGAGAAAGTTCATCAGTTCAAAAGTATACCAAATACTAATCACGGTTAAACTTATCCCTGTCGTGGTCATAATATTTGTTTTGTGGGTAATTGAAATTGCTGATCCAACTTTTCTAATGCATAAGGAACAATTCCTAGTCAGAAAGAACAGCATGTGTGCTAGCCTGCTTTTAACTGCTTTTTAATGTCATAGGAAGACAAATTTCGAAAAAGGAAGAATCTCACTCTGAATATCACTGTTTTACTTTAAATCTAAACTAAACGTGTTTTCTCTCTGTGTGGGACAGGCTCTGCAGCTGCCCCCAGAGAGGAGAGCCTGTTTCTAAATCATCACTCTGCTCATAAGGAAATTAAAAGTAAACTGCCTAAAAATCACGCACTCATCATCTACATTCTCTCTTTTGTGCTGAAGACTTAAGACAAATAAATGAAGTATGTCAGCAACCTTTGTGAGACAGACTAGACTTGCAAACCTGCAGTGCCTGCACGCGAAGCTGAGGTGTTGCTCCACAGCTTTACAGCCACTGATACGATACGCTAACTTCTGGCCTTAACACACTGAAGAAAAATACTAATTGTGAGACCATGCATCACTCCTCCCTATGAGCAAAGTAAAAGTGATGAAAAACCTCAGAAGAATGCCATCATTACAGTCTGATGATTAGAGCAGTGCCACAAAATTCAGGATGCTTATACAAGATGGACTGGTACATCCTCTCACATCACAGTTACCTTCTCAATAACATTCCATAAACTTTCCACTGAAGGACCCTGCGTTATTTCTCATCTGCAAAATGCTCACAAAGGGCAGCTCTGCTAATCAAACCCTTTCTTTTTGGTGGCTGCCAGAATTCGGTACTGCAAAACAGAGGTACGCTTCCAGAGTAACATCTGTACGTACAACTTATGTCAGCAATCTAAAGGTACCTTCCTCAGGCATGTAGGTTAACAGCCATAGAAAAAGAGGTTGCAAACAGAAATTAAGTATAATGTGGGAACAAACATTTTGGATGCCTTAGCTGTATTGGGACTCCTACCTTTTGAAACTAGGAGAAACTAGCTTTCTCTGAGTTAAGCTACCTGAAAATCCAGTGCACAAGCAGCTACGCTTTTACTGACACACCACAAGAAACAACAATCCGTGCATGCCGTCTTCAGAGTTGTCTTTTTAACTAATTGCCTAAAACATAGAAAGAGACATCCTCTAACCACAGCCCCGGGAAGCAGGAACAATAAAACTCCGATACAGATGGGCTTCCCTTAATCATTGGTGTCACAGCACGTATCTACTGCAAATGTCCAATATCTCCCCTTAAAAGGCTTCCCCCCGCCCTTCTCAAAGGATATATAATTCTGACAGACTGGTTCGCCTTGGATGAAGCTTTCCATGCCAGAAACCTGCCTCCTTGCTGAGTTGTTTTGGGAGATTTCAGCAAAAGCATTCCCCCAGGCCTTTTCAAGAAAGAACACCCTCTTTTTCCTTTGCTCATGCTGAAAAATTTTGGTGACCTTTCCCCTGAGAAGACAAGCACCCCGAGGTTGACTAGCAGGGACATGAACCATACCCTCACATCTCAAGGAGAGACAGTAGCAGACGGGGGCATAATGGAGACTTTATGTCGGTGCCCAAATCTCCACATATTTGACCATTTTGGGGGGAAGGTCTCAGTGACCCTCTGCAAACCTTATGCAATGTGGAGAAGTGTTTTGTGCAGTTCCAGGGCAGAGGAGACACAAAGGAGACCTACAGAAAGATGGGAAGGAGAAAACAGGAACAAAGGTTGACGGACACTAGAAGACAGAGACTGAATGTTAGCAGAACTTCAGAGGGCAGAAAAATTAGGAATGGTGATGAAAACATTGTCAGAAGAAATGAAAGACTGAACAAAAAGCTGAGGTATAGAGAGAGAGCTACAACAGACCTGGCAAAAAGACTGTGATAAGTTATTTAAGTATCTTCAGACCCGCCAACAGAACTATGGAGAGAGATCTGGAGTCAGCAGACACTGTGAAGATGGGAAAGAGAAAGACTAAAAAGTGATAAATCACATTAGGAAATGAGACAATATGGACTCACAGGGGTTGAGGATAGGATTTACTGAGAGAAGACTTAGGACAGATGGGCAGGAAGACCATAGGCAGAAGACTGTGCAGAGAAGAATGGGACGTCCGAGGTTAAAAGGCTTGCATGAGGAATCTTAAATACAAAAAGAGAGAGGCGGGGGACAAAAGATCTGGAGAGGAGACAGAAGACAGACTTCAACTAGTCCAGTAGTGATGGTTTTAAAAAAGTCACATGTGGAGTGAAAGGGTAGAGGAACTTATTCACGTAAAAGTCGTCTCCCAGATTTCAGATGGAGTTCAAGACTCCTGAAGCTCAACCTCTGTTTTCATCAAATATTTGTGAAATGCACTGACAACGCATACTGCACTCCCCTCTAGTTACTGTATAGATGACAATGACTTTTTTACTGATATTATTTTACTAATAGGAGTTCTTATATCAAATGACTGAGGTTCATGCAGTGGATCTAGATGTTCTCAATGGGCTGATACTGCTATGAGAGTGTATTTAATGTAACATATCAGATGCATGCACTGTAACAGCACATTTGCATTATTCCTTCATTTTGCAAAGGTAAAACACAAAAGTGGATGTTGTCTTCTACAGTTACAAGCATTTGTACAAATTATGAATATGGACCTCTGACTCCTGTATACCGCAAAAGTAAACCACATTTTTATTATAAACTCAGGGACGACACTTTACTTAGGAAAAAAGTTACTGAAGTTACTCAAATTGAAGTTTATGCCTACTCTAACTAAATTACTACTTGACAAAGTCAGGCTGGGTCCTGAAGAGGAGAAGGTCTGCAGGTTCTGCCCTGGCCAGTACACCTGTCAGCATGACACAAGCAGGAAGCAAAGGTATCCGATTTCTCAACACAAACTTGCCCAAAACACGCTTCAAGCTGTACTAATTCAAAATTTTAATTATACTTAACAGATCATCTGATAAAACATACCAAACAATCGAAAAGTTCACTATCTTTGTTACAATGCTTGCCTGTGCAAGAATCATGGCAGCATACCTCAAAACATTCATAATTCAACTGTTCTTTCAGGTCACAGACAAAATGGCTGTAAGGACTAGAAAAGCAGTTGTTTTTTAAAGCATATCTTGAGGAAAAAGTGCCTGTATGGCCTCCTGTTACTCATCCTAAGCCCATGAAATACTTATTGGCAATTTAAAAGAAGGCTGGAGAACCTCAGCAGGTCTGCAGTATCAGTTAAAGTTCACATTAGCCATGTCCTGTGAAGTTGATTTCTACGTCTGTCTAGCATTTTGGTGCTGTTAAGAACAAAGACCACACAGATACTCAAAAGCCAACAGAAGTTATGCCTTTTAGTTTATTTTTATTTATTTACTTATTAACAACCTAACAGCTTTAGGTCAATAAAGGCATCAAAAAGGGAGACATTCTATTTTCCCCCATTCACTCCATAGTCTTTTATGTCAAGCATGGTAACTCTACACGTTCTAAGTATAACATAGGCTGAAAGGACGCTGCCCAAAATACTTAATGAGCTGACTTTGGATATGATGAATAGTTCCAGGATCCTACATGCAATTTCACACCATCCATGTTAATGGGTCATTTGTGTACAACTGTGTGTGTTCTTTACATTTGTGTACACCTAATCTTGGAAACCAGTTCCAGGCACCCAAAGGACAAGAAGGTAATCAAGAATAGCCAGCATGGATTCACCAAGGGGAAGTGGACCACCCTGATAACCTTCTACAATGAAATGACTGGCTTGGTAGACAAGTGGAGAACAGTGGATATTGTCTACCTTGACTTCAGAAAGCCTTTTGATGCTGTCTCCCATAAGATCCTCATAGACAAGCTGATGAAGCATGGGTTGGATAAGTAAACAGTAAGGTTGATTGAAAACAGCCTGAACAGACAGGCCGAGGGTGCTGATTGACGGCACAAAATCTAGTTGGAGGCCAGTAACTAGCAGCGTACCCCTGAGGTCCTGTTTAAGGTATTCATTAATGAGCTGGATGATTGGAAAGAGTGTAGATGTATTAAAAAACAAAAACTAAAACAAACACATACTCCCCAATCCCCTCAGCTCCCCCAGAAAGCTTGACTGTGCATCACAGGCAAACATGCTTTGCTTTACACAAGAAATTTAGAGAACAGATTCTCATTTCTAGCTCCAGAACCTGTTTCAAACCACTGGAAATAACAGTAAGACCATGTTCTTTTTAACTATGTTTCCATTGTCTGCAGATAAGGTAGCATCAGCAAATCCCCACTACCAGGGGACAAAAAGCAATCAGCTAAATCTGTACCAACAGTTCTCAGCTGGGGATAGAGGGTGATTAAAATAGTACCTATTCATTTCTTCCTTTTTGTTCTTTATGCTATCCTCAGTCTGACATCTCTTCAGCTTTTAGCTCTTTGTACCTGGGTTGCCCTGCTTCTCCTTCCTCCCTCCCTCCCCCTGCAAAAAAATCCCCAAAACCCCCCCCCAAAACAAAAACACCTTTTTACTATTTTTAGTCTGTGTACATAAGCTGCTGTATTGCAGTCAGTTGCAAAACTCGCTAGACAGCTCCAGTTCCAACCAATTTCATATTCCCCTCAACTTTCCACTTCCTGGGTTTTCTCTCATTTCCTCATACTGTTTTCCCTCTAATGATTTTCTCTCTCCACTTAGCACTTAGCATTTGCTTATGCTTTCCTCCACCAGCTCCCACCTTCATGTATCTCTTCAGTTCCCACACAGTTCTTGGGCAGCAGTTGTCCTTTGATCTTTCCCCAGCTCCCCTTTTCCCATTCTCATCCCATTTCTTAACCAGCTGCCAAAATTTGACCCATGTTTATCTGGAAAATAAGACAGATCAAGCCGTTTCACTTCATCTTAGTTTGGCTCAGCACCAGTCAGCTGGCTGCCAAACTAAATGGCCTCAAGTCATAGAGGCTCGGATAATCAAAGCCTGCAAGGCTGTGACATTCCTGCAGATGTCTGTGGAGTCTTCCCATCCTTCTCACAACCACCACCCTTGGTTAGGTCACTTACTGCAGCATTGCTAAGGCAACTTGTGGAGAAAACATATAGAACAGGCTCCTCTGCAACATGCTTCCAGTCACACCTCCCTCCCCAAAGACCAAGCAAAGAACACACACAGCCTGAGGTAGCTGGTTCCCCGCTGTCCTCACCGTTTGGGAAGGAGCTCCTTTAAGCCCTCAACACCTACCTAAGAAAAGCCCCACTGCCAACCACTACATCTCTCAGATAGGCTGTCTACTGCCACACAAAGCTTTCAAGATTCATTATTTATCAATTGCTGTAGGAAATACGCTGGGGTATTTCACAGGCATTTTCCTCCAGTTCTTTCATAACTTCAAGAGCATTTGCCACATTTACTCTACAGCTACTGTAGCAATGCTTAAAGTATTTCTAGCAAGCACTTGTTAGCCTCCCTACTTGTAAATGGAAAAATCTGTTTCAAGATTTTAACGATCGCGTCCAGTTCCTCAAGTTGTATAGTTTACTGCAAAGGAGGATGAGTGAGAGCTAAGGTTTCCAAAACCACGGAGGTCATGCCTAGTGAACGGTGACTACGCACGGAAGCTGGCTGGCTGGCTTCTGCAGCATATGACAACCTTAAACACTCCAAAATGAAACTTGGGCAACAGTGAAGGTAGAGAAGCAGCAGCAGCTACAGAAACCAATAAAGTCTTGCACAAAAGCCTTCTTTGTGAGAACTCCTGAGGGGTGGGGGTATTTAATCATGACATATATTTCTGTTATCAAAGCCTTAGCGTTTTTTCCCATTCATTGCTTGGGGGACCAAGCAGGTTGGAACTCTGGGTGGGGAGAGTGTCTACAGCTGACTGATACTTCCTTTTGCAGATGACCTTATACAGCTACCTAAAGCTATATATTCTGGAAACAGCGCATCAAACATGCGGCTCCCAAGAAATCCTTCTTTGTGGGTAGTCCTACACACACAGGTTAAGTATGCAGACTACACACAATAGCTAAGGGGCTTAATTGTCGTCTTCAAAAACACAAGAGAACATGACTCTGATGGCACAGTTACAAGTACATGGAGTGAGCAGAACAATCCAAAGAAGGACTCATCCATATTTTTCCCTGTACTAGAAAGAGGAAATAAAAGAGACGATTCATCTGGGGATTGGACAAAAACTTCACTGCTGCTAGTAAATGCTACACCCATTTATTAGCACCATCCACTCAGAATTAGTATTGAAGAAAACATAATTCCTTCATATCACAGCCAAACGATAGGGTTTTCCAGCAGATACACATGCCATATTCAATACTACAGGCCAAGGACATGGAGCAAACAGACTGCAGCTGTGAACTGCATGAAAGAGAGAGAGAAAAAGGCAGGAAAGAACTTGCAGGACTAGGATTTGGTGAGGGGGAAAAGATCAGTAAGAGAGACCCTTCAGATAAAGCATTTAAAGGGGCCAACAAGCTGTCTGCTGGTTGCTTCTTGCTATATATTCTAGGAAACCGAGCACTGTTTGTTTTTTTTTTTTTTTTTTTTTTCCTTTTTGGTAAATAAACATTACTGCAAAGAGTTTACCACAGTGTTTGCTACAGCTGTCAACCGTAGAATTGTTTTTCAGTTATTTCTTCATGAACACATAGTAACAGCTTAGATTTATCTAATCAAATAAAAACTAGAAACGTACAAGAACAATGATGTTATACTCATTAATAAAGACCAGCAAATGCCAACTCCATCTGTCCTGCTGTGAAATCAATGTGAAAAATAGTCTTATGGAACAGTTAACGCCATGCTAACCAAGACTCCTACCTTCACAATACTTTTCAGATCCTGCACGTACATCCTCTCCGTCTCCAGAATCTCTTGGACAACTCTGTCTACGTAGAGGAGCTTGGGACTAGTGGGCTCTGTGACCAGGGACATTGCACAGTTTTTGCTCACTCCTTTTGCTTCTGTCTTCCTTGGCATGCTTAGCCTTTTTTCACGGCTTTCCTCAGGATCCTCTTGCTCCGCAGGGGAGTTTTTGCGTGGCTTGTTGCTGGAAAATCGCCTGGCTGGTACCAGTTCTAGCTTGATGGCACCCGTTTCTTTATCCTGGTTGAACAAGCCCAAGTGGCTGTTTGAAACCAAGGTCATTCTGCTTCCAAAGGAGCAGTGGCTGTCCCTGGAGGAAGCAGAGGAGGAAGTGGAGCTAAAGCTGACGGGACGGTCACTGTCTGACAAGTCCATGGTTTTTTTTTCACAGTAGCGGAAAGGTCTGCTCTCCTTGTGCAAATCTTCCTCTTTTGTCTTGGCGTCAAGGGCCTCTGTCACAGCTGGTAAAACATCAAGAGGCAAGTGGAAGTCATCTAAAAAAATAAACAGAAGAAGTGGGTTTACTGATGCTGCTCCACGTAATACAAAAGTTGACAACAGATACTTTTAAACCTTTTTGCATACAAAACTACCACAACTCTATTTTAACTAAAATACAACCAGAACAACATGAGCTGGAGGTCACTGTGGCTCTAACGCTTTTTAGGTGGTGGGGATCCCCCCCCGGGGGCTATTATACAGGCACCACATACCTCCTGCTCAGATCTGTGCCTCTGGTACCTCCTCCTTGTGCCAGTGTGCTGCGCTCGGTGCTACTGCCCGTGCTGCCCAGGCTCAGCACAGGAGAGAAAAAAAGACTCAAAGATTTTCCCTAAGGTTAAAACAACTGAACCAAACCAAAACAAAAACCCAACAAATCTCTGTTGGGAGCAGTCCCTGCTACCTCCAAGCTGAGCACTGACCCTGGTTTGGAGGCCTTGGAAAGAATGACACAGTGATACCAGAGAGTATCTTTCGTTTTGAATATTGTAAGGCCAACAGTCAAACAAAAACTAAAAGCCGTTATCAATTACCAGCTCTGTGGCTTGTACAAAAACACTAAAACCAGAACAATTTCCCAATGAAAATAATGTAGCTTCTGAAAAAAAAAAAAAAAAAAGAGTTCCCGCAGGAAAGAGCGCTGCCAAATAATTCAGTTTTCTACTGGGAAAATAAGTCATTCTAAAACAGTTCAGCTCAAGGCAGAATATTACCCCCTGCTGAACTGACCCAAAGCTGTTTTTCAAATCAGTGCAACAACAAAATAAGATGTCTGTCTTCCTGTCGGCATTTCAATTCTACTTTCTTTTTATTGCCGAAATGCCCTGCAGGACACTGTCCTCGATGCAATGCAGATTGCACAACTCTGGCCAAGTTGGGCGTGATGCACCATGACAATCTGCAAAAGCGGCTGCAGGTAAATTCAATAGTTCAAGGTTTTGTTTCAGCAAGAAGTGTCCACCCAAAGAAGATTTGCCTCAAAATTAAAGAATTTCTGAATATCTGTCCTGTGCAAACGGGAAGCTTGTGACAATTTAGGAAAAAAAAAAAATAATCAATTCTGAAGCTACCCACGCAGTGGTCGTTTAGTCCTTATTTTACTCCAGCGACAACCTCATTTTTCAAAAATCATACCGGCAATTACAGCTCTAGACAGCAGTTTCAGGAAAGAAACCATAACGTCAGTGAGCTGCAAACTAAACCCGCCCAACCTTTAAGGAGGCCCTTAACATGAGGCAGCCTCGCCACGCAATTACAAGCAGAAACCTCCTGGCCACGGCTCCCGCTGCAGCTCGTCTAGGGCAGAGGGGAGGGAGAATTTCATTCCGAGCAGAAAGCCACTCTCTCCTTTTTCAAAATCAAACACTACTATTCAATTAAAAAAAAAAAAAAATCCAAAGCAAACAAACAAACAAAAAAAAAAAAACCAAGCCAAAAGAAAAAGCACGGAGAAGAATGTTTATTTGGCCTATCTTGAATGCATAAGGTTTCATTTGTACATGAGTAATTAATACTGCCTTTTCAGTGATGATAGTATTAGCTTTCTGTTAAGGAGAAGTATTGCCCTCAAGGTAACGTGTGGAATTAACACTGAAAGTAATTTGCTCATTACATGGGTCAGAAATTGGCCATTAGATTAGAAACCTAATTTGGCACCTCTGTACCCCTGGGTTTTACCTTGAAGTCTGAAAATCTATAGCCTTTCTTTGGGCCAGGTGCTTCTGGTTTTGCAGCACAGAAGTGTATTTTCTTATCCTTCTTGAATAAACCACATCAAGTACAAACTCCAAAATAAAATCTAAAGCAATAAACCAGGAAAATATTTAACTGACAAATGCAGTGAGGTTCTCTTGTTTCTAAACAAGTACGGACAAAGATGTTTACCTTCCTATTGCTTGTGATAAGAAAGTATGCATTTCTGATAAGGAAAAATGTATTTTATCAGCTTTGGATCATTTTTCACGTTCAGTTAGAAAGCACAATGTTGCTGTGCAGATGTAAACCCCCTTGAAAAATGCACAGGATAAACAAGATAACAAGGATATCCCTTCCGCTAACTTACTCCAAGATATTTTACTAAAATTACATGACAAAGAAACACCTGATTAGCCACACTTAGGGAGGGAAATAAAGGGTCCCTGTGACATTCCATTACCCCATGCTCTTTTCTTCCGGTTTCACTGATATGCGGTTTGCCTCTCAGATAACCTGAAGGTATTAATATGTAGAATTTGCTTCACAAACATTGTCAAGCTCATTAATAGAAAAACCAAACAAAACACCGTTCAGGTCAATGAAATTGGAGTCAGAATAAATGTTAAAAGTAGTTTTTCATAAGACTTACTTGTAGCCAGAAACATTGGGATATCTTAACATGTCTTAGAAAAACACCACACACAAATCCCCTTATTGTCTTTTTTTAATAACAATATCATTGCTTATTAAAAAACCCAAGGATTAGTTGTAATAGTTCAAATGGGCTTGCTCTTTAACACCTGTATTCCCACTGACCTTGGCGAACCCCAGGCACCTGCTAGGCATAGCTAATTAACTGCATGCAACACAGTTGACTCAAGGGCCTCCATTTTTTATACAAATTACTATTCCTGTGTATTTCTACATAAATTACACCAAGCAAACTATTTCCTACTTGAAAATCTTGGTCTGTTTTGTCCTCAAAGCCTCACCTTGACTGCTAGTCTCAAAAGTTATTTTTTACTTCATACTTACTCCTTTCCCAGCCAGGTGTAAATTGATCATTTGGCTTCTCTGTGGACAGTTTTTGCTAAAATTTTGTCCATTATGTCTCTGACCAGTGAAACACATTTCTCGGGCTCCACTCAGACGGCACCTACGCAGCTGGCGAACCCGGCAGAAAGGCAGGGCCCAGGGATTCCAGCGTGGCACAAAACCAGGAAGCATCTTCCTTCCGTCAGCTGGCAAGTCCTCTACCAAACTCTTTTTAACCAGCTCGTGGAAGCCAAGACCTGGGGACAAGCCCTGCCTCTGCCCAGCCCTCAACTGCTGCCCCAGCTACAGGTAGCTGTTACAAACCCACCGCCCTTCCCAATAACGCAGGATCTCTACATCTTCCAAGGCTCCACAGGTTTATCTTCAGAAACCTCTCAGACTAGGCAGCATTAGCACCGCTGTGGAAATCAGGAACAGGTATTTTAGATTATTTCTGCAGTCATAAGAACATCAGAAAAGGCAGCAGCTGAGTCCAGTTCATTACCACAGCCACATGCCCACCCTCTTTTCTCTTGTCGGGGTCTGCATTTCGGAGCTCTGGTATAGTTTTACCGCAAAGTAAGATCACTCTTGTGCCAGCTGCCCAAGGTTTGTACCAACTGCCTCGTGAAAAATTCACGGGTCAGTCAATGAGAGTGAGGGGACAGGGGAAACAGCCTGCCCCAAGATTGCCCTCAATGTATCATCACCGACCCAGTGCCTTTGCAAACCCTGTAACCTCTTACAAATTTCTGTCTTTGATACAAATGTACTATAAAAAGCAAGTCCATTTCTCCCATACCCTGTGTCGTCGTGTGTCCCGTCCGTTCCCCCGCCAGCAATTTCAGCATCAGCACCCACGGGTGCATTCACCAAAACTCAGGCTGCAAACAGTTTGTGTGACTGTAGGTACCCCCGGACCCTCAGGGACGCACACGGTCTGAGCAAGTCTTGTACGCCCTGACCCGGTTCACTGCTTTTTGCGTTAGGCATTCTTTTGTTTACTGAACCTTTTCAATGACGAACCAAAATTATATTGAGAACTTTTGTGAGCTGTGAATAACGGTATTTAACTCAGTCTGGGGAGGAGGGGAAAAAAAAAATCTTCAATTTGCATACTTCAATTAAGGAATAACAGTAATTACTTGTTAGTTCAGCACTGAAAGGAGGATAATTACTACTTGTCCCTACTCACAAGGAAACACACTCCCCAAACAAGGTCATTTCTTGCTGGTGCCTTTGCACGAATTCAGTTAGCCTCTCCCCCTCCCCAACCCCTGCTCCCTCCTGCCCCCCAACACACACACACATGCACGGCACAACCCCAGAGTGCTCCCCAGCAGCAACAACAACAACGACACAGCCCTACTCTACAGCTGTGCAAGAGCAAGAAACACTCATGTCTCACCCCAACAGGCAACTGTAGCGTTAGTGACATCATTGAAGGCACACGCAAAGCAACTACCTCGGCGTTTCTCATGTTTTCAGCGTGCAGTCATAAACAAGTTCACACCAAAAATGCACACACTTCTTCTATCACTCACTTTGCTTTAACAAATACCTCCTTCCTGTAACTATATTCGTGGTAATGATAAAGGGTTTTCCATTATCTCTGCAGCTTTGGCTACACTAGAACATTCTCATACAACAAGAGATAAAGTGCTTTAAGGCAGTTTTATATTTCAATACAAAGATCCCCGAACCCTATCTAAATATAAGTGTTTATTCCTCCCAGTTGTTTACTGCACATGGCATTTTACAGCATACCACATGACTAAAAGCTCACAAGTCAATTTATAGTCATAATTAGTATTGCTGTTGCCTTTCTCCTGGCATGAAAAAGAGCACCTCAGATGTTATCTACAAAGTCACTGTTACCAGAAATTACAGGCTTCACATCCTCTGGAAGTTCAGCTACATAAAAGTGATGAGACTACAAGAAATCTTTCCTGTATTTTCCTTGAGATATTTTCATATTTCAAATAAAGCATTCACACTGTGGATAACAATTAAGCAAGACTGTTTAGAACAATTTCTACATTCAGCACTGGAATTGAGAAACATAAGTCTTATACAACTGCCTAAGATTAAAATACATTCACTACAAGAATCCCAACATGATCTTAAATACACTCCCCATATCTTCTGCACTGAATATTGTTCAAGTGAAGGTCAGCAGATTTTTAATTACTAAATTTGGCATACAAACACATATCATTTCTGAAGCTAACACACTCTGTGAACAAAATCACATTTGAGAGCTACAATATTTGCAGGATTAGATCTCTAGTCTGAACTGTCACAAATGATATGCTGCCAAGTACTTTAACTGAACTTTGAGCAACAGAAATCCCATTTACTAGAAATCTTACGACAAGCGGGGGGAAGTCACCAACTAATGTGCCTCTGTCTGCCCCCCCCCCC
>VXBL01000245.1:4220693-4247898 GCA_013400195.1 Aramus guarauna | reverse complement strand
CCCATTTAAAGCAAAATAGCGTCTGTCACAACCAAGCACGCTAATGTCTGAGAACGTTATTGCAAGGGAAAACCCTCGCCGACAGTATCTCACCCCTGAGGAATGTCTCTGGCTCCTTGCACCCAGGACGAACAAGTCCTCTCTATTTTTCCAATCCTCTCCGAACAACTCACGACCTACCTGTGCGGCAGAGGAGAGACGCGCGCTCTGCCTTCAGCTGTTCCCGCATTACCTCACTGGGCACTCAGGTAAAATGAGAAGCTCTTACTAGTCTGTACAACTCCTTCGCCAGAAATATTGCATGAGTCAGCTTTTATCTATCAAAACCCTAAACACAAAGGCTTTACAGAAACCTGATTCACAACTTTCTCACCGCCTTTCTCCCAGCGCACCGACAGTCTACGGCATCGCTAAGAGCTTTAAATGAAACATGACATCATGCAATTCAGGGACAGGACAATGGCCATCACTGTGGGTAACTTTAAAATGCACACTTCACTGAGCAACACCCACTAACCTCCATTTTTCCAGGCACAACGCTGTGAAAACATCAAATACAGCCCCCGCTTCCACAGCGTTTATTACGCTTTGCTCCTTGATTTGTAGACAGTATCGATAAGCATGTAAAGCAATTAAATCACCTGCTGGTATTGTGAAATTTCTGTGTTTACGGTAGAAACTCCCATGAACCTGTGACATAATAGGGTGATCCTCAGCAATAGGATTCTTCTGGATCCTATTCTGTCCTAAGATAAACAGGAAAAGGCTTTTGCAAGGGTGCTTGCAAAGCTTCAGTGGTTTGTTTGTTTTTTTTTTAAAGGGAGAGAGGAAAGAGTTTTGGAAGAAAATATGAAAATCAAACCATTAGGTGCTCTGTGCTGAATCACAATGAAGCAAAGTAAAAGAAAAAAAAAAAAAAAAAAAAAGAGAGCTTTGCAGGGAAGGGGATAATAAGAGGAGAAACAGGAGAAAGATGAAGAAACAGGGAACAGGAGAAAAACGGATATAGATCGGTGCTAACCAGTGGGAAAGCTGTTGGGTCTCTTGGCCTGCGGAGGGGGGTGATGCATTTCCATCTTGGAGCTGGGAGACAAAAGTAGTGAAAAGAGTTCCCGGCTGCTGGCACCACTTTCCAGGTGTGCTCTCACAGCTGCATGCTCAAACCTAGCCCACACAGAGATACTCTATCTTTAAAATCATACTTGAAACTCACTCCCTCTCTCCTTGTACATAACACGTCCTCGGCTTCGTTCTGAGTTTTCCTGAAGAGCGCAGTCCTTGAACAACGCCTTTCAGCAAGAAGCTGGAGGTAGGAAAAGGAAGCGAAGATGGCCTTGAGACCATTCGCAAAGCTGTGAAACACTTTGATCCGAGCGTCAGGGCCGTCGGGGTGAAAGTCTCTTTCACCCAGGCTAAAAGATCAGGTGTTTACAACCTGCTGCCACGTCTGAGATCACTGAAATACGCTCGCTATCAAACACATTCTCCTGTAGTTTTTCAGCTGTGTTTTTTGCTTAGTTGGTTGGGTTTTTTAATACTTGTGTATTTGCATTAAGAGACACACATACTTTTTGCAAGATCTGTGCAATACTTCAGAGCCACCATGCACCTATAAGTCCTGGACACACTCACAGACACAGGACAGCCAACACTGTCCCAACGTCCTTTATGCATAGCGCAGCTCCCAGGTACTCAATCAAATAACCTGAACGTGGCAAATTTACCATACATCTGCTGTGCTCCACATTCACACACGTTTCTGTCAGGAACTAACGATTCACGGCCCTGGACCTTTGCTTCCTCACACCTCCTGCCCACCTTGCCTGTGGAGCTTTTATCACCTCTGAGAGAGGTTGTAATTAACTCCTGGGCAGACGTGTAGAGCATCCACCAGACACAGGGCATGGCTTAGTCACTTCTCTGAAGCCCTGTGTCATAGACACAATACCAGCAAGCTTTGACATTTAGCAATGACAAACCTCCTGAACTCTGAAGGCTTGAATCCAGCCCGGTGACAGACTGACCCAGAGGCAGTCGGTGACAGAGAGCTTCCCACATCTGCTTCATCAGGCTGGGCGTAAGCAGAGGTTGCGGCGATGGGGCACGAGCTGCTGGTCTGAACCAGCACAGTGAGCTCTCATGAACTTCTCAATACTGTGCGTGGGGGGAGAGAGGAACAGAGCTGAGGTCCTTTGCTCTGCCCTGCTCTTTCACTCTCCCTTGCATCCTCACGTGTAAGTCAGCAGAAGTTTACCCCACACATTAGGATTTCCCCAAGAACGGTCCCTCGCCCCCCATCCCTTTAAATATGCATAGCACTGAGAGCTGTCAGAGCAGGAGACTAGAAACTCAAAGCCTTCTCTCTTTTACTGTCTAACGTCTATCACCAATGAAATGGTACGTAAACGTGCCAGAAAAATAATGGGTTTGCCCTGCTTCTCATTTTCTAACATTTCATATCGCCTGGGTTTGGCTTTTATCTGCATTATCTTTTAGGAGCTGGAATTCTGTCCCTTCCTCCGCCCCATCTCCTCCTCTCTCCCACTGTACAGAGTGCCATAAGACCACATTATTAATACACCAGGATTAAGAGTTGAGAATGGTGACCTGCTTTTTGTTTGGAACAAAGCCTTGATTTTTCTAAACTTGAACAATAAGTGGAGTTTATAGAGGTTAGGAATGATGTTATTCTCTAATTCCCAGTTGGCTAAGAATTTACTGAAGAAGTTATCCTCAGCAAAATTTAAAAAAAAACAAAACATAACTCAACCACAGGGTACATTCAGGCTTAAGGACACAATGACATCTCCACTGAAAGTGCAATGTAATGTATTAATAACTCTCTGCAATGCAGTAGCTATTTAATCTGTATACAGTACTGCAGAGACACCTAACAAAAGAACAAGCCATCACATGCTGCTGATGTACTGCAATACAAACAGAGCATATGGATCCAATGCTCCATTTATAGACCTTTTAAAAGAATTATTTTCCACCTCCTTGTTAATTTTGAAGGCTTGCTTCCCTCNAAAAAAAAAAAAAAAGATGGCCTGGTTCTGTAAATCAATCTCCAAATCAGAGCAAATGAAAATTCAGTGAAGACGTTTAGATATGAGTATATATGGAGGAGCAATACCCTAGATGATAATGCAACCAAAGCTTTTACATCCTTTTCTTCTCTGCCCATACTGGCACATAGTGAAGAAGACTAAACAGTAATTGTTCAACATGATGTTGCTTGTATTTTTAAGTATTTTTACATTCAAACTTACGTGCGGTGACCTGAATGAAAACCCACATGGACTCTTCTTCCCATACAGGATCAGGCCTTGCTGCTGGCACACTACTAGTGTCTTTCCATCCTACGCCACATCACTGCAACAGTGCTTGGACATCAGGTCTGGTTTTTACTTCTTCCTGGACTAGTCTGCTCCTCTGAGGAAATATCCTGTCACGCCAACATACTACCGCTAAGGCAAGTTTTCAACTTCATCTAACCCAGCTAAATTTGCTGCCGAAGTTCACAACCTTTCAAAGCCCACTGCAGCACAAGCACGCTGGAGGTCTTGGCTAGGCATCCCCAACACAGCACGAGATGCGTGTTGCTTTACCAAGAACACTGGGATGTTTTTAAGATTAAAAACTGTAAACTGTCTCATAGCTAGCAATGTAAAGTAAGCAAAGTAAACTTCAGAGGGATGCACAGTTTCAGTAGAAGGAAACATAGCATCTTGGAATCATTATTACTAGTTACACTGAAAAATGTAATTGTGTGACCACAAAGAAGTCATCTTCATACAACTCACCTCTTCCAATTTAACAAGAACTCATAACTACAATATCTAGCACAAACAGATTAGTCCTTTTAAACTTATTTTAACAGTCTGTTGTTCACTTCTGCCACTGAATTTTCCATTGACTTACAAACCTTTCCAGTGAAAATCCTGCCTGAGAAAACCCCCACATTTTGTAAAAGCCAGTTCTCTGGAATAGCTGACTTTGTTAGATGCCAAGTACAAGTGAGTTTCAGCAGCTTTAAATAATTCATGTTTTTCTTTAAATCCAGCTAAATGATTTCTCCCGTTTGCTTTTGAACTGGAGGCACTTACTGGAACCTCCTCTGCACCTCAGGAAATTTAGCAACTAGAATTTTGAAACAAAACTTAAATAATAACACCAGACTTATATAACAGATCTTTGCATTTACAATCAAATAAAAACTTTCTTCTGGGTTTCCTATCTTAACTAAAAATAAAAGCTGCAGAAAGCAGTATTCATCTTTACAGCTTGGGGAGAAGAATCCTTAAATTCTATGCAGGTTGTAGCTAAGACATACTGATGGTCTGGCTCCACCACCGATTGGCTCTGGCATTTCAAATCATCGGTCATTTTGTCATGCCCACCCTGCTAAAAGGGAACAGGAGGTATTAGTATTTTGAAACCTCACAGCACTTTCAATCAAAATAAATAAAAAGAAACTAAGCAGGTGTTCAAGTTCAAACATACTGCAGCTCTTCTCACTATGTTGCTTCTATAGCTAAGTATGGTATTTTACGTAAATAAGGTCAAGAAGACTAAGACTGTTAAATGCTGACAAAATAACTGATCACAGCAGAAAAATCAAGGTGTCACACTGCTGCCACATACAAGAAGTCTGTGGAAAAACACAGTCACTCCAGATCTTCATTTTTTATTTTCTACTGATGATCCTATCACATCCCAACTGCTATTTACCTTGACTTGGTCCTTCCCCACCCTTGTCACTAAGCTTTAAGGGATCCCTGCAAAAGCCACTCCAATAGAACCAGGCTTGTGATGAAGAAGTGGCTTCACAATGCTTTCGGAGTTGCTTTAAGGCCATTCTCCAGTGCGTGTAATACTTCCTACTACTTTTTAGCTGAGATTTCATGAAGACAAACCATTGAGAACGACAAAATTCCTGTCTCAAAGATGAAATACTTTTCTTAGAGCTTGTGTATGCAAGAAGCAAAGCAGGAATGGAGATGATTTGGGATCACTGCAGTGTCGGTGTACAGGGCAGCATAGCCTCTGCACCCACGTGTTAACGGTGTTAATGCCCGCAACACTTACTGACGTATCAGTATTCAAGATTAACAGTGCCAAGAGTCACACTTCAGAGGCTTGGACTTGCTCATAGTGAACATTTGGTGCATAATTCACAGCAACTGACTTACTGAGTCATAAGCCTTTCTCTGCACTTTCTTCTTATTAGAACAATAACGTGCTTAATTCAAACCAGAAAGACAAGCATTTTATTAAAGCTACATATATTGCAGAGCCCCTATGCGTTCTTTACCAACAGCTACAGAAAAATAATCCTGTGGACTTAAAAGTATTAAAATCCTCTAACATTCCTATTCAGAGGTACTTTAATTGAATTTTATACACACGTAACACCCTACCAAGAAAGTCAGTAGAAAGGGATCTTCAGATTTCTAATGACCATTGGTTTTATTATTTTTTGTCAATCTGGAGGGAAAAAACCTGACAAACAAGAGAAACCTCATTCATAAAAATGTACTACTACATGTTTTACAGCAGGGTAAGAGAAATTTAAAACATTCATGAAAAGACATCAGGTAACAACTCTCTGCTACCATCCTTCTGCTTTCCTGACTTTTGCAATCAGTACTATATTACTTCTCTTTTGCAGCCTTCAAACACACTTACACTGGCCAATTTTCAGACTGCTTGTTAACTATAACAAACAACATCTAAATCCATGTGGACCAAACAACTGCTGCTATTCAGTAAACAATTCAGAGGAGCTTTCTCAATGTTTAGACCAGAGACAGGGAAAACAGAAACTTAGACTCCCCATTTAAATCCTCTCAGTACAGCAAAAGGAGTTATTTTTCTCAGATTTCTGCTTCCCGCTGCATCTTTCTTCCAGATAGGGACATTCAATCCCACCATTCTTCTCGTTGTTTGGGTTTTCCACTTGCTTGTTTTCTTTGAGAAAGGAGTAGCAAATCCCTCCCCTATTTAAATATCAGAGCTGGGATCCAGATCAAAATCTCAAATCCAAAATACACAGCCTGGACTTGGAGAAACTTGGCCGCAAAGGCAAAGGCTATGATCTAAGATGAGCGAGGGTGGGGGGTGAGGAGGGCAGGATGTATTAACTCCGCGGTGGAACTGCAGGGTTTTCCCAACAAGCCATGCTAGAAGACAATTCCTTTTGTTGTGCCTGTTTTTATAGAGAACATCAAAGGTTTCCAACTCCGTACCCTATACGCATGGGCATTTACAAGGTAATTTGGTGCATGGCTGTTAATGCTACTCCAGTCTCACAACTTACCAGTCTGTTTATTTTTTTTTAAAACCTCACACAGTAAAACTTTTTTTTTGCCTTTTCCAAAACCCGCAATCAAATTAAGAACATTAAGCTGTAAATCCTCGCTGAATTATCTTCTGTACGCCCATACTTTTTCTTCAATCCAAATGTCACCTTCTAACTTCCCCCAGGGAAAGCTCCCCCTCAGCATTCAACCATGAAACTCAGACAAAGAGGCGGGGGGGCAGGGGGAACCCTTCCCCTGTCTGTCTGTCCTCCCTCCCATAGGTAGGCAGCTGAGCTGTAAGATCCCTGCAGGGGACTAACCACCTACAAGCACGAAGCTGGTAGGGTAAAAGAGCAGGCGGGAACGGCTAACCTCCCCCAGGCTCCTTCCAGCCCCTTACAAGGGGGCTACAAGCTGAAAATCGGTTTCCCTCGGTCTGCCCCGACATCCCAAGAGCTCCGAGACCTCTCAGGGCCGAACAAAGCCGTGCATTCACTATTGAGCGCCGAGGCCCAGTGGCACACTGAGAGGCCACTACATTGGTATTATTCCACCACGTCCAGCCTGTTACCACAGCTATTAGCTGGCGTGCTCACTTTTCAAATCCCCATCTCTTTGGAAACCCTGACTACCATTGTTTTATTACAAAGAGGCACAGGTTAAAAGAAGTTTAACTGGGCATTTTCCTGCTCCCCCGCTTCGGCACTACCTATAATGTATTACTCATGTAGGCAGAATTTCAGTAAGACACATCTCACTTTTACAGTTATGTAGAAATTCTGTCACTACTGAAGTGTTTTATTAACAAAGATTTTGGCAAAAGATTTGTGAAGTTTGTGATTTAAATCAATAACAGAATGCAAATGGGTAGATGATCAATTATAACTATTTCATAAGATACTTGAACTGAATCGGGGCTTGCAAATAGTTTCTCTAATTTTCTTCAGCGAAACAAAAAGATGGTGGTTCTCCTTGATGTCATATTTCTTCTTTTGCATCAATTTCTATATACAGCCATTGCTTAAATCAGTTATACTTATTCCTGCATCCAAAAACATTTATCTCTCAATACAGTGAGGCATAAGAATGGCTCTGTTCTTCCCCAGGACAAGTAGCATGAGGAGAGTAAAACAGGTCCCTTTTGCAATTGATCAGCATCACTCAACAGAGCCCCCAAAGATATTAAAATTTCCACTCCAGTGATTTTTCAGTGAGTACGTGTTCTTGATAATCTAAAGCTAAAGGATTTGAAACATTTTAAACCTTTAAACTATGCACAGACCCGGCCAATTATAAATGCATTGCAAAACATTTTGACAGTTAGAAAAACAATCGAGGAGACACATTAACCTCCTGATGAAATTAGAGCAAAGTTCTTTGAAAACAATGACAAAGGCATCTGGCGCTGAAGGCCTGAACGCTGTATAGCAAGAAGAGTCAAACTGATCGTGGTCCTGCTGCTGCCTTTTGCATGGCAATGGCTGTAGCTAACCTCAAGTCAGAAAACGCAACATCAAAAACTGGGAAAGAACTCCATGGCTAAACCGTGACGTTCACAAGTATGTTGACAGACAGAAGAGAAGCTGCCAACAGATCACCATGGGTAAGAGATCTTCAATGGCAAAATTACCAGAGACAGCTGTAAGGATAAAAGCATCTCTCAACAAGCACAGCACAGATCCGCTGGAATTATCAAGAAGGGACTTCAGCATCCATTTTATGGTAAAACAATATAAAGCCATTTTTAGGACTTGATGAACAGCATGGTCACAAACTGTATTTCTACAAGACATCTGGCTTACCAGAAGACTGCACAAACTCTAATCCAGTTTAATCACTGCATTCAACCTACGTTGATTTTGTTACATAGGTGTTTTATTTATAACCTATTCATGCCTACAGGAAGAAGGATTTCCTGTGTTAGAAGCATATTGAAGAGAAAGTCCTGATGCTGCAGATAGTTTGTTGTTAATACTTTTGCATCTGCCAATAACTCTGTCTTGGAAGAGTACTGCACAGGGAGGAATGTGGGAAGACGAAAGCCTTGTGAGGCTCGAATGGCAGTCCTACCCACTCAATACTCTTAACCAGTCATCACTGCCAATTTATAGGCTTTTGAGTTGTGGTCTCCCATTTTCTCAATTTTCTTCGCAGTCACATGCTAACATTGACATACAGGGATGGGAGCAAAACAAATATCACAGGGATTTGCCAGATTTCTTACTGGAGGGACCATGAGGGTTTTTTGTTATCAGGGTCCATATACCCTGAAAAGGATAGTTCAAACTCCAAGTCCCACTATGTCAGCACTCTGTCTCACATCCAGAGGTGGCAAGAAACATATTTAAGATAAAAGACCTGATAATCACCATTAGCAAACAGGAAAACAATTATGGAGTATGCACTGAGTGTGTTACACTGGGGCCCACCATTTTCCTCCTGTATTGACATTCCTTTCTCTTATGTTTGCTTTTCTCTTTTCAAACTAACATAGTTAGTTCAGGAACGTATCGCTGATACTGGTGGTTCTGCTTTGAGCCTGTAATATTACTCTGCGCATAGTGATGTAGCTAGGAATCCCTCCTTAGCACTCCCACTCGCCCCCTCCATTTATTTATTCCCTTTGTTACTGAGATGAATGGGTGTGGGAAGTGACAGCTTATACTGTTAGTTTAAATAAAGGTAATTCACCAAGCAACTCCACATTCTCATCTGAAATAGGTTCATTTTAAAGAAAGAAAAAAAAAAAAACGTTTTCAGACTTGCCAAAGCAGAAGAGAAGGGATGTGCATGTGGCACGCACAGGGTTTTCCAATTTCCAAAGTGCTTAACCATGGACTTCTACATTAATTGTAAGGAACATTTATTGTATTTAAATCAGAAACTAGAATAGCCATCCTACTAATATTAACAGAAAATAATCATACTTCTTATTACTAACTAGGTATCAGTAGCCTAAGAGAATAATTTTTTACCTACTTAAAAGACGAACTGTTCTTTGTCACTGGGCTGTACCACATCAATCACACATTAGGCCACCTAAAAGGTTCAGTTGATATCCCATCAATATTTACATCTAGAGCTTTAAAATTAAATAAACAGTTTCTGAAAAAGGAGTTCTATTCTAACCTGCCAAAAAAGATAAATGGCTTTGGCTCATTTTCTCTATGCATGTAAGTCCTGAGCCCTTAATATCAATGATTTATCCTTTCCCATCCTCTGAACAAGTGAGTTAATGCAAGAGGAGCGTAAAGCCTTACACTTCAGCTGATACCCTGGGGTTCATCTCATGAGTTTGGTTACATGAAGAACAACTCACAGTGAATCAAAAAAACCCCAACCAAAAACCAAAAAACAACACAGTTGTGCTTCTCCAGATTATCTGATGCCATAATTTGCATGTGTTCTTGACTGAAACACTGATATTGATTGATGGCAGCCATATAGCTCATCAGAAATTCCCACTTGAAATGGACAGTATTTAGTACAATTTTAAGAACTAGAAATAAAGCATCACAGTAAAGGCAGAGATTATACATTACAAAATTTTAGCACTGCAGTTAGTCTGGTAACTTCGATGTTCCTCTCACGTAGAGCTCTATGTCACAGCAAGGGAATTAGGCCCCAATTTTCAGCCCGTTGCTGAGAGTTTCCAGATTTGATGTCCCTTGTCAATGCTAAGCACTTGGGGCTCAAGGCAAGGGGAAGCTGAAGGAGTAGGGAAACTTTAGAAAACAAGCCCTGGAGCTAGATATTTAGCTTGTGAAAGCAACCATAACTCATTGACTTTAACAGCTGACAAAAAAAAAAAAATTAAATGGCTGCTCAGTGCAGAGCGCAGTTTCCACCTGCCATAGGTCTTCATTGGCCGTGTTGGGAAAAGCCTAGAGAGGCCATGATCCACTTTGCTATCGCAATTAAAAAAAAAAAAAAAGCTCACTATGAGATTAGCTTCTCTCCTTACACTGCTGGTACAAGTCTGTCTACACACATCGAATGCATTCCATAGACAGCCGTTCTCAGCCTTGTGACTCAAGCGGTCATCCCATCACCATGGCCAGGGGTGATGCTGCAGGTCCTGCACCACACTCCCCAGCTCGAGCATGGTAGGATCTCCTCCAGCACAGCTGCCCTGTCCCGCTGGCTACAGAGCCCTCAGCTTAATTTTCAGTCTGTAGGGTCAGGAACAGGATTATGCCCATTTGGATACTTCTGCTGCAGTAGATAGACCTTATTTGTTCGCAATTAAAGCATAAAAAAATCTTTCAAATTTATGCATATATTTATGCATTATATATAATCATCATCTGTTGCCAGATGGCACAGCTTATTTTGAGAGAGAAGGACAAACTTGACCTGCTGTCACACCACACTATAACAACCCTCCACTTTTACTGGGAAAATATAGAAAACGTGAAGTCGTTTTGCTATAATGTTATGCTTTCCAAGTGTGATAAAAGTAGGATTGATGTTAAGTTGCTGAAGCCTAATGGTTTGATGGCTATAATACCCTGAGTCAGAAGACAGATAAAACTACTTCTTTCTTCCGCACCTACACGCACTAGTAACTTGGGATGCTCCTGAGCTTGGGGTCAGAGAGAGCATGCCATCAGAAAACACTTAGCCGGCAGATCCTGTAAACCGATTCCTTCCTGAATGGTTTAAACTCCTGCATTTCCCTGCCTGTTACAACAAAAAGGGCATTTTAGGATCTTCACACAGAGGTCGGTGGTCTTGACTTTTCAGACCTGCCTCACTTGCTGCCACGAACAGAAGGAAAGGATAGTCTCGACTTTGTTGCGCCTGCTTTTATAGTGAAGAATGGGTGGTTTAGCTAATTGCAAGTCAAGTTTACAGTAGTATGTCTAGGATAAGTAAATAAAACTTTTAAAAAATTCACCTTTTGTTACAGTAGATCAAAAGTCAACAGGCAATCACGTGAAGGAAGAGGAAGGTCTCTCTTGTTGGGTTTGTTGCGGGTTTTTTTGGTGGGTAAAAATCATTTATGTAAGCATACTCCCCCCCATCGCTCATTTTACACTCTGATCATAACAAAAGATGTTTCCTTCTGTACTTGTTACTCTGTACTTCAATCCCCCATCAAAAACAGCCAGGCTTGTAAAAACAGACATGTCAAAAGGTTAAGAAATGAACAAATAGATTTTCTCCAGCTGTAGAAAAGTAGCTGACAAACTCAACCTTCCAGATCACAGGAGAGAGGCATTACTAAACCAAATGTCTGGTATTGATTTAAAATGAAAATAAAGGAGTGGATTAAATTAATCTAGCAAAAAAAGCAAGCAACTGCATGAAGGAATAATTTCAGTCTGAGAAAACTGGGTGATCTCTAAGTGGGAAGAAAAGCATATAGATACATGACTTAGTATATGCATTATGAATACAAAGCAAAGTCCATTATAATAAATAACCAGTTTAAGTAAGCATTACTGAAATAATAAATATATTCAAAATAATCCTGTACCAGAATAAAGGTTGTTCAGCAGGCACTACAAACATTTTATAAACCTGACATACTCCTTTATTACAGAAGTTGTATCAAAATTTGAACTGCTCCTAAATATTTGATACTTTGCTTTCAACATTTGGTTTTTATGAAGGATGCAAAATGATCTGTATTTTTTCCTCTGCTTGCAACCTTTAAACCCAAACAAGACTTACACGGAAAGTTAACTTCTTTGGCAGGGTGGGGAAAGGGATTTCCTAAAGCCTTTCTTTTCTCCTCTTTCCTCCCCACCCTCCAGTAAATGAAATTAAAGGTCAGCAAGTATTCAGTGCAGTGGAAAGCCCCAGGTTATAAAAATAAAGGGATTAGGAAAAGCTGTCCAAGATTATAACAACTGGACATGTACTCTCTAGACCATTCTCAAAACCCAGACATGGTTGTAGAAATACACTAGGTATCCTGACATTGCTAGCAAACATGATTAAAGTATATTTATAAGCATTGTGAAAAACACACATCATACACAGGCAAAACGTATCTCCCCAAATATTTGCTTGTCATTTAAGAGATTAATCACGGAAGAAAACAATCATATAATGCATTTTCCATCTGCTGGTTATCTCTCTCTAAAGGCACAGGAAAAATGTATCTTTTAAAAATAATTTTTTTTTTAAAATAGCTATTTTATTACAGCCTATCAAAAGGAGTAAGAAAATATTTAAAAACTATGTTTTATATGCTACTCAAAATCCTTGCAAGAGGATTAAATGCTAATATGAGGATACCATAGGTAGCGATCAAAATATATTTAGGTTCTTAATTTTCAGACCAGTTTGGTCCCAGGGAACTTCCAGAGTCACTTTAAATCCCTGTTAAGCCCACCTGTGGGGTTGCCTCTCTAGAGCCCATACTCTGAAGCCCCAGTACCACTTACAGCAGCAGTAATGGTCCTGTGGCCACCCAGCTCAGTTTCACCTGCTCAAATTGGGCAGAGTACTTTGCACTTCTACAGTTTCTGTAAAAATTCAGCATAAAGCATGTCCGAAACATGAACTCTGCTGTTTCTCTCTGTATCTTCCTCCCCTCCCCCCCACCCGTCGCAAAGAGGAATGGCAAATGAAATACCCAGGAATAACAATATTTAGTGTTCTAACAGACCTTTTCATTCATATACAGCTATGTCAACCCACACAAAACACAATTATAAACGATGATCAAAAAAAGCCCCACAACATTTAATATTTGCCACTCAGTTAGTGAATTAAAGACACTTGGGCACATCAGGGAGATGACAGAACACATGCATACTGGGATGGACAAGCTGCAACAGCCGAAGGGACTGGTCATCCCAGCTATGCTAGACTCAACAACCAATTCAGCAAAAACCCACCTCAGAAAATTTTTGGCATGAAAACACAGGATATCAGTATTTGCCATTTTTCTTGCTATGTCATTCTTGGAAATTAAAGTTACCTTAGAAATTAGATGAAGTATCACAGTAAGCTTCCTATTTTAAATTACTCGACAGTCACTAAGTGCTTACTGTATTACATTATATAGCTGGCCCGTGACCAAAAATGACAAACAAAAAAATGCCATATATACTTCTACAGAACAGCATTACTAGTTTGTGGTTTTGTTTTTTTTTTTAATAAAAGGGTTTTGGGGGGTTTTTTAGGGTCTTATAGGAACTCTAAATATTGGTAGAAACTTTTAGAGGAAGCAGGTAAAAGTGAGAAAGATGGAAAAGGTAAAACAAAAGGAAAGGCTTACCCCAAAAACTTGTCCTACAGCAAATTCAGATTCATTTCCACTGGAGGCATAAGTCTATATACACTATACTTCCCATGTAGCCCAACAAATAATAGATAATTAGCTACTGTTGTATTCAAACATTCAAGAAACGTTATTGTCCGAAACATGCCTGCAGAGTACACCTCCCATCCCCCTGCGGTTACTTCTGCTCTTGTGAAGCCGTGTAACTCGTTACTCTCTTGGAGATGTTCAGCACAGGATTAATGAGCGGCTAAGAGCCATCCTCTCATTCCAATTTTAAAACCGCAGTTTTGATACCACAGCTGGACACCTGCCATCACTGCAGGCCTCAAAGAGGAATATGGCTTTAAAAAAAAAAAGAAAAAAGAAAAAAAAAGCATCTTTCGGGAAAATTCTTCTTCCCCATCTGCTGCTCTGCAGCATCTTCAGCCTCCTCAGGGAGCGCGTTTATTCCACCGCCAGTTTTGCATTCCAGTTCCAGAGAACTGCAGGCACACCAAGCAATATCTTTCAGTTATTTAAGTTTGGGAATCCTCCAGAATTGCTTTCCATAAGCTGTACGGGAAATGCTGCTTGGCAAATTTGCACTATGGCTGGGACTCAAACTCCCTGTACAGACTGCATAGAGGACTGATGGAAAAGACTCTCTTAAAATAGTAGCATCTGCTCCACCAGACACACACTGCATCACTAACCTACACTGACTGACATAATCTGACTAGTGAAATGGGAAATAAAAAAAAAAAAGAAAAAAATCTACTTTCTGCCAGCAAAAGAAGAAATTAGTTTGTTGAATATTAAATAAACTATAAGAATTTAAGAACAAAAAAACCCCTCTCAAACTTCTTAAATGCATGTATTTACCTATACAGCATCTCTTTATTCTCTCTTCTAGACACAGGGTTAACTTGCTGAAGTTACTAAGTAGCACCAAAGCCCCAGAAGCCACATACGTGAACATCTCTTTACTAAAAAGAGTAGAATATACCAGCCTAACTTCTTTCCCAAGGTATGTGTGAATACTATATTTTCTTTTTTTCAAATACAGTTCTGAAGGGACAGAGAGTTATCTTCTGGGGTTTTTTGGTGGGTTTTATTTATTTATTATTGTTTTTAAAGTACTATTGTCCCTAATGCAAAACTGAAAGCTTGCAAATCTTTAAAAAGACCAGAAATGAGAAGAAAAAGAAAGAATTACTGTCATGTAGCTACATAAGCAAGAAAGAGGTTTTTTTCTTTTTTCTAAGACTATTTTCAACAAAAGCAACACTTAAATATGAGCCTCAATCTGGAGCAAAGAATTAACTCTCTAACAAAAGCGAGATCTTAACTGAGGAAATCCCAGTGGTCTATAGCACTCCTTGCTAGCAAAGACAAACTCATGCTTATAGCATTAGGTCTGATACGTATATAGTGTTAGTCAATAAGGTAAGGGTAGAGAGCCATACATAATAAGGAACCAGCCACTGACATTTGCTGAACGCATGGTAATAATAAACACTGACCCTCCTATTAAAGAACTACAGGCTGGGCAGGGAATGGATCGAGAGCAGCCCTGAGGAGGAGGACTTGGGGGTATTGGTGGATGAAAGGCTCAACATGACCCAGCAATGTGCACTTGCAGCCCAGAAAGCCAACTGTGTTCTGGGCTGCCTCAAAAGAAGCGTGACCAGCAGGTCGAAGGANGGCTTTGGGCAACCTGGTCTAGTGGAGGGTGTCCCTACCCATGGCAGAGGGGTTGGAACTACATGATCTTTGAGATCCCTTCCAACCCAAACCATTCTATGATTCTATGAAACAGAATTCAAAACTTTGAACAGTATAAGAGTTTAGGTCCTAGAAGCATAAATTAGCTATTCAATGCACAGGGCACACCAGATGTGCATTTACCATATGTTCTAAAACACCACTGGTTGTGTTCACTATGGCTTATATTATTAGTAGTATGATGTGTACCTGAGTAAACTGTTCATAAAGAGTCAAAATATTACTTGAAATTATCCTAGCATTAAAAGAGAAGTTCCAGCTGTATTGGAGGGCAATACATATTCCCTTAAGCACTAAGCTGAACAACAACTACAATTTATTGCTCCATCAATGTTTGTCAAACCGGCTATATTGTTCTGTGCATGCCAAACAGTAAACTCAAAAGCAAGCTCCTGGAAAATACAGTGAACTAACTTCAGCGGTTATGAACATCACCAGCTACATGCTTCCCTGCATTTATTACAACACACCCCACAAACCTAAGTAAAACGCTTCATGGGTGGGAGCCTGCACCCAGTTCGTTTGAGCTTCAAGGAAAGTACCTGTCCCTCCTTTCGTGGTTCTGCCCAAAGTTTGCAACAAGGAAACTGCGAATGGCAAAAGACTAATTAATGCACGTTTTTCACTAACTCTTTTTAAACTTCAGAGCTGTGCAAATTAAAGATAAAGTAAGATTACTCCCTAGAAATCCTATTAAAGTATGAAGTGAGTCAGGGCCCCTAAAGAGATAATGGAAATCATGTCTTCGGATAGGCTTTACAAAGCTCAATTTTAAATTGAAAAAAAATGTCAAATCCTGAGGTTTAATTAGTCCTGGCAGGTCTGGACCACTGGGAACATTTCCACAATTTCAATCATCAAAGTAATTATTGAAGGTCTTAAGGTTGGATGGCAGGGAAAAGAGGTGGGATAGGCAAAGGGGAAGGAGCAAAGGAGGCCGCTTGTTTCTCACTGCCAGCATAGCAATGTTTAACTTCTCAATTCTGCACCTAACTTTGATCAAAAAAGGAAAATAAACTTGACCTAGTGATAACACTCCAAGCCTCTGTACAAAGAAACAGAAAACTAATTTAATCATCTTCCAGCTCCCTCCCTCAGGCAGCACTAAGCAAATGAGCTACATCTTCCTGAACAAAAATTCACAAGTAAATACAGGGTTTGTGTTTTCAGCTCCTTACTCTGCGACCAGGAACAGATTTGTTCCTTTCATTACTGTAATCTGCATCCAAGAATTTGGAGTTTTTACATCATACTTGTTAAAAAATGAGTTATTTGACATAGTTCATGCAACTGTCTAATAGACCTGAAGAATTTGGAGGAAGCCGGGTTTGAGTTTCAGCTGTGTGTATCAAAAAGGAAAACAACTCTGTCAAGTAATACCTGGCTTGGTTCCAAGTTTCATCTATTTTTAACAGTCTTGGATTTGGCCACCACATTCAAATATTGATAATTGCCCCAATTCAGCAAACGGCAATGTGCACTTTTATCTTTATCACATACACTTAACTTTGTTCTTGTGAGCAGAGAATGGTCAGAGCAATTTCACTTTCCTTCTTAAGCAGAGTTCCTCACATAAATATTAAACATATCCTGCATGAGTTTACTTAGAAGTTATATGTCCATTAATTCATTAGCAATGCTTCTAGGTTTTTGTTTTGTTTTTTAAATTAAAAGCTCTTCCATCACAATTACACAGCTCGCCTAGACTGCGATTATATCACAGCTCTATTGTGGACTGTGTTATCCTACAGAGAAATGTTTGGTGTTTTTTTAAGCATGCATTTTTACAGAGTAATGTTACAAAGCAAAAATACAAAATGGATTCCCCAAAATAAACAGAAAGGCCAGAGACCGATATGTTGAAGGCAGCACTTATAGACATACCGAGGAAAAGACAGATACGGTCCTGCGACACCCTTAGCTGTTGATTTCTGAGCATGCATTTACAACCTGCAGGTGCAAATGCAGGAGCAGCAGGAGGGCTACCAGCTCTCTTAACATTGCTCAGCTGTTTGCCTTACACAACCTAAAGGAGTGGAAACAAACAGAAACTACAGTAGATATATCCTTATAAACAATGTCTCTAAGTTTAGATTAACAACTAGTTCAGACTAATGGCAGTAACATAAAATAAAACATATGCCCTGACTTCCTCATAGCGTTTCTCTGCCAAAAGCAATTAAGAGTACTGCACCTATGGGGAGTGATGAGGAAGGGAGGGAATGTTTGATACAGTTATGACTCTCTCTGATCAAAAACAAAGATCTCCATTCCACAAGAGACTGCGTACCAAAATTCCACTTCTAATTTTCCCCTGGAATTGGTTTGTTTTTCTTAAGTATTACAGCAGAATCGGCATTATAGTCAGATCTCTGGATTGTTACATTCTTAAAAAAAAAAAAAGAAAAAAAAAGTTGATCTCCCAAAATCTGAGTGAGTCTTTTGGTTGAATTCGCCCTTTGATCTAAACAAGTCAACCCTGAATTCTGAGTTACATGCCTCTGAGCAGGCATATTCTGTATTACCATTACATGTTAAACTCACAGCAGAAATAATATATTCACAAGCACTTGCTTTTATTGGGTCTAAAGCAGCATTTTTCCTGCACTCTTCTGCCAGCTGGAGCCTGGGTGATCACTTCCAGTTAAAACATCTGTGGCCATGACCATGACACCTGCCTGAGGGTCCATTCCCACCAGTCCCCCTAAAGCTCAAAGAAAGTCTTTTAATATGGGCATACATAATACTTCCTTCAAATCCTGAATGCAATAAGGTTTGTTGTTTTGTTTTTTTTTTTTAAAAAGGCAATTATCCTCAGTTGCACAAGGGAAATACAACATCTGAGTTTAGCCCAGTTTTCTCCCATTACACACTAACAGCAATATTGCTGCTTCTGCAGTATCTTGGATTAAAAAAAAAAAACCAAACACCATAACAAACCCATACCAAATCAGAACTTATTTTCTTCTTGCAGGCAAGGCATACATCATGATCTAATCCGAAACGGCAAACTACCTGGTTCTTGGGGGGAAAAAAGAAAGAATAGAAAGGCAGCTTTTTCAGATATGATGCCTACAAGCCTCTTTTACCATACAGGGTATAACTAAGCCAAAATTATTATTTCTTTACTTATGGCTGATCCAACTTCCTGTCACTACTACCTTTAAAAAGTGTCAGACTGGACATTTTCTCTCAATATGGGAGAGAAGAAAGCAGTAACTTCTGCCATACTCCTTTTTCTCCTCCTACGACGGGATACTCTCAATTAACCAGTTGTCAGTGCAATCATATACTATTATAAAACCAGAAACCTGAGAAACAGAACACAATGGTTTTACAGATTTTCTTTTTCAACCACCTCTATCAGGATTCTCTAGGATTACCTTTAATCCTGTAATCAGAAAGACAATTTCACAATGGGGCTAAGAATTTACCAAACCCAAACTAAACCGATACCTTTTTATGACAAGGGAGTAAAGTTGAGTTAGTTCAATCATTGTAAAATGGAAATAGGCTACTGTTTTGTTCACGCTGAATTGGAGAATACACTGTGATCTCTGCTTTCTTTAGAGCGAAAAAAAAAAAAATCTCCCTGCCCACTAGGATTTCGCATTGAGATTACTATTGCAAATTAGCTATTGTGGTTTAACAATTCCCTCCTTTTGAGCACTGAAAACATAGCCTTGGACATCTGATTAACAAATTCAGTCCTCCCATGCATAAACACAAGAAAAGATTCCTCTGTAAAATGGTACAACAAAAGGTAACAAACCATATCACAGGAGCAAGCATGCCACTGGCACTCTTTCTGCGGTTAATCGCAGGCATCCAGCCTGCCACCAGTGAGAACCACCTTACATTCGTGTGTTTTATTAATTTGTTTACCTGCAACCTCACTGTTTACCTGACAGTCTGTTCACTTCCCATTTATACTGGGAGAGGTTACAAAAAGGCATTTCAAGGGAAATTCCAAAGCTCAACATAAATAAAGGATTAGTTGGTGGATACTACTTTCAAGATAAAGGAGATATATACCAGCAGTAAAGGCACCTGAGCTAATTAAGCCCTTCTAACCACAGAATGTTTACTCTGTACAAAAATTGGCTTCAAATGCTTTCAATGCCACTGCTAGCTACAAATCAGCCAACAAAAGTACTACCTGTTTGCACAAAGTAAAATGAAAACGGAACGACAAAAAACCTTGTCTGGGTTTGAAACTCAAACTTGTTTGATTTGTTACTCAGTTATGAATGAGGGATGAAACAATAGTAGCCAGACAGAACATGCTCGAGTAAGCAAAAAACCACTTTTAAACAGGATTAGACCAACTACTGAGCAAATACTGTTAAAAAAATGAAAATCCACCAAGAATACACCTTAAAATCAGAGCTCCTGTTTGCTCTGCTTCAGACAGAATAGATATTTGGATAGCACAGATCATAATCACAGCTTTCATCTAATTATCATTATACAATGAATAAGCTAGTCTAGGCACTGCATTCTAAATAAAACAAAATGATTATCCCAAATCATTGGTAAATACAATCCCAGGACTTTGAAAAGTAGCACTTACTTCTGGGAAGTCCACACATTTGTGGTGAATTTCACAGGCAAATCCATTTCTCTACATCATTTCCCAATCCCTAAAATAAAGCCAGGGTCTCCTTTGCTTCCACCCTTTGTAGATGCAGTTTCAGAGGAAACCCCCAGAGACTTTTTGTCTCCTTGGTGTTTGTTTGCACACTGACTTCTCCAAACTAGGGCAGTTTAATCTGTCAATAAAATGACACCTGGCTTTCCCCTGCTCATAGTACTGAGATTTTTAAAAAAATAATGGTACGTTTCATGCTTTCCGCTTTGGATTGCAATCTGCACTACAGCAGATCCTCCTGAATTCTAGTACCACGATGCTACTTCCCTTTAATTCAAGTGGAAGAGACCTGTGAGGGCCTGAGAGCTGTAGTATCCACCTATTGTTGTAACAACGTACACAAATACAATCTTAAAAACAAAGACCATCTTTTGTAAATGCATAATCAAAGAGTAACTATCATTGTGATTTAGTCTCTCAACCAAAACTGCCAAAACTTTGACAAACTCATTGCGTTACAGCATGTGCGATACCCCACCTGAAAGACCCAGCCATCAAGCCTCATTTCTCCTAGTTAGAGCTTACCTCCTTCCACCTGCAACCAACCATCCCCTGTAACAAGACTAGCAGTAGGCATTAAAGACCCTTACAACAGTGAATAGTTACTACTTTGTACAGATATGATTGGCAGCAGCTTCTTTTTTGCCTGGGGATAAGATCTGGGACGATCGGAACACCAAAGGGCGGTGGGCAGCGTAACATCATTAAGTACTAATCGTGGAGGAGAAAAAGAAAAGAGGAAATTCCCCTGAGATGACAGGTTATAATTCTTCCCTATGGGTTGCCTAGAACAGTCAAGTTCCTGTCAGATTCCTTAGGCAAGTCAGGGGCACGTTGAAGTATTACAGGCAGGGAAATAGACACCCCCAAATTTCAAAGCCTCTCCCCGGAGCCAACGAAACCCCTGCTTTTCCCTCTGCAAGCTGTGCCTGTTGCTCTGTGTAAAGATCTCATTTACATCCTTTCCCAACTTGACGTTCAAAGTATCGTATTGCCCTGCCTGGAAGGGAAAGAGCCCTTCATTTACTTCAGAGGCAAAGTATGTTTTTATTGCTTGAGTCCATAAGCGCCATTATTTCATTAGCACAGAGTTAACACCACGGAGGAGGGAAAATGAGCTACAGTCACTTCTTCAGCATGTATGAAACAGAATAGCTTACTAAGTGCTGAATTAATCTTGAATTCAGCCTTCACATTACATAAAGTTGGGTAAATCGACTACACAAAGTATGATTTGCCCTTCAAAATATTTATAACCAACATGGATGATTAGCAGCAAAGCTCCACAGTAAGTTGGCTTAGGGACAGCTAAACAGTTCAGACACAAAACACAAACAACAACAACAAAATATCAAAACCAAGAAAAAAAAAAATTCCTTTCCTGATGGTCTTGCTCCTGAAACCTCATGGTTTGCATGCTGGGTCAGAGCAAGCAGAGGTAGGTGAATATATAACTAGGACAGGGCTGTTCCTTCTTATGGGACTAGCGATAAACCTGCTTAGCTGTATCGCGAAATCACAGCTCTTCTCCTGCAAGAGGGAATTGTAACACAGCACTTAGCCATGAGCATGTCAGCCTCTCTAAAACTACGAATCCTTCAGTCATGTAATCATGTGCTTAAATGCCTTGTTCCGAGAACTTTGTAGTACTGAGTCCAAATATGCTGATTTATGTTGCAATAAGCACTTTAAAATTATATTTTCTCTATGCAAATGCTAGAATCACTGTTATTGGAAGCACAGCTTAGAGGTGGTGTTTCAAAACTTTCGTTTTTTTGGGGATTCTTATAAGCAGAGAAATGGCATCTATATTACATATATAAGTTTTCTGCACATTCCATTTCCGCATCGTATTTAAATGCAAAGTATTGCTGTAACACCTTGACATGAAGATCTCGAAGTATCTTAAAATACACCGAATAAACTTCAGAAGACTATTCTGTGATAGCAGTCACACTTATACTGCAGGTACAAGGACACAGCGATATTAAGTGATGTGCCAAGGTCACACAAGGAGGAGGTGGCATTTGCCTGCCCAAACCAGCGCGTGAGCCTCCCGAGTGCCAGGGCAGTGACTCAGCACCAGCTCAGATGTCTCCTCACCCGTGATGGGACCTCTGCAAAACCCAGCTGTGCTACTGCAGCCTGTTACTGCGTACAGGAGGAGGGAAATACAACATGTAATAATGCCGGCGCTATACGTGATTTTAAGCAGGCCCCCAATCTTAAGCAGATGCACCCAGCAAAACTTTCCTTGCTCCACACAAAGCACCTTCAGAATCCTCTACATAGCCTTTGAAAATCACTTAAATAAGACTGGAAATAGAACAGGGTCTATATATGCACATGTAGATGACAGTTTTCAACTGGCTTACCAATTGCTTAACCATCACGTGGCTAATTAAGACAAAAGGCTAAGTTTACAACAATTAATTTGGAGGTTAGGCCTTGGGAAAGGAGTCAGTGAGTTCAGACACACTGGGAATTGGACTGACTGTAGGCCAACTGTGTGACTCAAAATAGACAACAAATAGATTTTTTTTTGGTGTGTGTATTTGTTTCAGGACACAGTTTCTCCAGGTTTGGGGTTTTTTTTGTTCTCAAAGTTGGTGGTCCACTGATGAGCCTAAATTACTCAGCTTCCAGTGAACATATCAGCCCTTTGAAAGGGACACATTTTAAGCAGAAAATTAGAGTTCAATGCAGTGTCCTTAGAACTTTCAATCAAAACTTGTGTATCCCTTTATATACCGCAGTGGTTAATAAAGCCAATGAATCACTGTATATTTCAACATTTATTGCATCAGACTTTAACACTATACTGGTTTCAGTATCCAATATTGACAAAGAGGAATCTTGGCATTTTAGCAAGAATAATCTTTTGGGAGAATCTGAAGAGATGACAAGCGAACTTTGCCCAACAGAAGTCATAATTAGGACTGAGCCAATAAGCAAATTTATAAGCCATTATTTTAACATAGTAGTTTGATCACTAAGTCATATGCACAAGGTTAATAGACATAATAAGCAAAACCATACTTGAATACTTTGAAGAAGCAGATAATACTATATGTGTATATATATAGATAACTAGCAACTATTCAACGTTACAGAAGTGGCAGTGGTTTTTGTGTTTCTGAAAAACAGAGTTCTCTGTACAACTTTTGGGAATTCCTTCACTGATGACTTCTAAGCCTAATCTTCAAAATCCCACTTAGACAAACCCATTTCACTTTTGAATGAGCTTCATAAAGTTTTCATGCTAGGAGAAAAAAAAAAAAAAAAAACAAAACCCAAGCCCAAACCCACAAACCCCCCAACATTCAGGGTTATATTACACACAGGAACTAAACACACACTTCCCATCTGTTCAATAAGTAGGTCACAGATTATTTTCTTCTGAAACCCCACCAACTTAAAAATCTGAGCTCTTTTTCAAGCTTTGTTTGCTGTTTAAATTTCAGTGGCATGTATACAAACGGACCCAAGAGCCCTCCCTTGCATTGTTATTAATATTTGCAATGCAGTATATATGAAGATAGAAAGGTAGATATCTATTTAAAGAAGAGAGACCAGCCTCTGTCCTCCTCCCAGGCTTCTTCAGCAACACCTCTCAGCCCGGAGGCACTTCTTTGGTGGGGAGCTACACAAGCAAGGCAGAAACACTGAATCCTTCTCTCCTTTCTAACTCGCAGCCAATCTGATTATCAGGGTTTTCAAGTGCTCTGCCAAAGTACTGAGAAAAGATCACAGGATAAAGTCTAACAGCTACAACTGTGTGATTTAAGAACGAAAGTGACTTTAAGTCATCAGGTTCAGTACTGTTTCCTCTAATTACTGGATCATTTCCTATCTGGACATCTACAGTTTTCGATTATACAGCTGCTAAAATACCTGTGATCACAGATGACTGCTATATTCACCAGCATCCAAAGTTCAAGGTAACAAAGTGAGCTCAAAGTAGCTTTTATCTTCCTTTCCCCTTAACCCTTCAAACACTCTGAGACAGCTACTATACGGTAATACAAGATACTGTTTGTCTGCAAACTGCCAAAAAGGATAAAAGCAAAAAAAAGGGGGGGGGACGATGGGACACACACACACACACGACCCTACAAAAAAACCCCTCTGGATTTAAACATTCTCTGTTATTTAGTAGTTTAGCATAGTTTTACTCTGTAATCCGCATTCCATTCAAAACCTTTAGAATCACTTTGGAGCAGAGCTCAGAGCTTTAAAACAGGGATTGCTCCCTTTTTCCTACATAAGAGGAAAAAGAGAAAAAGGAGGGAAAAAAAAGAAAAGAATGTGCATTAATTACAAGGTACTGACTGACCTGGATTAGCCTTTATTCCATGTCAGCAGAAAAGAATTCCTGACATCTGCATCAATTACAAGAACAGAATAGGCTGTTCCAAGTGGATTTCTTGTGAGAAAGAAAGAAAGAAAACCAACTTTTGGCTTATTTGGATGATGAAGTGTAACACTGTGTAATCTACTAATGAGACAGTACCTTTCTTACAAAGCCTTTCAAGTTATTTTAGGAACACAGCAATATTTAATCTCATCAAGTTTCTGCCTGTTTAGTTCTAAGTTGTTGGGAGGCCAGTTTTCTCTTATTTACAAATAATCATAAGTGTTTTAATCAAGTGGGATCAGGGAAACGATGCTTACTTCTAGACAAATAAGAGGAGGTGCAGGATTTTAATACAGTCGAGTCCCGGTACTCACATTTCAAAAAGAACCCCCCAAAAATTGTGAAGACTGCAAAATAAGGCATGAGAATCATTTACTGTCAGAAACCCTACACTATACTGACAGACAAAAGAAGCCTGATCCATTCACCTTACACAGTCTCTAAGTGTCTGAGGGTGATGGCCATTTCTTCAATCAAACAGAAGTTTAAAATGTTGGAAGCTAAACATGCAGACATGTTCAGTCTAGAAACAAGACTGAATGCATAATTAGGGATAAAGTCTCTGTCATGGTTGATTCTCCAACATAAGTTCTTGCTTTAAATAAACATCTTTCTAAAAAGTATGATATATCAGAAACAAAGCCTACACAAAGGATGGGCTTGAACACCTACTGCAAGTCCTTCCAGGCTTTAGAAACTTCTAGTGACCTCTCCAATAGGCACAGATTTAGCATTTCCTCTTTCCATCAGGAAGTCCACGTATTTTCCCCAGCTAAACCAGAATTCATTTAAAACCAAAAATCCCCACTTTTCTTCCCATGCACCAAATCCAATAGGTAATACTTGTATTGATGGGCAGAATTACTGCTGTGGACACCAAAATCTAGCACTGGATTTGGAAGAAAGCCTGATTAGCATTTATAATCAAAACTATAGAGAGCAAACTTAGTTTTACTTCTATCATTTTAAATTTTAGCTCTATACTAGATACAAAAGTATTCAAATAATCCCCTTCCAATACAGAATGTCTCATATACAGTGATTTTTGCAGTTCTTCATAAACTCAAAGTTAAGACACCGAGGATGTCACCTCTGCGGGGCCAGACTGTACATTAAAGTTAGATTAAAGACTTTGAATCCCAGACTTGGAAGATTATGTTAATTTGAAAAAAGGTAGAAAGAAGCTGACAACCTTTTGTTAGTGACTTAACAAATGTTACTGTACATTGCTGAGTAGAAAGAGCACATTCTGTAAAACTTTGTGTTATGAAGTGTTTCAGATGAAATATATAGTAGCAGAACTTGACATTTAAGTGGAAAATCAACTTCCAGATACATAACGTACTGTAAGAAAAATTATATCCGATGTATAAAGTGAAATATCAATTAGTTGTGCTTCTTGACAGATTGTAAAAACAACTATAGGCTGAAATGTTTGAACTGGGATTTTCGTATATCTTTACTTAGTAACAAACTGTCTGCCAAATACAGTACTTGAATACATCCAGACTTAAGGAAACTTGCCAGAACGTCTAACTTGGCAGAAAAAGATTAAGCAGGATCTAGTCTAGTCAACAAGCAATATTTTCAGTTCTTCNGCCCGTGTTCTCTGTATTTTGCATTAAAGATTTCCTGGTATGACATTATCAGGGTGGCCTTTCCAGCTCTTTTATTCACATGCAGAGAAGGGCGTGGGTAACTTATAAAAGTAGCTGTAAAGTAAGTAAGTCTATAAACTTTGACAATTTTATAAAAGGCAGTTATCTGTATTCAGAAGTGACAATATAGTGACATTTTCCCACCATAGGTAAGTGCAAACCTGGTTTTGCATATTGTACACTTCAGTCACAACAGTAATTCCATGAACTTTAAAATCTTTAAACATTTTAAATTCATGAACTTTAAAAGCTGGTACACTGATTTTTATTCTCAGCAAAACTTTGATTTCCCCACCTCTCAAGGAAGGGACCCACAGAAGCCACCATACAGCTATCTTCTAAAAACGTGAAGCTCAGCATCTCTGAAGAAGAAAAGTGAAAAACACAAAGAAAAAAAAGCACAAGAAAACAAAAAAATGTTTCAATTAAAAAAATAGTACATTCTCAGACACCAAAAGAATGTAAAAATCCGAGTCAGAATCTCCCCCGCAGGGCTCATAAAAAAAAAAAAAAAAAAAATAAATATATATCCATCAAGCNGTAGAAAGAGCACATTCTGTAAAACTTTGTGTTATGAAGTGTTTCAGATGAAATATATAGTAGCAGAACTTGACATTTAAGTGGAAAATCAACTTCCAGATACATAACGTACTGTAAGAAAAATTATATCCGATGTATAAAGTGAAATATCAATTAGTTGTGCTTCTTGACAGATTGTAAAAACAACTATAGGCTGAAATGTTTGAACTGGGATTTTCGTATATCTTTACTTAGTAACAAACTGTCTGCCAAATACAGTACTTGAATACATCCAGACTTAAGGAAACTTGCCAGAACGTCTAACTTGGCAGAAAAAGATTAAGCAGGATCTAGTCTAGTCAACAAGCAATATTTTCAGTTCTTCAAGACTCAGGATTTTTTTTTTTTTAATTGGCATTCAATTCTAGAAGAATTATAAAAAGGCTCAAACATGGAACCAAGGTATCTCCCTGTGTATCAGTGGTAACAAACACATTTGTTGGCCTATGTCAAAGGCAACCCATGTTATATCATTTTTCTTCAAACTCAAAAGAAAAAAGGCACTGAAGTAAACCCACTATTTTTTCCCTCCACACAGTACCTTCAGTACAATTTCCCCTGACCTCCAAGCTTCCCTCCCTCCCTCCC
>VXBL01000245.1:4172654-4220500 GCA_013400195.1 Aramus guarauna | reverse complement strand
ATATATATATATCCATCAAGCTGGGGAAGAGCACAGACCAGAATTATTTACCTGCCCCTTCCAACACACTCTCAACCACCATCTTCAGTCTGTTTACAGAGGGGAGGGCTCAGTGCTTAAAAATGCATGGTAATTCTGGTGGTTTTGGCTCAGCCTCCCAGGCTCTGGTTACACAACCCCAGCTGGGGCCGAAGCTGGCTCCGACAGCGATGTACCGTTCCTCTCCCTGGCCAGGAGAGCTCAGCGCAGCACAAGGCATAGGAACATGCTGGTTTAGGGCACAGAATGCCTCCCAAGGCATGATCTGAATGGTATCCGTGCCTCTCCATCCATCTGAAAGACACGTGGCAAAACAGACTGGAGATGCTGTATTAAAAATGTGGATTCCAGCCAGGCCTGAAGTGATGAACGAGTCACCGTCTGTAATAAATGCACGGGGCGTCCGTATATATCATAGAAGTTTAGGTAGTGATAAAAGATTGCCGAGGCACAGCTGTATTTAGAAGCAATTGTTCCCAGTGAGAAAGTCAGTCTCAACATACGAGTTTCCAGAAGTGGTGCACAGAGCACTTTTCGTAGAACTGTGTGGCACCACAAAGGATGACCTGTGAGTTCCCATGGCTGCTTCTCCAAATCAAACGAAGCATGGCATATCATCGTGAGCCCCTTTAAGCTTTGGGCGTAGGTTGAAAATTCAGTACTCAGTGCACTTCCAAACTGGCAACCTTGCATAGTAAACACTATTGTTAGAAAACGTTCGGCATAAACATAAGACCTGTTCAAAAGCCATCAGTCCCTGCTACCCTAGCTGCAGCCAGGGCTTGCAGTAGGAGTTGCAGAACTGTAACAAACACAAGAACTCAAGTTCTCAGTGGCATGAGACTTCTGAGCTGTAAGAAATGCAGGCATTATTTTCCTCCAGCAGTTCTCTTATGAAACACTTTGCTTAAAATATTTGAGCACTTCATTAAATGTACAATGTTAACAAGATATAGCGACTAGCCAAATAACTATATATCTATATCCCAAAATTATCATTTCAAGATGCAACCTAAAACCTCAGTCCTGCAACACATCTCAGCCATGTAGCTCCTACCACCTGCCCATTACTCCATAAATTGCAAGAACCCATCTCCTTCCAGGCTGGTAGTACAGTGCTCTGTTAACACCGAAGTCTGGAGAAGTGGGTCCAGGTATATGAGAAGATGTGCCTGTGAGGATTGTGGGGGTTTTTTTGTGGGTTTTTTTGTTTTGTTTGTTTGTTTTTTTCTTTCAAGAGATGGAAATCAGAGGGAATGACAAGCAATTCCTTTAATAACAAATATGGTTTTATAATAAAATCAAGGCGTTCTTTATAAATCTGAGGAGAGAAATGAGCAACAAGTTCATGGCAGACTTCACACTCAAGAAAACCTTTCTGTCACATGGAAGGATTTTCTAGCTAGCAGCTGTCAATGGAACAAGTCTTTAAATACTTTGCCTGTTTTAGCAGGTCACCAAAATATTTGTGTGGTCAGGTTGAGGAGGGCAACTTTGGGGACCTTCGATTTCAGATTCGAGTGCCAGGTGCTATAAGAGTAGACCAGTGCCTCTAGTTAATACTGCTGCTTCTTTGAAAGATGAAAGCCTATGATTTCCAAAAGCTTTAGACAATCTTTAATAAATAAAAATAATTTATTTTACTACTACTGAATTGTGAAGAAAAAAAAAAATACTAAAGACATGAGACACAAGATTAAAAACTCCATTTATACAAATCTATACTTACAGCCCTAAGAAGGTGCTCTCTGTGCTTCACTGTGAATGGTTACAGAACTCCAAGGGCTGAGCCCTAATACCACCACTGTCCCACTGGGGAGGGATCCTAATCAGGCACAAACCTTGAAATGCAGCCATTTTCTTTCTGGGAGAGTTGCAGCAGAGTCATATCTTCCTAGAGGATTTCCTGTTGCCTACAGACTGTGTATTTAATAAAAAGAACATTCAAGACAGGACATCCCATCTTTAGAAATGCTGGCTTGCTTTGGTCCTGACCAGACAGAACCACCTCCTGGCCAGACATCAGGCAAAATTCCCTAATGGTTAGCCTCCTACTTAACTTGATTCTTCAAATATTGCTTTCCATTGTGAAAGATATGCCCTGTCATGAGATAAGAGTTAATCACCAACATGAAATTTTTATACAGTGAAAACTACAAACATATAAACTGATAACCACTCTTCTTACAAACACAGACTTGAAATGAAGCATGTGGTTCCTAACTATCTTGAAAGAAAACAGACATAACAGAACCCAAATAACTTTGCCTGGCTTTCCTGGTCAACGAGGCAAGTCCAGACTTGCTAGGATAGAGGTTATATTCAAACTCTTACCACCTTAAACAATTTCTTAGTCCTTCCATCACCTGAAGCACAGACTACATTGTGTGCATACAAGAAGAAAATTGCGTATTGCACCTGGAAGTTGTGTCCATTTTTAATTATTCTATAAAATGGATGTTGTGGGGACCACTGCCAAGTTGTGTGTAATGGAATTTATATTAAGCCCTGTTCCACAAAACCCACAACTAAGAACAGCTACTATTTTCAAAGGATTTGGTAACTTTTAATGTCTTGAACCGCACGATCAGTTTTACAGCACGTTCTGACCAAAGAGACTACCAGAACATAACATGGCTTTAATTTAAAGAATAAAAGCCTCATACGTGCTAAATCCAACCTCCCCAAGGCTTGTTTGCCTGGACCGCTAATGGACCTGGATACAGCACAACAGAAGCAGCCTCCCACCTTTCCCCCCTTCACCTCCTGCTCGCTTCAGCTTGCTGACTCTTCAAGAAGCTGACTTCAGGAGTTTGACATATTGCTCAAAAACACGTAGAAAGTTTCTATTAATATTTTATCGCTCATAAAACATCAAAGCTAGCTCCCCTTCTGGTTTATCGGCAAGCAGCAATTTCCCCTTTTTTTAAGCTAAATTAAACTACGGGGAGCCAATTAAAAAAGCAAAACCCAACAACTAAGTTCTCCTATTAATCTCTCTAAATTTAGGATATATCAAGGCCTCTCGGCTCACTTCTAATGTCAGCAGCATAGTTTGAAATTACTGCTAGACATATAATTAGGTGACTAAAAGACAAAAAAATCCCACTACAGCTCTTAAGTGATAATTAATATTAGCAGGCTTGAATCTGCTAACTGCATATAGTACCTGTCAAAGTTCTTCAGAGTCAAGTGGTAAATAATTGGGACGTACCTGTGCTGCTGCACGCCTCAGCAACTCAAAGGGCAAAAACTCTTTGTATATTTATTTTTACCGCTTTGGATTTCTTGATTTTAAGGCTGCGGTCAGCCCAAGATGAAAGAATGTTAACCTTGAGAATCTAATTTATCTTAAGAGCTGTAGCTTACTTTCACTGGTAGTAAGCAATCAATTTTTGCCTCTTATCCTTCAATGTCCTTTGAGTTGCTTTGGAAGAAATATGGCTGGGGAGGAAGGGAATCAATGAATCCAAAAACAGATTTCTGGTATGTCACTCGAATAAAACAGCAAGACAAAATATGGAGGAAATTTCGAAAGGGGAAAAACACAGTTTTTGGAATGAAAGCTGATTTACATTTAAGAAACGGTTGACTTTACAGTCAACAACAGTATTTTACAACCTATTAGTGTAAGTAAAACCCAATATTAACACTGACAGAAAGATTAACTGTTACTATTGCTCATTTTCTGTATATTAACCCTGTGCAGTTGGCAGCAGTCTGGAGTTCTTACTATTGTCTGTGTTTCCACACAACAAATATGGGGACCAGTAAAAACCCTGGAATACATGACAGTCAAAAGAAAGAAAAAAAAACAAAAAAACCACCTCGCCCATCTCCCAAACCCACAATGAAAGTGGCAAAGGAAGCTACTTTAAATCATTATTTCTAACATGGCAAATTTCACAGCATCTGCATCTTTTTAGGATGCTCTAAGTACTGCTGAACAGTAATTTAATCCATAGTACTTGCTTTAACAAAAATAACCGTTCTGTTTGGTGACAAAGTCTTCCCATGAAGAAATCTCAAGTGCAGCAATGGCTATCATTCCCAACCTGGAAAAAGCAGATGCTTTTTTATACTACTAGCATTTATAATCACAGAATAGCACTATATTTGCACTCCAGGTCACGCAGAGCTAAGACTGCCATATTACAGAGATATCACAGCGCACCGTCTGTCCAGGGTCTTCTCCAAGAACTATTATTACAGTACCCAAATTATTTTTAAACGGGAAAAGAGAATTTAAACCTACAGAAGCTTCTTTAGGATCAGCAGCACATTTCTGAGATGGTAAGCAAGACAGATGCTAAGCGTGACACACATCAAAAAAAAGCTATTTATGATGGAGTATTCAATCAATCATTTTCTTTAAAATATTTGATATACATAGCTAAGCTCAAAATAATTAATAAATTTTGTAATTCGACACTGTATCATTCCTGACGGACATCCACCATGAAGGGAACTGTTCCCTCCTCTCCCATCCCTGGGTGCTCCCTGCCTGGCTCCGCATCACTTGGGCCCCGGCGCAGCTGCCCTCTGCCTCACCTGGCGACTGCCAGCCATGCAAAACAGACCCCTCAAATTTGCGTTGCGATCAGAAGGGCAGACACTGGGAACTCATTTATGGCACCGCTGTACAAAAAAACCAGGCTCTGTTTGTGGAGCAGTTTGGGGGTGGAGTTGTTTCTGATGGCAATGTGATAAAGTTGAGAATCATATAATTAAAGTTTCCACTGGCAATATTTTACTCCAGATAAGCAAGCTCAGCTCTAAGTAAGGCTGATGGTCAAATTACAGTTTGCAGCTTAAATGTAAACAATTTTTAAAAAAGTACACAGTTAGGAGAGGGCCATCTTCAACTGGTTTTAAATAGCATCCAGCTGAGAGGAATATTTACACTAGAACACACAGAAAATTAGTACACCACTTGTTTCTTTGCTTTAACAAGGAACCTTTGCTCCTCCAGGAACATTTGAATTGTTTTAGATTTCTCTCAACCTGTAACACCAATTTAGAAATAAATTAGACTATTAGCATTCAGAAGTGTTTTAAAGAAACTAGCTGGTTTTCATCAGGACATATCACATTTGATTGCTTCATGCAAGCCACATTTAGTCTCCTTATTTTGTACTACTCATAATTGGTTATTTAATTTGTGCGGATTATTTATAAATCATGATATACATAATTTTGTATCATGTACAACTTATACAAAAGCCAAAAAAAGTGTATCAAACTCAAGTGCTACAACTTAATTGCTTGAAAACTACGAATTAATTACCATTGAGACAGAAAAGCAAAACTAATTCTTTAAAAAGGGGATCATCAATATAGAAAAGCCCCATAGTTTTCCTCAAGTTGAAGCCGTTCAGGCCACATAAGCTTTCTGTAACTTACGGATGACTGGAACACTGATCTCTGGTGGGACAGCAGCCGGCCAGGACACCGGGGAAAGTGTTTGGCATTTGAAGAACAAGTTATCCTACCTGTTAATAGCCCAACCTTTGTAATCAGTGACTTAACCTCCATTACACCACAGCAGTTGCATCTTCACTTCTGATGAGGAGCAGACTTTACTGTACTCAGACATTTCACAATGTCCAGAACAGTTTACCTTTCACCGCTCTAGATCAAGGGAGCAACCACCACCACCTCCTCCTCTTCACGGAGCTGAGGAAGGTTAGAAGCCCATCCAGTTAACAGCCTGGTGGCAACTGAGCAAGAAAGTGGGTCCCAACCAGCGCAGCCCAGTGACTACAGCAGTTCATCAAAACGCTTTCAGGCAAAAAGCAAATTTATTCAATGTTGTGGTTTCATGCATCATAGCACTATCATAGAATATGAGCCACACTGCAGAGGGCAGGGCCTGCAGGCTGGTTGCAGCAAAGCAAGTCCTGTGCAAGTACTTGCATGGCACAGCGGTTGCTTAGGCTGTTGCTAATATTCAACTTCAGCGGACTGGAGCTAGCCCAAATTTCTCAAGAGAGTTATGACAAGAGTCATTATGCATTATGACAACAGTCTACAACCAGTGCTTCAAAGAAAGACGTGCCAGCCTCTCACAGTGTACACAGTCCAACAAGTGAGCAAGCAGTCAGAAACAGAATATCCAATTCCATCACCCTTCCACTTTGTCTCCCCTTTCCAATCAGATTTCAGATTTCAAATCTGCTTGGCTTTACCACCTCCTTTTATAAGCAGTAGGGTGAAGAATTTCAGATACTGTCTTTATATAGACAGTTCCTCCTCCTTTAGATACGATTTTCAGGGGATTAAAAGCTGCTACAAAATGAGGCTATGATTAGTAAGGAAGGAAAAATAACCTGGCACAGGAAGATTGTATTACCAGGGACAGTGAGAACATAGTGAGCGTGTACTATATTTCCCACACACACATTCTTCTAGCTTCCAACCATTTTCAGCTAAAGGGATTTACTCTGTTTGCAGTGGCTCACTTATTTGGAGCTGTGTTCCAGAAACTCCTCTGGTCTCCCCTTCAACTCGTGAATTTTTTTTACATTCACAGTATCTCTTGGCAGTGAAGTCCACAATGTCTACCACCTTCTGCATAAACAGCCAAGACCTTTTATGTTGAATCTCACTCATCTAGCATCATCTGATAGCCACCAGTTCTGGTCTACAAAATCCACAAAACAGCACAGTTGATATACACTGTTTATTCCAGATATCTCTTCCCTCCAGTTAGGCAGCAAGGAGCTGCAGGAAACAAAGAATGGAGCAAGGAAGTAGTTCCAGAAGAAACCAGTTCCAAAGAAAGGGAGCAGGCAGATGAAGCATACCATCACCATCCCTCAGCACACAGATGTTTTTGTGCCCATCTCAGCCCAATGATATACCATAAAGCTTACAAGTGCACTGTTACTATAGATATCTGTGACTTCACGTGCACTTAAGATCTGAAAGAGAAGAGATGCTCTATTTTCCCATCTACTTTTGTATTTCTTTAAAAGAGGTGTAGTAATAATAAAGCCTAACAACAACGTTCTTCACAAACATGGCACGAGACATTGCTACGTGCTCAATGAAAGCCCCCACAGCGCTGTGCAGAAGGCAGCACGCAGCATTTACTAACCTGAACGACTGTACCCTGGCATTCCTGCCATGAAAGAATCAGTCTTAGCAAAATTTGGAGGTAGAAATACTATCTGAGGGGAGACCTTATCGCCCTCTACAACTACCTGAAAGGAGGTTGTAGTGAGGTGGGGGTTGGCCTCTTCTCCCTGGTAACAAGCGATAGGACCAGGGGGAATGGTCTAAAGTTGCGCCAGGGCAGGTTTAGGTTAGACATTAGGAAAAATTTCTTCACAGAAAGGGTTGTCAGGCTCTGGAATGGGCTGCCCAGGGAGGTGGTTGAGTCCCCGTCCCTGGAGGTATTTAAAAGAAGGATAGATGAGGTACTTGAGGACATGGTTTAGTGGTGGGATGGCAAGGTTAGGTTAGCGGTTGGACTTGATGATCTTAAAGGTCTTTTCCAACCTAGATGATTCTATGATTCTATGATGCTATTTTCTTCAATGCATCTGCAGGGTACGAGCCATTGGGCAGTCTACAGATTCACATGGCTGTGCTTGCATGTTCTTCCTGTGCGGCATTACATATTACAGTGGAAATAGCATGCAAACATAAATCAGAGGAGTTATAAAGCTAAATAAGTCCCGCCACAAACAACAGTAGCAGCTGGTAGGCTCCCACTAGTGCCAGCAGGAACACAATGCAAGGAAAACCACTGCTGTTACTACAGGATATTTTGCAATGACATAAGCTATTTGTCCACTGGGATTTGTCAGTGGCTGTTTATAAAGCCCAGGTGTAACATTCGTTTCCTTCAGGATGCAAGTGCGAAGCACCAAGTCAGTAAGGGAGGATCCAGCTGGGGGAAGTCATGGCTCTTGCTTAATGAAAGAAGGTGGAGGAGAAGGGGGGAAAGGAAGAAGAGTTTGAGGGAGTTTCATTTCCTCACAACCTTCTCTTCAAAGACTTCTACTTTTTAAGGCACAGAAAAAAAAAAAAAAAAGAAAAAGAAAAAAGTCAAGCTGACTGGAGAAAGTCAATAAAGGTTCCAGCACCCATATACTTTTTCTACGTGTTTTGCATAAAGCTACTGCTAAGGTAGCATTTGGCTGATATCCCGAAAACTTTGAGCATGGGAGCCTTCCAAACTGGATAACAAGGTAAACATCATCTGGTTTCTTTCAACCAAGCGTAGCTATGTTATGAACAGCTGTTCAAAGGTATCACGACAAAAAAATTAATCAACAATCCACAGGATGAAGCACCTGTTTTTTTACAAAAACCAGTCAGTATCCTCAAAATTTTGCTAAGCTATCAAAAAAAATTGTTTTAATCTTCTAAAACTGATGATTCATACGGAGAAAATCTCCAATCATCCCCCTTAATTTTTGCAAATGAGCAATTGCCTAGCTCCAGATACCATCACGAGCAGTTGCTGTGAACCAGAGCGGCCTCCCTGCCAGCGAGAGGAGGAATTTGCCCCATGGGTGGGGTACTCCCAGCACAGCCCAATTTCCAGTGGTTAACTATGCTAGAAGTTTAAGAATGACTTTTCAGCAAACAGGAGCAGAACAAATGCTAATTCCTTTGCAAGCTAAACCAGAAACACGCTCAGTCCACTTCCTGGTATTGACATAGTACATTGTTCTAAATGCATCCATTGTAAATAGAATATAATAGCCTTGCCATAGGAAAATGGTTAAGAAAGTTAAATGTGGATCATGGTAGGGGTTTTTTGTTTTAATTTGTTTGTCTACCACTCCTTGATAGTTACACAAACTTTTTGCGAAATATTTTTCACACATGATAGACACAGACTTCCATCTTTGCAACAACCAAATCTCCAGGTCCTGGGTTTCCCCCCCTATAGCACAAAGCAAGCAGTGACATTTGTAAATGTAGCTGTTGGCTCTAAAGAGTTTGACAGAAGAGGCAGCAGAAAAGCAAATAGTCTGCCCGCTCACTGGGGACCCTCGAGTCAAGGACTAAAGTCACAGTAACTTAATTACAGGAAACTTATTTCTCAATTGTCTGCTTCTGTGCCTTTCGTGGTCTAACTCCGGTACATGGAGCAGTGGGTGAGGGGCAGGGAGGGGCACTGCTTGGTTAAAGCAACACTGACTTTTAAAAAGTTTCCAGATAATCAGTTATCTTGCCAACACTTTGCTTGATCCAGCTCGACCCTTATAAATGTGAAAGGTTAATTGTTAGAAGTTCGTAACAACAAATACACCTTTTTTAAAAATATAATGATATCAAGAATATTTCTTTCAAAAAAAAGCAGCAATAAGATCCTGGAAATAATTAAAGTTCACATATATGTTCATGCACATAAGTAGCAAAGATATTTTAAATAGAAGAAATTAAACACTCAATTTGGACTCAGTCATACCAGTGAAACATTTCTATGTATTAGTAAACTGTATAAATGCAAAGTAAATAGAGAAATGGATGTGATCAAAGACTATGGAAGTTTATCTTACAAATTACTGCTGGAGCAGCCACTGGCATATGCCTGGCAATTCTTTTCAGTATACGTTATCGTAACATTCTTTGAAAGGAAGAGTATTTATGAGAATAAAACCTCTCAAAGTTCTAACTTCCAGCACTAATGATTTAGTATCGTTAGAAGACACCAGTATCGTGTTCTACCTTTCGTAGAACATCTTCATCAAGATCTAAGAACAGGTCTCCAAGTGAAGATACATTTTCATTATTTCACCTTTTTTTAATATCTAAAAATTAATTTCAGAAGAGTGACTAAAACCAAAGTATCCAGATTAAATCAAGTTTTGCTTTACTAAACATCATATCTGTTAAAGCACATTTTTATACAAACTGCTTGAAGAACTTCATAAGCTCTTATCACAACAGAATACAATAACTGTCATGTGAAAATGAAGACTCAGCACTCTCCCATAATTCTAATTAGCTATATTTTATTGTACAAATTTCTTTCTTTGCCAACATTACTACTAATCCATCTAAGTACCTGAGGACATGTTACTACAATCCAGAAAATGTGTTTCACATTGTTGGTAGTTATTCAGCTTTTTTTCCTCAAGCTAGTGGTATATAAAACACAGGGCATCATAAAAACCAACACACTGCAGCAAGATTCACTGAAATTGCCTGTTGCACCCCAAAACCTACAGAGCTCGTTTCCATAGGCAAGAAGTTTATCTATTTTTCAGGTCCCTCATACCTGGATCAAAAACCTGAGGTATTAGGTTAGGGAGGGAGGGAAGGTCAGTATCATCTGGCAACAAAAATAACGTGGAGAAGTTAGACTATTTCCAAAGGCCAAACACGAAAGCTGAGGGACAGCGTGCCAGAGAAGGCCCTGCCACCTCCATGCTCGCTGCCTTAGGAACCCCAAAATCGCACATCCCAGGAGGCTGGTGCTCACCATGCCACCCATGGGAACAGCTCCCTTAGGATCTCATGATTTAAGGCTATATATATATGTCTACACATTTCTATAGATGTATATACTGTATATATTGTATGTGCGAGAGAATACACCAACATACCACCTTATATGCGCAGTTTCTTAATGACCCAGACAATCATTTTTCATTTGTGTTCTGTGTATATGGGAGATTTCAACTCACAGGTATCTTGTGCTAATTCCCCCAAAACATACAACAAAACATACACGGAGAAGATTTTTAGTTGTGGTATCCCTAAACACTCCAGTCAAATTTGGTGTCTGAAAGCTTTCTAGTTGTAGCTTTTACTGCTAATGTGCAGGACACTGTATTATGTACCTGCTTGATCAGACAGACATCAGAAGCTACTGAAAAACACAAAGATCTCGAGGGTACTGAACAAGATCCTTAAGGCAGTTTCTAGATCCCAGCCAAACTGCAAAAAATGTTTCTGGAATGGTTTTTTACTTGTTCACCATTCTGGTGAAATGAAATCACATTTACAAAAGCAAAGAGACACTGAAGGCTTCATGGGTCTTCCAAAAATTAAATGAAACAAGCAGCTCCCTGCCTCCCTCTCCTGTAGCTAGATGGGAACAATCCTGTGTTCAGCTTCAACCTTCTAATTTGGAGATGGAGCTAGCAGGACAATGATTGGAAACTGGTACCTGGGATGTCCTAACCCCAAAGACTGTTGTCTTTTCAGTGTCTAACAGATGCACACACTAACTCTCAGTCCTCATCCATCCCTCTTCACAGGCATCCATCTCTGATTGCCAGCATAAGGAGGAGCATCAATCTTTCTTTGATGGCCACGTGATTCCATCAGTGACTCCATCACTAATGATGCTCTGCAGGATTCTTCCGTTCCCTTCCTTTTTTCCTCCCAGATCCCAGCTCCCAGCCCATCTACAGCTCTATGCTATCACAAGTCCTACCCTCTCTAACTCCTGATGTAAAGCCAAAGCAAACCTTACAACTCACTCACTGGAAGTTACTTACATGGTAAATTAAAGTGCAATAAGAGAAAATAAAGTTACCTTTCACAGAGTGAGTTTTCCCCAGATTTGATCTGAAAGTTTACATCATCCCTATGTCTCAATTTACCAGAACTCCTCTCAGAGGCTGGAGAGCCAAAATGCGGCCAAGTCTGCCACTGTTCTACAGCCAGAAAAAAAATTCAATATATAGCTTATGTAGTCAGTGTAATTTTAATACATTTAGACTTCATTAATACCTAGGAGAGCCACAGAGGTGATCATGTAGGCTACTTTTAGGGAAGCAACCAGCAAGGTATGTGACAATTTGTTCCACATCCTAACTCACAGCACAAGGGTAGGCTTTGGTTCTAACCCGACTTCATCACAGTGCTTTTAGCTTAAGGATTTATTTATAAGGGGGGCACACAACATGTGGATCAGAGAGCTTGATCTTTGAAAGGCTAGCTGTAACTGCTTCTCTTGTGTTGAGACTTCTCATAGTAACATGTTAAGCTTCAGAGTAAATTTAAAAAGAAATTAATATAAAGGCCTTTTGCAGTTAAGCATAGCTTAATACCCTTTACGTGGAAAGAAATTTGTTTCTCTGTTATTGATGCATTTTTGAAATTATTATTGCAGCGTGTTCCTTGATGCCTTTCAAATGTCTAAACTGAGGTTCAAATGCAACAAAAATATTTAAAACTAAATTTTGAGGTTTAGAGAGAAAGCAGTATAAACCAGACTGAGCTGCCAAGCTTCACTCAAAAACAAAACACACGTTTGAATGAATACAGCCCTTGTGTGAGGACAGCATTGATCTCGACAGCAAGCGTATGCAAGAGCTACTACAAGTTTTGCCACAAAACTGCCAGAAACCCCTCACAACCTTTGCATGAAATAGAAAATGTTTATAAAATATTTTAATGAAACATTCAGCAGTGATTCTGAGGAAGGACTCAAATTAGCAGGATTACAATTGTTTTCAAAGAACAAATTTGCACAGAAACCAAGTACCAAACTTTCAGACATCGGAATTTAAAGTTAATGAACCTTGAGAAGAAAAAATGGTCTGATTTTCAGAAAGACTGAGCATTTCAAGATTCCACTGATTTTAGTGGAAATCACGCATATTCAATTCCTCCTTGTATCAGTTGTCCCACATCTTAAATGTCAGCTTTGGTTCTATGAGACTTAAGTATTCCGTATGAAAAACTGGCTCCAGTCAACAAGATCTCTTTATTGAAAGGTGACAAAACATCTTCTCCAAAGCTGAAATCCTAGCAGCCCACTGGTCCTCCCATGTCATTATATATTTTAGTACTATCATGAATGGTGGGCTAGGGAGAGAGGGAAAGGTTGCACAAAAATAAGTGACAAGTTCCTGCTATTTAGATAAACACGCACACATAAAATTAATTCAGGTCTCCCTTAAATTTAAGGCCAGTAACAGAAACTCACTTTTTAACTCAAAAAATTCTTCACAAAATCACAAGGCTTCTTTTCTTCAATAATGAGTCAAAAAAAATGAAAGAAACCTACTAACCTTCACTCCTGGGGACAGGTTCTGTACCACCTGGTGTTTTATCTGGCATCTCTGCAGACACAGGCTTAGTAAAACCTAATGGACACAAAGCAAAGAAAGCGTTCTCCATCAAAACCAGTATGTTTCAGTACGAGACTCCTCCGCCCCATGACCCCCGTGAAGGATGGATTTTCAGCTTTCATCATTTCCGTGTTTGTACGTAAGCTACGTAAACAAGCAAAACGCCCTACAGATTAGCTGCAACACCTTTCAGTAGGCTGTCATCTGGACATACTGCCAGGTAGGTGGGCACAAAAGGACCCTCTAATAAATTGCAGTGGTAGATCAAAAGCACTAATTACATCTGATGAACTTCTGTCTTTGAGTTTGGATACTTCCCCCCCCCGCCCCCCTCCCCACACACAGTGAATTTCTAGCGAGAAGCCTATGAACTGGGATGGAAGAGCTGCTTACACTCACACACTGCTGAAGTTAAGGAAAGGGTGGCCATGCGGAGGGTCACGTCAGCCTGCATTAAACATAAAATGCCATTAACTTAAAGCTTTACTACATAGTAAAGCACCAACGTTTCTTCCATCCCAGCAGTAGGCAAAGAAAAGCCTTCTCAGAAAGGCAGCGAGCCCGTCTCCTCTTACAGCAGTGTTACGTACCCTCTGTGGTACTGGCTGATGCTCGACACATGGCCAACACACACACTGGATTTCCTTTTTAGCACGTTTGAGTATTTTCCCATCACCAGCTGGGCCGACGCTTCATTTTACATAATGAACGCCTCAAGATCAGATAGGATGCACCAGGAAAAGACAATTCAGCAAGAGCAGGATTCTCTGCCCGAAGGAGACCGTGGGCCAAGCATGGCAGGGACTCCACCTCAGCTGACAACCCACACAGCACACCGCTGCGTGCAGCGCTACGCGGGGCACGCAGCACTGGAAGTATCAGCAGTACAGGCTTAATTTCTAATGAAGTCACTGAATCGTCTTGTTTCTAACAATGCTGAGGCAACAGAGCTGATTTGGCATGCAGATTTCAGATGATCATCAGATCCAGAGCTGTGGGAGACCTCCCTGGCTCACCCTGCAGCAGAACTGAGACTGATAACAAATAAATGGCCTTCTCCCCCCTTTCTTAAATTATTTTGGTCTCAAATTCATATGGCTTGAAAACATTTCTGCCCTAGCATCCAATAAAGGACTTGCGTTTACATTAAAACCAAGCTATACAAAATATGTAGGATTTCTTAAGCAATTTTGGTCACAAAAAGTATTTCAGGTGTGCTATCCAGGGCAAGCGTATTTGTCTCATTTAATTCACATATTTGCAACAGGCTTAGAAATGTTAGACCCATCTGAGGCTACACTCCGCTAGTACATCCTAGGGTACAAACTAATTCTTATTTAGCCAGAGGAAACTCTACTCCATGTTATTTTCTACATCAACCAATTCATCTCTACTCAAGATAAAATCTACCAGGTCTTACTAAGGAATTACTTTGTCCTTAACACAGATGTTACATCCACACAACATTACACACACTGAAGATTTCAAACTAGCCAAAAATCTTCTCTCAACTCCTGAAAATTAATAGTGATAATGTTTATCCACCTGAAGGTCTGCGCACATGAGCTCATAAACCACAGCTGGACAGTGTCACAAACTGAATTAACAAGTGTGCCCTCAAACAGAGGATTTAAACAACTATAAACACCTAACAGTCTCCAAAATCCTGTATGTTTGCTGTAAAACAGAAACAGCCTCCAGAAGGCATTTAAAAAAGTAAAGTTGTTCTTCAAACAGATTATTCAAATTTAATTATCTATGCTTATCATCACAAAACAGTTGGCTAGAATAAATACACTGACAAATTCTAAAACTTAGCAAGTTCATATCCAACTCTCCGCATTCAACGATGCTCTACATATTGTCTGTGAACATCACACCAGTTCATAAATCAAATTCCAGTTATCCAGTGATTTACTCGTAAAGTTGATAGGAAGAAGTTAATCACACTGTGCATTTAAACCAAGAAATCACATCACTAAATACAATATTTACTTCTGAGATTCCTTTCAAAAACCCAAGAAAATGTTTTCTATAAATACTACATTTTAAATAAATAATTTCATATCACAAATTCAGGGAACTACATGTGTAAAATAAAAAAACCATGATATTCCATGTATTTGTTTTCTGGTTTTGGTTGGTTGGAGTTGCACAGAATTGAAATAAACAAACTTCACCATGAAAATGCTTACAGAGTAATTCACTGACACATCAGTGACATAAAATCGGTAGACTCAGACATAGTTTTGGGTTTCTTTATTGACATTTTGTAAGTGCCAATAAAACACAATCAAGAAAAACAAGGCTTCTTTTTTTCCTGGCCTCTTCAACCCCTGTTTTTATTTATGCAAGTTCAATTTTCCTTGTCTAAAGCAGGCCAACATTTCTTTCTACTTGACCTTCTAAAGAAGTGCTAAGCTTGCTTTTGTTTCATCAAAACTCAGCACCAGAAAGCATTACACTTAAAACCCCCTTCCAACAGTTACTTCTCTGGAATTTAACGGAGTGCCTGTGCCCGTCCCTCTCTCTGGAGCACGACCTATCCTTCCCAGCGCAAAACCAAACAGGATTCAAACGGGCGTTGAATGACCTTGGCATTTTTAATAACGGGATGGTAAATTGAAAGCTGGATCATTCAGTTACTGCACACAAACCAGGGTATTTACTGAACAGGTTGGGGCTGTCCACAGCTTCAACAGCTCTGTTTCAAGAGCTCATTTGGATAACCCAGGGCAATTAAAAAAACCCACTATCCTGCTAATAATTTTGCACAGATTTACCAATCTAGCAGCTCCGCATTACAATAAGTGATAGCAAGGGAGGCTTAACATAGTTATAAGAGGTTGAAGAAAGTCAGCCTCTGTGACGCATCTTCAGCAACACTTGTCACAACCGAAATGGTTTTTAGTAATGAAACAGTCTGGGAAATGTGTTGCTGTTTCTCAGCTTTTTCTAAGTTGCACAGGAGATTAATACTACCTGAACAGTTCAACCAGGTGCAAACGTGACAGGACCCGTACAAAGCCTTCAACATTTTCCTGTAGCATTGTCAATTTTACAAGCTACACCTAAAAACTGAGGTCCAGTTACGGAGCGCAGAATAGTATTTTAAATGACTTCTTTAAATAGCATGGAAATCCATATATTTTAAAATCTAAAGAGTATGCTTCCTCACCCCCTTCCTCCTCATTAGTGCAAACTGGTTCCACATTGTTGCTAGAAATCACAGAATATACTAAATAACTTTTAAAAAAATCTACATTTTTGATAGAGGCCTATTTCATCACTCCTAGTCATATCACCAAGTAATCAAGATTTCTCTTCATGTAACCCTGATAAACTTAATTCTTTTAAGATTTATTTTGCTTTTCTCCTCTGAGAGGTATAACAAAGCTAGTGGAAGGAGAAAAGATTTAGAGAAAAGAAATATAGAACTCTGCTCTTGTTTTCTGTAACATACCAAGTTTTGAATGACTCAAAAAACAGAAGTCAAAGTTTAACATTTATTTATTTATTTATGAAGTTCCTAATTTTAATCTAGGAAGGAAATATCTGACAAATACTATTCATCAGACTAGGAAAGTAAATCTCTCTTCTCCGCAGTAAGACCAAGCAGGACTCATGTAAAAATCTAGCAGGGATGCAGCATTTCAGGTATAAAATTGCTAGTAAAAGAAAGTAATTCTTGCTCACTATCTATACAAATAATCTCCCCTTATCCAAACAATCTTTTTGCAAACTTTGGGTTACTACTACTACTAATTTCAAGATCAATCCTATAAAACTAGTCCTGTTAGACCCTTCCAAATACTCTTGCAATATAATTATTGATATAGCTTTAATTGCCTCTGCATCTTAGGCTCAGCTATTCTAGTAGTCCATGGGGTACTCGGTATTTCTGAATTCATGGCTCAAAGCTCTTTCTTTCACTGCTACCTATAGCCTACTCCTCTGAGCCCTTTTTCAGTGAACATCTCAGTAAGAAAACTTGAAATACATATGCATTCATAAATTTTGAATAAACACAGCTCTACTGTTTACATTTCTTAATTAAGCAAAACTCCTTAACAGTAACCAAAACCATCCAGATGTACGGCCATGCATTTGCACAGGCCATAATCAGCCAGGGCCACCCAAATGGGCATACTGGGAGGTCCTGATTCAAGAAATTTGTTGTTCCTTCTAGTAGATTGGTTTGCCTTTAGAATCCTGAGCTGCTGAAAGTCACAGAGCAGCTTTAATGTTATGAAAAAATTAAGATTTTGAGTTCATTAAACACAGAATCTAAACCAATAGTATGCTGTAAGCTAAATTCATGTGAAAACATTCAAACTTATAGCACCATCAGTGGCTAAATATTAAAAAAAAAAAAAAAAAAAGAGGATGCTCAGAAAAAAGATGGTTGACCTGCATTTCTCAGATAAATATTGTCCTTGTCTCCTAAATTAACTGTTCTTTGCTAAAAAACAAACAAAAAAAACACCCAAACAAAAAAACTCCCACAGAACAACAAAACCCAAACGATTAAGGGTTTCCAATTATTCAAAATAGCTATTAATTGAAGTATCACAATTTTCAATTTTAAAGTTTCATGGAAAAATTTTCATTGGAGACAAGACTTCTGTTCCATTTTTGTTCTCTCAGCAATTTATCGCTGTACTCTAAAAAAAGTCTCAAGCAGCTTGAAAGAAACTATTGTTCATCACAGGACTGTTTGCAGTTGTAACTATGGAGTCCAACTATGTATTTATGTTGAACAACGATCATCACTAACCAAAATCTAACCTGAACCACCTCCTCTGTGTCAAATCCCTTGCTCCTAGTCTACATCTGTTCCAAATAGCTGGAAGTGATCATATTTAAGGAAGTTGGTTGGATTTCTTAAGAAAAGAAAAAAAAAAAATCTTCTCAACATACAGTGCCTTAAACAGACACTGCATTTCTTTCCCATCTTCCAGAGGCACAAGTAGCATCAATCTTAAGAACTGCTTCTGCTGTAGCCAGTTTATTCATGATCAACATAAGCATTCCTTTAAAATACTGCATTACATTTTTTAATTGCAGCCTTTTGCAGATTAAACAGCCAGTGCTTTATTAATACAGATCAATACACGTAGCCCTGAAGTTCCACATTACACACTGGGCTGTTAACAGTAAAGCCATCTGCTGGTTTATTTTTAAACAGTATTTGGATGAGTTCTTCCTGCTGCAATTTAAAAAAAAGTGTAAGAGTGGGTGGGGAGAAAATGGATATCAGTAGTTTTCTTGACATAAAATATTTTGTAAACAAACAAGGACACTCAGATGTCCATACAGAGCCTGGACAGACTGTCACACTTCTCAGGTGGATGATATCAGACATTGCGTTTCTGAATGAGAACCACTCAGAACCCCAAAACCGGCACTCAAAGTCTCAGGCTGGAGGAGGAACTCCAGACACCAAGGAAGGCTATGGTAAAGTTCTCACCCACATTAACACGACCAGAACTTGACATCTGCCTGTTAAATACCACATATATCTTTGTTAGAGAACAAGGACATTTGTCCCAGATCTAGTTTTTGCTATTTATTTGCCTACAAAATCCCTTCTGGACCAGATGCAGAGAATAGCTTTGATCTCAGGTCACATAAGCCATAAAAACAAGTTGACATGCTAACACTAACACAATTCTTTCACATGAACCAAGAAGTGACACTGAAAGAAACTCTAAGTAACATGGAGAGAAAGGATAGAAGTTACAGGGACACAAACCCCCGTACGCCATCAAGCCTCACTGCTGCTCCTATTCACCACCACCCCTCAAGCCCTTCTAAGCAACACAGCAGTACCTGTTTAAGATTAAGGTGTCATTTCAAATTAATATTTATTCCTTCAAAATTGCACAGAATTCTAATGGCTCCTTTCATTCGCTTCCAGCGGAGCTCTGGATGTGGGTGTCAGTTACACCTTCCCTTCTCCAACAGCCCTCTCCTTCAAAGTCCCACAAAAATCTCAGCCCTTTTCCCCTGCACATCAACACATACCAACATTTGAAAATTTTTTTCTTTATTTTTTTCTTCCTTTTTTTTTTTTTTTTGTAAGATCCTACACATTTTGCTGTTTTTCCCCAGCAAGGTCATCCTTGCACCTTCTTCTCCACAGAACAGCCAGCAACAGTGACACTTAAGACAACTGCATCACAAGATGAACTGGTCCAAACAAGACCATCTGAGCTATGTTGACAAGAAGGAGCAAAACCTCCTTCACATGTTGTTTGCCCCATCAATGAAAGTCATAGTGAACATCATTCTCTCTCCTGTCCCCTTCTTCCAAACAGCATAAATCTACAGCATCCTCTGCATAGTTTCTGGAGCTAATCATCCATATTGCAGCTGCAATCCAAAAAAACCCTGACTTTTGCCTGTCAAAGACCAGATCACAGAATCCCTTTGTCACTTTCATTCTGGTTTACTGTAATTTACTGTGTTTGAATGTGAAAAACATCATAAATGTTCTAGTGTAAGGAATGAGCTGTCTGGCTCCTCTGTGGTTTAACTGCTCCACATACATCTTCTGCCTCCTCCAGCCTCTCCAATAGCTCTGAATCCATTCCCAGTGCTACCCCAAGGCTTTGGTCATGGTTTTTCAAACCCACTAAAAGATCAAGTTCAGCAACTAATCACTGTGTTTCAGTCTGAAAGCCAAGACAGCATATTTTTTACAAAGTAACACAGGATATGAGGTCTAGGGGGGACTGTAACACGTTATCTTCTTCAAACTTTGTATAGAATGAACTTCTTGAAAAGATGAGACTTCCTCAACATTTGGTCAGTGTCCAACCAGATTGCAAGACTCCTTACTTAACATACGCTGCTACTACGCCAAGTGAAACAGAGAGGAAACCTTCCCCACAAGGTCTTGTGGCAGGAGAAAGAGGGATCATAACCTCGACTGACACTGCCCATACACCCTTGTGAAGCGTAAGTTCAAAGCCTAAACAGAAAGCTGTCAGTTTTTATTGGCGAAGTACATGTATTTACTTCTGATGCATTAACTCTGTGTTGATCACAGCAATTTACCAGCTCAGCAGAAGCAATAGCTTTCAAATTCTAGTCATTTCAGTGCAAGTTGTATGACATTAAGTTTAATTAACCACTGTTATTTTTCTTTCTGTAAAAATGAAATGTTAATGTGTATTTTTGAAAATATCCTCTTCTATACACGCAACTTTGCTCCAGATCAGCCCTACGTTGCACATAATCACACTGTCCTACAACAAGCTGATAGAAAATGATGCCTCTCCTGTGGCGACCGGCAATAGCGACGGTGCTTTCCCACGATGAGGTATCTCTGACACCACCTGTTCCAGCGAAGCTCCCGCAGGTGGCACTAGCTGCTCCTCACAGTGCCACACCGTGCTCAACTTGCAGATAAAGCCAAATGCTCGTAGCAGAAATCACTGAGCCCTTCTGGCCTGAGGATGCCAAGCCAGTGCTACAAATCCTTCTAATTTTCAGGTATCTGAATGGTACTACCTATCGCTCAAGTCCACATTTGGAGTTGGGCGGCCTGATAGCAAAGCCACTATACCACCTTTTGCTTATCTAAAAACTTCCTATCATCAGAATAAATCACAGTTCTTCTCCGAAGCACTGGCATTTTTCAAAATACATACACATATATTGCTTCTCTCATGCCTTTGTACAACCCAGTTAATCTCAGCAGCCCTCCCAGGTCTTCACAAAAGTTAAAACACCCCACAAAAAAAACCCCAAACAAAAAAAAATCCACCAAAAGATTGTGTTTCACTTACACATAATAGGTCTCACGCTTTGGGCACCTTCTTTTAAATCTAAACTTGAGTAAATGGACAGAGTTGGGTAAGGTGGCTCAGCCTGACATACACTCTGAAGAAAAGCAAGAAAAGCAGGACTGTAGGTCAGTCCCAAGATATTTAGTGACTTGCAGGCAAGCCCCAGCATAGGCAATATGAGCACAGCAGTAGGAAATCACAGCTGCTGAGTATGGCTGTTGTATCCCAAAATACTGCTGTCGTACTCCTCAACAAGTAGGCAACATATTCTACGCAAATCATTTTCTGAGTGATTTAAGGTATAATGAGTTGTAAATGCATGACATGATGTTACTCCACAAAAAATAGCCAACAGCAGTTTTCATTATTGAAATTTACGAAGATAGAGATTAATTATTTTAATTGAGCTACCATTACATTGTTTTCCGATTTCACTTTCTAGATAATATTAGTTCTACTATTAGAGGTAATTAGAACCACAAAAAAAAAATTTAGAAACAAAACTATTTGAACAGAAAACCATTCAAATACCCCAGCACACATAAGAGCACACAGTGCAACATTTTCTTTACTAGAAGAATTTACTTCCAGTACCATTAAGTTGTGTCTCTTCAGTAATGCACATACAAAGTGCTGAAGCAGCACAAAAAGGCATCATGCATATACACCAGCTACAGCACTAAAGAGACTAAAGGATTTTGGGGTACAAGTCTTCAACATTGCAAGAACAGTCAAACCCATATCCAGAACCATGACAGTTGCCAGAAGAGGCCACATGACATTTAGCAACATGAAAGTTTTTCCTTCATAAATTCTCCAATACCGTAAGAACTTGCCCCCTCACTTTCTAGTGTCACCTGAGGGAGCTACAGCCAAATGCAGTCTCTATCCATTAGCTTTACAGCTGTGCTTCTGTTTTGCCCATCATTCACCCCTCTAAGATACCCACTCCAGCTTGGTGTCTTGACTTTGGCTTAAAAAAAATTATTTACTTTAATTTACATTTGGTATTTTCACTGGTCACTAGCATCTCTCCTTCTTACAAGATGTATTTTCTCATAAGAAAAGTTTCAAGAGAAAGAACTGCAGATGCATTAGGAATCAATTTCCAATAAATTTAATTCTAGTGAGATGCACAACATAAGCCTCACTACTGGGACAAAAATTCTGGCTTAATAAATTAAAAACACCTTCCATATGAGCCTGTCAAACTTCAGCAGTAACAAAAGTTGCTTTATAGTGCACACAGTTAAGGAAAGGAAACTGAAGAGGAAAGAATTCCGGCAGTGTTGATCTCAGAATTACTCAAATTCCTTTTCAAAGCTCTGAACTCTGCTACAATTAGGAGAGATGCTGATTTGGCTAGCAAACAATCACGCAGATGCACACACGCAAAGCTTCCCTCTTCAGTCTTTTCCACATTCAAGTCCCTGGTGCTCGGCAGCTGCAGCTTTAGATTCCTGATGAAGGGCAAGGGCTCCTGCTGCTCAGTGCCCCTCTAGAACATTAAGAGAGACAACAAAAAACCAACAACAATTTAAAAAAAAACCAAACAAGGGCAATAACCCAGCTAACATCCTAATAATAATTTTGTAATCCCATTTCTGTTTTACAGAAAAGAGCAAACAAAAAAAAACCTCTAGACTTCTGTGCCTGACATACACAGTAAAGAGCCCCCAACACCTGCTTTCATGGGCTTTAGTCTCCTGCAAACTGCTTTTCTATTACAGATGCGTGGTGGAACTTTGAGAGATACTTCGTGTTTTGATTGATGCCTGTGCTTCGGATATCGCTGCACACTGCCTTGGAAAAGAGCACTGCCGTGCAAATTCATCATTTCACGAAAGGTTCAAGTACTGGAGGAAATAAAATCAAAACAGGCTGGCAAGGAAGTAAAGTTGTTGAAGCACAATCCAATCGCAGCAAGTCAAATAACAGTGAAAGTAAATTACGATATGAAAAGACTTAAATGAACTTGAATCCAGTCCTATGTGCTGAATAAAAATTACAGCAACAGATAACGTACCGATGGATTCCGTCGTATCTGAAGAATTCTGTTACTGTGGGAGAAACCTCTTTACCATGTCTGTACGCATTTCACCTTCTGACGCTTCCTTTTTGCATTTCCATTTCTGTTACGGGAAATTTCTTGACACCCAGCTAAAGTTCACTAATACCGTCACGCTTACTTTATAAAAAAGGGAAATAACCTTGCTGTTGCTTCGCAAGGACATCAGATTGTCTGTATTGCACAGGGTAGCCTCTCCCAAAATCACAGAATTACGATAATAAAGGTTTTTCTGGGGTTTGTTTTGTTTTAAATGCAACTTTTAGAGCCCTCTTACATAGAAACTCTTGATATTTTAAGGTCAGTAGAAAAGCTAATATCTATAGGACAAAGGAAATTTGTATGTATTTTAACTTCATGTAGGGTCAGAGTCAAGACACTGAGATAAGAAATGACGTCTTCCTAAACCTCACATAACCACTATGTAATGCAAACCTTGAAACTACATTCATGGATAACTTGACAAAGAGATAAGGTACATCCAAAAGCAAATACTCAAAGACTACAGAACAGCCCAATGTTTTTTAAGATTATAAATATGGACAAGTCCATCTCAGCCAGCTGTTTTAGGGGTATCTCTTCTCTCTACTTAAATACACATTTCTGAAAGCCACCTAAAAAGAAAAGAAAAAAAGAAAAATAAAAACACAAAATGCTCCTCTGCACCAAATCAGAATCACAAGTTTATCCTCTTGTGCACATTTTTCAAGGCACGACTATTTTTCTCCCAATTTTGCTAACAACAGAGCAATTGGTGTGCATCAACTCCAATTAGGCTGTTCTATTACTTTTATAGAATGCTTGTAATATGTTTGGCTTCACTATATATTTTCAAAGAAATAACTTCAGACCTCATTATCCAAAAACCCCATAGAACCTCCAAAAGAAAATCATACTGAAGACAGACAAAAATGCTAGCGCTGTCCAAAAGGTCCATTTACTTTGTTAAAAATTTTCCTAAACAACATTAATCCAAGTAAACAAAAGGGAAAGATATTTTTCCCCTCAACTGTAAACTCTTTTGGAGAGCTGGAAAGAAAAAAAAGGGATACAAAAGAATGTTTGGTTTGGCATTGCTGACGCTTGTTCACAAAAGGGAAGCCTACTTAAAACCAGGATAGCGGATCATTATTGCTTTACACGTGGATATTTCACTACTTTTCTCTCCATAACACACAGCGACTCGATATGTTTTACAAGGACAGGAATGGGCAGAGATTCACCATCAGGAAAAGGGCTCCTACGAAGCCCATTTGTGTGTTTCCTGCAATTGCCTGAGCACGGTATTACTGCTGAAATGAGAGGTTTAGACAGGGGCTTTATCATTATGAGACAAGTAATATTCAGTTGGCTTTTCCAGAAACTGTCATTTGAATGTCTAGCCAAAGTGCATAAAGTTACTTACATGTGTGAAACTTTTTTTTTCCTCTGCAGCCATCAGAGAAAAAAAAAAAAAAAATCTAACTTTTTGACTACAGTTAAGTGTGATTAATGCAAATTTCTGGGCTTTTGTTTTCATCACAGAGTACCTAACGTTAGGAAGCCAACACAGCAAATATTGCAAAAGCTTTCTGAGCCCTGACACGTTCCAGTCGCCCAAACGCTGAGCCTGGTTGCCCCCCTGGCCCGGCTCAGGCAGCTGACTGAAGGACCACTCCACGCTCCTCCAGCTTTTCCTCCTCCCTGCTTTGAGGGTACATACATCTGTGTGTACATATATATATTTATATACACACTGCACACACACACACACAAAAGGAAATTAATAACAGACAAGCTAAGAGTACTGGACACCTTCACTTGTAATTTGTCCAAGTGAATAGCCACATAACTCAGATCGGGATGTTTCCTGTAAAAACACTACAGTATTTATCAAGCCACTCCAGAGCGCAACTGCTGAAGTGTAGCTTGCAAATAACATTTTCTAGAGCCAAAGTTTACAGTTATCTACAGAACAGTCTGACTAATCGTGATAGAGAATCCAAGGCCTTCTCACTGTACATCAGCTTTGAAAAACACGTTCTCACTTCAGCAGAGTTCTGTAATCGCAAGCTTAGTCCTATCCACTTTTATGGCACTGAAATGCACATGCATACTGCAGAGCAGAGAAACTATATAGTTTAAAATTACATTCATGCCTTATCTCTGGCAAATCGTATTTTGTGTATATACATCTATACACACATCTATTACACACGCTATATAGAATATGGAATATTAAATATGAATAGAAAGAGAAAGGAAACATGATTTCACACCCTCAACACAAGCAGAGAGCCTAGGAGGCTAGAAGGTAGCCTAGTTGGTAAAAGGGAAACCACACATAGTAACAACCTTTAACCTCCCACAATTTCCAGAGAAATCTGAATGACCATTTTTGACAAAGCAGCTGACAAACTGCTCAATAAAGCATAAAGTGCTGAATAAATATTTCTTTTGAGTTAAAATGTAGTATTCTCTAGACAGAGTAACTCCCTCTGTAATGCCGTAAAGGTACAAAGCTTCTTATCTCCAACAGGCTTTCTCAGAAAAGCTGGATTTATTACTCAACATTGCATCGCCAAATGTGGACCTTTACTGGCCCCATGTGAGAACACTAGTTCCATTCACAAAAAAAAAAAAAAAAGAAGAAAAAAACATCACTTACAAATGTTATAGTTGGAAAGCTGATTTCCTTCAGCTGAATGTTTTTCTCCTTTCTACATCAGTCTAAGAGACATGGTTTTAAAAAACCAATTGCTTCTAATTCTCAACAACTACATGGAGCCCGAGCCACTGTACATTTTGACAGGACTTCCATTCACCTTCTCAGAAAATAAAGCAAAGAAATAACTTAAGACTTAGCTTTCAAACACAGAAACAAGGAAATTCCTATTTTGTACTAAAATAATGGTCATCTGACATTACCTCATGGACAGCTTATAAAAGAGTATGCAATTGTTGAAAGTCCTTTAGAGTTTTGTGAGATTCTGGAAACAGGTCTAATAATTCATAGCTTGTGCTAAGAGAGACCTTTTTCTGGTGAACTGCATGTTGTTTCATAACTTTCAGTAAGACAGGAGAAAGACCCCCAAAGCCCTTGGGCCTGTCGTGGTTTAACCCAGCAGGCAGCCAAACATCGCACAGCTGCTCGGCTCACTCTTCCCCCCCAGCAGTGAGATGGGGGAGAGAATCGGGGAGAGGGGGAAGTAAAATTTGCAGTTGAGATAAAAAACAGCTTAACAGGACAGCAAAAAAAAGATAAAATAATAACAATAATAATGACAAAACAATATACAAGTGACACACAATGCAATTGCTCACCACCCACTTACCGATGCCCAGCCTGTTCCTGAGCAGCAATCTCCTCCACCTCCCCGGCTAATTCCCCCAGCTTTACATGGTGAGCATGACATCATATGGTATGGAATATCCCTTTTCAGTTTGGGCCAGCTGTCCCAACTGTGTCCCTCCCACTCCCAACTTCTTGTGCACTTCTTCACTGGCAGAGCACGGGAACCTGAAAAGTCTTATTATAAGCATTAATTAGTAACAACTAAAATATCAGTGCGTTACCAGCCTTATTCTCCTACTAAATTCAAACCACAGCACCAATACTAGCTACAAGGAAGAAAATTAACTCTATCCCAGTTGAAACCAGGACCAGTGCTTTAGATTGAAAGTTCTTTCAAGGATAGTGATCATTAGGAAACATCATGTTATCATGTTTGAATATAAGTTGTTAAGGGGTAGACAATAAACGGTTTCCATGAACTTTACCTTACACTATAGAAGATTAAGATTACAAAACTTTTTTAATTTCTACACTTAACAGATACTTTTCACCCAGAAAAGGAGTCCAAATTCTCTTCACCTTTTCTACTCCAGAATGGTTTGCACCAGTCACGAAGGTCACCTTTCTCACCTTTCCATTTTAACCACGTGGAACAGTGAAGCTTTTTCTTCTTCTATATAGTTAGCAGAGAATCACAAACAAATCATGCAGTCACCTTTTCCTGCTCTAACTGGGATGTCAGAATTACTGATAAAGTGATGTCTCTCTTCCTACCTATTCATAGAATCATTTAGGTTGGAAAAGACCTTTGAGATCATGGAGTCCAACCATAAACCTCACACTGCCAAGTCCACCACTAAACCATGTCCCTGTTCCCACCAAGTAAAATTTTACTAGAGTGAAAGATACATCACATGTGTACTCCAACAACACTAGAAAGCATGAAGGGTAATAAAGTATTTCATTTTGTCCTGAAAGAGAAGGTTATGAAAAAGAGCAAACAGCTTCATAAAGGAATTCAGTTCTCTAAGTTAAAACCAATATAATTCCTAAAATTACGTCAAGAAGTTTCAAAGGTGTGTAAATATTATGCACTGTATTAGAAGCGTGGAGGGATACAACTAAGTTAACGTCACAAATCACTGCATATGCAATACAGATGAGTATGTCTTTCCAGTTACTGCAATTTAGGTAAACACAGAACATAAAATCAGGTCACAGGAATACGACTGACAACTCCTGAAGAACCTATTTTTAAGAGGCATGGCTTTGTATTTCATTGGTCATTTGATCTAGTACTGGCAATCAATGAAAATAAGGACAGAGTAGGAGGGGGATTTCTGAATAGGCTTGACTAAAGTAAATATTCAAGGGGATATTACTCAAGTCAGTACCAAGAGCTTCAGCCAGTTTCCAAAGCCTTTTGAATTCTCAGAGCTAAGCCCAGAGAATTCAGATGAAAGTTCCTTTTCTTCCACTTTTAAGGGAAGAAATAACTTAGGTGAACCTTCTGCAAAACAGCCTCCCAAGTTTAGTAACTGGAGAACAAACGTAAAGCACTGCCAAGACACGCAACTATGCGTTTATAAACCTTAACAGTTTATTCAAATATTAAGTACTGATGTACTGAACCAAAAAATACAAAGGTATTCCAATAATGCTGTTTCAAGTTATGTAATTCCATCTTTGGTACATAAAAATCCCAGTTCCTCCATTCTTGCTGCCTAGCCCGCATTCTGTACTCTGAGGAACACGGGCACGCGGGGCGCATACTAACGACACCAAGTTTCCGCTGCATCTGGCGAGAGGCACGGCGAGGCGAGGACACCACCTGGCCCTGCCTTGGCTCCGAGATGATGTCAGCCCATTCAGCAAGGCAACAGCAGAAAAAAAGGAAAAGAAAAAAAAAGACCAAACAGCCAACCAGTCCCTGCTGTATTTCAAATGCACACAAAGGGACATGTACATTACCACAAAAAGCAGGAATCCACTCTATCTCTTCAGCAAATGAGATTCTGCAGCCCTCCGAGCCTTACTGCGTTTAGGCAATAGGAATAGGTGGAGGAAGAAGCATTTGCTCCCTTTAGATCTGATGTCAGTTATTCCGTCTCTCTCCACCCTTGTCACCGTCCCCACAGCCTGTGCAGTATTCCTGGGGTATCATCAAGCCACCATCGCTTTTTGCACAACGGTCGCCACTATGTGCTGGCCCACCAGGACATGTCAATTTAGGAAGCGCCAATCCAGTTTCAAATTCTTCTTTTTCTTTATAAAATTCTTTATCATCCTCAGTCCCTAGCTCCCCCATTTCCCCCTACAAAATAATCCAGAAATTAATTTTTTAAATAACAGCAACACTGTAGAGTGAACTTAGACCATGCGAGGGACTAAAAAGTCTGCACAGCAGAGAAATGGTGACCGAGGAGCAGACGTGCTCACATCAAATAAGAAGTGAACCTTGATTTTTCCCCACAGTGAAGACATTCACAAGATTGTTGGACCAACCTACAGACTCCCCCTTGCTGAATACGGGCTGAGCTCACGTTGCAGAGTCTCATGACTGGAAGCATGAAGACTACACTGAAATTAATGCACTAGATGCACCCAAAAAGCATTCCTGGGTGCAAAAGCAAGCTGGGACAGAAGAGCCCGCACTGATCTTAGTCTCCAAAACAGGGGGCATAAAAAAATGTCTCTCAGGAGTGATGGCTGAACAGGACAAGGGACTGAGCCATGTCTGGAAACTGTCAGGGGAGAAGTCCCCAAAATCATACCAGTGAGCATGACCATCATAGACCATCATCTTCCAGGCTTGGCAACATTCTTAGGCCCGTTTGAATTTAATACAGATTAAACATATAGGACTCTCCTCTCACCTATGCTCACAAACTTCGCCGAAATGTAGTTTTAAGCATATTTTTCTCTTAATTGAATTTCATTACAAACTCCAAAGATTTAAAGAACTCTGAACAGAGAGCCCAAGACAGACACACACACACTGGCATAAAAAGCAGAACACGCTGGGGTGGGGGGGGCGGCGGTGCGGGGCGGAAAGAAACAAAACAAAAACCAACACAACAAAAATCACAAACCCAACCGTACTCTCTGAAGAGCCGAAAGTATAATTACATTCAACTGAACAACCAAGCTTCAAAATTATCTGTTATTTTTCAGAGTCTTACACCTAAACATAAGAAAAGTTTCATCTATTTTAAAACACGTATCTGCATGGTGCTTCTGCCAAATCATTCTTATTACTTGGTTTTATTTGCAAAATAGATGGGGGGAGAGAACAAACAAAAACAAGGAATGAAGTTTGGATCACATAAGTCCCAGAGGGTTGAATTAACATAACTTTTATACTGTGTCTAGAACTATTTTGTCTTTTTCCAGTGTTTGCTGTCAGTAACATTTACGCACAAACTCAACTATTTGATTAATTCGTTATAAAAATTACTGATTAAACAGATTACCTGTAACTACCAGTTTCAAATCTCAGAAGCGGAAGATTCAGCATATTTCTCTAAGGAAGTGAACTGCACTCCTTTTCAGAGAAGTAATTACAAAAAAAATGATTTTCCTTTTCCAATTTAGGCATGTATTAAAACAGAAATAGAAAAAATCCATTTCAACCATGTACACGTTTTGTGGGCTTTTATTGCAGTTTTGTTCTTTTTTCCGCCATGCAAGGACTCTGTCAAAGATCTACTTTAACTGATACAGCAGAGCACTTATTTGGCCAGATAAGACAGCAGGTGGAATAAAGGTTTTCAATATTTCAATTGAAATAAATGGGGGAAAAAAATTATATAATGGGAAGAACACTAAAACACCCTATGTGGTCTCCCTATTGCTAAGTGTGAGCCTGCTATTGTAGACTGTGGTGGAAATCTTCCACCCTTTAATTCATTCTATCATATCAAAACGCCGTGGACACTGGCATCTTCAAGACATTTACCATGAACAGCACCTTTAGAAGTACAGGTTTGCGATCCTAGTTTAACACGTAAGAATCATCAAGGCAAAATGATTTGTTTACTTTTAGTGATAAAGATCAACAGCTGGAAGTACAACACTATAGAGATATTAAAATATTTGTATTCTGCCTATTTATAAATAAATGTATGTTTGCATCGTGCTTTCCACATACACAGAATGAAGCGTGCATTCTTCTATCAGTATTGCCAATTGATGTTAAGGAAAACCCCCACCTACTAATCTCATTTCCAGCAAGCACGCAGCAGGCTTATATCACTCACCTTGAGGACCAATATCCAAGCAAGCAGGGAAGGAAATTGCTCATGCAGGGGAATTTCACGCCTCCCTCATTTATACAGTTCTTTACACTGCAGAATTTACCCAAGTATCTATACCCTTACATCTAATAAGGGTACAGAGAAGATAAAATATGATTTGACTGTAAAACAGCTTTATGAGAATTATTCTTTCAGGCATTTAAACTACATCTTGGGTTGCAACCTCGGTATGTGGAATGAGTAGCAACAAGGCTGAAGAGCTGGGGACCGATCTGATTGCCATACGTGCCCTGTTGCTCCACAACAGCACTTGAGCGGGGCTCCTCCAGTCCCCAGAGCAAGAAGCATTTGGAGTTTTTGCCTCTCGTCTCTCATGGGGGGCAGGGGAATCAAATCAAGCTGTTCTCAGGAATGGAGAATAACTGGAAAACAGAAAATAATACTGAATGGTAAATTTGGTTGGTGGGGAATGTTTTTTGGTTGGGTTTTTTTTGGTGTGCTGAGCATTCTCACTCCATTGGCTGAGCAGTAAGCTTCCAGCCCTGGATGACAATCCTCTCACACACACAAAATAATAAAGTTACTTGAATTTTATAGTTTCATCCAGCTTTTATTTCCTCATTCTATGCATAGTAACAGCACAGATATTAAGGTCAGCGCCAAGCGTGTTACCACAGGCGTCACGGCGTCTCTTGAAGTCTGCTGGACATTAACAACCCAGCAGATGGATGTTAGTCCAAACTCCCCGCCCTCCATCATCATTAATTCAGGAGCAAACTCGTTTCAATGGGCTAGCCCCAATTCATAAAGAACTCATTGTCCTGGCCAAATTAATAGCTTTAGATCTTATGTTACCAGATGTGCTTCAGAGAGACAATAACATTTTAAATTATTATGTACCGTTTAAAGTCCACTTCAATGTCATTTCTCATAAATATTGGTGTGAGGCAATCTTTAAAACTATGAACCTATTCCCAAAATAAACACAGAAAACTCTGCAGTTTTGGTTTAGATTCTAGACAGATTTGACACAAGCATCCTCAATTATACTGCAACCCACTTGATCAAAAGCTCTCTGCTCTGAGACTAGAAGTGGCACATAGTCTTTTGAAAAGCTTCACTTCACCCCCAAAATTAATAAACCCTCAACATTTGTCCATCCAGTAGAGAGACAGGCAGTTCTGGTGCCTATCACATAAGCAACACAATTCAGACTAATAACAACAAAAGGTAGGACAAATCAGATCTGTAAGAATTTGGAGTAGGGTCAGCTTCATAGGCAACAAAAAGGAATAGAGGGAGTCATTTGTCATTACTTGAGTCATGTTGTGTCTGACATTTGTCACATTAAAACAACCGAAGAAACTTGTCCATAGGAACAATTTGCAAAAATGAATATCAGCAGAGTAGAAGCAATTAGCAAGCTATCTTTTCAACTTATGGTAAAATAAAAAGTAGGATTTTTAAAATACCCATGTTCTTTTTGAGGAAGAAACCACTGAAGGATTGCAATGCATATAAAAATAATAATTAAAAAAAAAAAGACAGAAATTTCCAGAAAGGCAGTATTCACTTCAGTTTTAAATTATATTGTTATTTTTCCATGGAACTGAACCACATTTTCTTACAATCTTGTATCTCAAAAACTTCTCTTGCTGACAGTTTCGTTGAAAACTATTTGTGTGAAATGTTCTGTTTTCAATAAATTGTTATTTTTAACAAAATATTTTTGGCTGAAAAATTTCTGACTGGCTTCACTTTTAAAATAATTTCTCAAGTGTAACATTTCATAAAGTCCAATGCCTTTCCTTACTTAAAAGGCTACATTGTGTCTTTTAGAAGATATCCACTCACTCTCATACTGGCACAAAACACACAACATTAGTGTTTCAACATCTAAGTACAGAGGGTATGTTTCTTAAGTAATCTATTTCCCCATGAAAGAAACAAATATAACAATCATGATTTTAAGGTCTTTTCTATTTTACCTTGAAAACAGGATTAGAAGCTACATCTCCAATAACCTTTAACCTCCATTTGATCACAGAAGACTGTGATACCCAAATAGCAAATATACAACTATCTTTACTAAATAACTTCAATGCATCTAAATTATGTAGTAAACAAATATAATCCAGGCTGGATTCAGCCCTAAAGTACAGTTTGCAGCCATAGCTGAAGGAAAGAAGTTAGGGCTGAAACATCTCTGGGGGTGACAAATACACTTGGGAGGTGACAAGGGAGCAAGGGAAAGAGGGGAATATTTCCTTTTAAAAAGGAAAACAAAACAAAAAAAATCATAGTTATGTCTCCTATCTAATTCCAAACTGGCATAATTTTTAATTACAAAAGAAACTCATGAATCAAGAACAACACAGCAGCTGATGTCCTGCATTTATGCAACTGAAACTAAGTGTGCAATGTGGGTTTTTTTCATGTATTAAATATTTTTTTCAAATTCCTACATAACATAACTAACAAAAATATTTACTTTTACAAAGGGTCAAATGGACAGAACATAATTCTCCCAGAAGGAAACCAGATGTTTAGTATCTTCAAAGCGATGTCCGTGCTGATAAAAGCAGTAGCTAATCTTTCTTTTAGAAGTTCTTGCTGAAGTTTCTTTTACTGAACAGCTATGTATCATGCTGCAATGAATATCTGCCTCAACAGAACAAGTATTTTTACATTTTTAATAGGATTTTGGTTTGTTTGTAGTCATCAATGCATCAATACTCAAAAAGCTGTCTTTGAAAATTTTGTAAAACCTATCTATAGTCCTGCTCTAAGTCATGTATTGCATCTTTAGCTCAGGATGAAGGAAGCCACATCTGTTCCCAAAGTCAGAATTCCATAATAAAAAACATTTTAGCAAACTTCTACACAGCAATTTGACTACATTAAGGGACACAAATAATCAAGTGTTTCTCATGAATCATGCAAGAGATGCAGAATAATATATCAATTTAGTGCTTAGAATTGCAAAATTCTCAAATTAACAGTTTACTATCTTTCTTAAAAGTTACCATAATGCATTAGGAGATCCATAAAATGGAATTTACAAAGACTTGAGCAAACAGATTTCAACTGATGCTCTGGGTTTTTCCTGTATTACTTGGCTGGTCTACCACTAGTTGGTGCAACTTACCTTGTCGTGGTGTGGTAGCTTGCATGCCCTGTCGGGCCAGACTAAAATGTTGCACCCTGGCCCTCCAGGTTGGGGGGTTTTGTTTTGGGCTAACAACCCAATCATGTAAAAAACAAAACCTGTTACAGAAATTGCAACAACACTATCCCACCAGGTTCAGTGGCATAGTGTTGTTGCAGCCCTATGCTCCTCAAGGAGTAACAAGGACCAAACAAACACTTGGCTGGTGACCAAAGAAGCATGACCCCCAGGTCAAGGGAGGTGATTCTGCCCCTCTACTCCACTCTTGTGAGACCCCACCTGGAGTACTGCGTCCAGCTCTGGGGGCCNCCATTCCATGATTCTATGAAATGTCTACAAGGCTTTGGAGGCACAAACAGGGTCTCTGTATCTCACACAGAAAGCAAAAGGATTATTTAGTTGCTTAAGTTACCCTTAAACAAGCCGATAAAAATAAAACCTCACATAAAAAAAAAAAACCAAAAAAAAAAACACCAATCCTACACCAGCTTTACCAGTAGATAGAAAGGAAAAACCCCCACCAAAACTCACCAATTTAAAGTTGTTTTTACGGCACCTGTTTTCTGAAGTTTGATCTGACCAGGGAAAAGCAGCAATGACAGAAGTTTAACTCTATTTGTGCTGGATAATTATGCAGTTCATTACTCCATATTGCCTGCAAATTCAGAGTGCAGGCAGAAATCAGATCAAAGGAAGGGTCACACTTTTGACACCAATTTCGCCAACACCATAAGGGCATACGTATCACTGGACCAATAATTGCAGCATGATTCATTTATGATATCATGAATTTTATATTTAGCTGTGTTGATGCTCACCTCCAGCACAGTATATATCCTTGCTCATTTTCTCATCTCTAGTGGCCATGTGCATCTGTTATTTGAAAAACCTGTTTAGCTTACAGGAGGCTGTAAGCTTCCAGCTAAACAGCATCCTATGGATACAGAGTTGTACATCTCAACACCACCTCTATTAAGTAATGGGGATCCTCTCTTAAGAGGGCAGGGACAGAGCATCTCTTGGGATAGCAAGTGACAAGAAAGGGCTAGAAAAGCCACCAACCCAATTTTATCTGATTTTATCAGAAACCCCCAAGAAAGAGAACAGCACTACCCAGTGCACTAACTTTAGTTAACCAGCTTCATCCACACTCAACTTAAGCACTATCAGTTTAAATACCAAAATATTTAGTCTGTGCAAAGAAATGCTGCAATTAAACACAATAAAAGCAAAAGGAAGGAACAAAAGACAACAAAGTAAGTGGTAAGGATTCAGATTTACAGATCCCTTTCAATTAATGTTTTTCAAGCACTTTGCGTGGCAAGAGAGAACACAAAGGTTCCCTGTAGGCACTCTCAGAGTATGCACAGAGCACATCCCACTTTCACTCCCCCTTCTTTGTAATACAGGAGTCAGAAAGAAATAAAAAATTGTGGAAAGATTGTGGCTGGTGTGATGCAAAGGACAAACTGCGATGCACTCCACTACCATCCCATACCAACTTCACCCAGCTGTTTACCGGCCTCCTCAAACATTTCCCCAGACATCCATCTTCCCCACCTTCAAGTCCCCTTCTCCTCTCAGGCCAGACCCTTTCCTATACTTCATCATTCATCTGTCCCCAAAACATCCCTCTCTGCAGCCTGTAACGCCAGGTAAGGAGCTTCTCCCGCCTCCGTCCCCAGCCCCTCTCCCGGAGGGCAGGAGCACACCACAGAGCTCCCCGGCACTTCCGAGAGTTGCTTGACGTGTCGCAGCATAAGAGATGTTCAAGCAGGAGATGGACAATGATATCACAGACTTAGAAAATGCATCCTAGAAACTGTAGTAAAAGTTGTGTGAATGCTTGGACTTTTAGGTCCTTGGTATGAGTGCAAAAGACTTTGTTTCCCTGCTTCGCCAGCAGAAGCCATTTTCAGTGTGGTCTTGGAGTGTTACACCTACAATACAGCGACTATAGTAGGAAGACAGGACTCATTACCTACATCATGCAATGAAATCACAGTATATCCCTGAAGTCTTTTTTTATTATTTTTTTTAAATACACTTAATTTGGAAAATATAAACAAGTCATTCTGTTCCAACGGGCAATTTGTTTTTCTGCTCTGGCTATACCTGTGAGAAAGAAACAATACTGTCGCATGTTACCCATACCCCCTCTATTAACTAGTCCCGAACAGGGTGGGGGGAAGGAAAAAAAAGAAAAAAGTAGTCTTCAAGACAGTTTCACTGCTGTACAGGATGCTCACCAGAAAACAACAGATGTGCTATAATCACTACTGCCCATTCATTTCCTTTCTGTCAGAAAGAAAGCAGCGGTCATCAATTAAGAACCTCTATCTGCTGGACACAAAAGGAAGTGTACACTTTTCCTTGGTCATTTGACCGTAACAATAGGAGATGGCAACGGGAAAGGACTGACCACTCTGAGCAAGCATGGGGGGGAAGATAAGGGTGAGTAAACTTGTCTTTTTGGATGTTTTTAAAATAAAAATAAGATTATTTTTTTTAATTCAACACCTTAATATACAAATGTTTAAGAAATAAATCACTCTGCCTATAGATTATACAAAATGCTAATTATTCTGAATTTGTCCAGACAATTCATTTAATCTTTTTCACAGCAGAAAATCCCAAACATGTGAGCTCATAAGAGAATTAAGCAGCATCTGAAAACACTGTTTTATCAATTAACAAAGCCTTTTTTTAAAAACTCTGATCACAATTTTTATAAAAGCATTAGTCTAAATGTACTAAGTAGTAATAAGTTTCAGTATGTCACTGGCATAAGTTATTTGGATTAATCTAAGAAGTCTAGGCAGATTTGTGGATCCTTCTGTTAAAAATTAAATTCATGGTCAACTTCATCACTCTGAAGTAGAACAACAGCTTTCATAAAACAGGCAACAACAGAAAACCCTAGAGATGCACTTTATATTATGTCTCTTTCAGTCTGACTACAATTAGCCACAAAGGGCTTGGGGGAAACATTAAAAATTGCTAGCCTTAATTAAGGCATGAGGCCCATCCAGCATGCTAAATTAAACCCTGAATACTCCCATGGACGTGGGACTGCTCCAAGAGCCTGGTAGGTGCTTCCCGCAATAGGAAAGCTTTAACAGGCCTTCACATTGCAACTGAACCCCTACTTTTGCCCTGTACCTCTGCTCCATCGCATAGCAAAAATAGAACCGACTTACAGAAAAGCTCACACGTGGGCACGCATCATTCCTCTCCACCCCCACACAGATTTGCAAGCCCTCATACCATTAAAGACATGGCCTGAACAAAGCCGGCAGTGATGCACAGATGCTCGAGGAATTTTTTTGTGTAGTGACTTTTAGTATAAACACATTGCGTATCAAAACTCATCCCGAATTGTTAGAACAAAGTGTATTGATCTGTTGTTTCCTTCTCCGCTACAACACATGTCCTGATTTTAAGAGTTGCTGAAGCCCATTTTCATTCTTTCCAAAGATTAGCCTATTCTAAACACCAACTTCTTGACACAATTAAAACCAGACAATATTGTTGTATAAGTCAGATGGATAACAGCAAAACATCGACACATTTCATAAAATGTTTCCCCCAGCACCCCCAAAAGTTTTTCAGAATGAAAACATTCTTAAAACCTCCAGATTTAAGTCTGACAAATGAAGCAAATTTGGCAAAATTACTGGTGCTACAGATTTAACATCCGTCCCTCAAAGGTGTATCTACCCAAACCATTAAGCTATTCTTTTTACCGAACATCGCTCCTCATACTTTAGGTTTCTTCCTTTTTTCCCCATGAAATTCATTCCTTTCTAAATGCGCTTCATCCAGTCCTTGAATGCCTTATCCCGTTAGCTGATACATTCCCACACACCCCAGCTTTGTTGATACAACAATTTTCTAAAGCACTTCACAGCGAACGCTTTCTGCCATGGATCCCAGAGAATCTTAGGAAATCCTCTGCCTCTTAGGACACATGCAGAAGCCACATTATCTCAGCTTTCAGAACAGAGGTTATTCGAGTCTGACGGTCTGGTTTAGCTTTTCTGTTCATCATGAAAAACACATTAAAATCACTCCAACTCAAAATCAAGGCCAAGCAGCACATTTGAAATTAAATGAAAATCAGGGGGAGGAGAAGGAATTTGTGCAAGTAATTGAGTTTCTAAGGTCACTAGGTAAATATTTCCTATGCACTTGGATATGCACAAATTTCAAGCTAAATAAAGTCATTTGCTGTGTGGAATGTACAGCCTCTCCACATTTGTGGACAAAAAAATACACTAGTAATTAACTATTAGCAAATAACACAGACAACTAGTGTACTGAATTTAGGTCACGCCAATTATTTTTCTGTAATGTATCTTAAAACACGCAACCTTATTCAAATCTTGGTATTTTTAAAAAAATATTGAAGAGAATGTCTGGTCTTTCCTCTCTCAGCGTCTGCAAAAGGTTTTCCTACTTGCAGAAACTGTTCTCCGTTGGATCGAAAGGAAAGTAAGATGTTGCTAATGTTTGTCAGATGTCAGCTTCAGCTGAACGCTATGCAATCCTGCTAGTGTCCATCTATTCAAGCTATGCAATCTCAAAGCACTGGATCCAACACAAAGTTGCCATTTTCCTACAATTTTATAAACATTTGAACACACTTGGATCATCGATATATACTACAAAATTATATAACAAGCCCCACTATCTGTAAAGTAATAAATATTATTAATTAGTGGTCTAATACAGCGTATTAGAATGAAACCAGAGTGGCAATTAACATAATGTAGATTTTTTTTTAGTTATTATTTTAAATTAATCCATGCTACACTGGTTTCAGCATTAGCACTGGAAGGAGTGAAGTAGGTTATTTATAAGTCATTGAGGTTTTTTCCAAATAGCAGTGTCCGTGCTGTTACCCACAAAGCCCATCACTGAATGCCTGCTTTCTGCAGAGAGGAGAAAGGACTCCTTTGGGTTGGCACCAGGACTGAGGAGGAAAGGAGGGAGAAAAGGACCTTGCCTAAAGCCTCTTCTTTCTTAATATTTTCTGTGGAGTCTCCTGCCAGCCCTACCATGAATGTCAATTTGTTTCAGATAATCAAATGACTGAAATCGGTTATTAATCAATTACATTTTCATTGCGTCTAAATCTGGTTTTCCTATGCTCTCAAGTTCCCCAGGTCCCCCAAGACTTTCAGGTAGTGAGAATATGTAAACAAAATTAAATCCCTAAAAAAATGAACTATGAAAGATCAATTTCTTCTCAAGATGACACACAGTAAGGTAGGAAATCTCAGGAGATCACAGAAGTCTCAGATCTCCCCAACCCCATGGAGAGATCATTGATGCTCCATGAAAGTTGCACTTCTACCTCCAAAAGGATAGAATCAAACAGCCAAACAAAACTTCAGCTACAGATCTTTAGCAAAACTTCAGTTACAGAAACAGGTGCTAAAACTGAAGACAGCCTCCCCTAACTGCTTAGGTGCCCCAAAATTTTAATTTAATTAGCATAAAACCCCACTAGCGTGCACATCGAGAAAACCCACCGGCTTGCCTAACCAACATTTCAGGTCCATACAGTGCAGTGACCTATTATGGATTTGCATATTAAGCGGTCTCATGGTTACTTAAGGTACGTTCACTGAACACCAATGGTAATCACCTCAGCCAGAGGCACAGCAAACATCATCTCTTATTTAAAAAACCCTAAAAGCTAAAATAATAATTAAAAAAATTTACCTGGTAGAGTACTCGCCAAATAAATCACTGTTAGATTAGGCAAAGCAGAGTCACCTTTCCTCTCCTCTGTTGAATCTCCAGCATTCTGCAGAAAGGAGGGTAGAAATTACGGAATCAGAGAAAGGATGAAAGACAGCACAACGGCGGTGCTCACCCCGGTTTATGCCCTCCAAGCCACGCTTGTCATACTGCTGCCCATTCTGCCTTAAAAAGTAGGCAAATAAAACGAAGCATGGGCTGAACCCGGTTCTGACAGGCTAAAGGGTCAGATTTTTAATAGGACTTAGATGCTAATGTGATTCCGAAAATCCCATTAAGAGTCTTACCACCTCTGCAAGTGCCTACCTACGTATCTTTAAAAACATAGACCAGACAGCTTGTCTACAGTTGCGCTGTAAGTCTCTGGCAGAGCAGGGAAGTTCCTGTTGGGTTCCCAAGCTCTAAACCCCAAGAGCTTCAGGCCATGCTCCTTCTGGAAATCGTTAGCACTGATTTTAAACTTAATTATCTTTAATGCCTGGAAATCTCCATCCCAAATGAACCCTTGCTTTCCTGGTGAGCAACAGAAGGACACATCTCTAGCCATTAAAGCAAATCAGAGTCACGGGTCACCTTCTGAGATCTGTTTGGTACCTGCATCTGATCTAGATATTTTCAGAAGGTCAAAGAATGATAAATATCCAAATGAAAATATTGTTTCTTCTACCACTTCACAAAAAGCAGCTATTTTGATACAACTGTGGTGCAGCTTTTTCTAGCAAAATTTATTGACCTACCCTTGAAGCCTAAAAAACACAGGATACTTGATTTAGCAAGGAAAAGAAGTCATATCCTTTGCTAAATTTGTAACCATTCCCAGCTTCAGAACATCAACTAGGAATTGAACAAGGATACCTCTTATGATTTTCATTTCTCTAAGCCATTGCTTTACATTTGCCTGTTCTAGAAGACCAAGATTAATTTACTTCTCCTTTTTGGCTCTTTCTGTGCTATGGCCTCAGCCAAAGGGGACAGTGAAGAATCCACAGAAACCAAGTATCAAATATTCAATGCAAGAAGCCATTGAATGCAAGACAGGATTTTTTTTTTTCTTCTTCTTTTTTTATATCACCATAAGGCCTGTTTATATACTTGGAGTGGAAACAGTGCACATTCAGCTGCAATTGATTTCCTGTATGGCAAAATACCTCAGGCATTCAGCTGGCTGGGAACACTGCAAAGGTCTCTTACCATCACCAGTTTTTTGAGACCAGGAAGCTCTGCCCCATGCTTGTTCTTATGCCAGAATAAATAGAGTCCCTGCTGAGCATCCAAGTTAATTTGGTCTAGGGGAACCAAACCATAAACAGGCAAGATTTTATATTTCAAAAATCCATTTAAAAAAAAAATATTGGTCTACTTTCAACTTCAACAGTAATACAATCAATTCAATCTGGCTAATGTGGCATAATGTTCATCTACAGATGTTTTTTAAATACAAGAACTACTTCACTTGAGAGTTAGGGTTTTTTTTTTTAAATGACAAAAAATCCAGTTATATTTACAGCAACTAATCAATGCTACTTCACAACTTCACAGATTAAAAGAGTATGTTTTTTCCCTTTTGGCATCACTGAGTGACAATTACAACAGCAGCTTTATTCACTGCGTGTTTTTTTCTGTTCATAACTGAATTCATAGAATAGCCTCCACTAACATTTCTATGAATCTGAAGAAGGAAATACGTGAGTAATCTTACCAGGTTCCCGTGATTAGACTGTAACAGTTCTAACATTGAAATGCCCAACCACTTGACTGTACCTCAGATTGTAAATTAAGCGAAACAAAAATACAAAGTGAGCTGTAATTGCCATCCTACTTTCCATTTAGTTCATGCAAGTTTCCTTCGTCTCAAATCCTCCAGAGGCAGAGGACTCCATTTCAACTGCTAGAGAAAGGCATTTCTAAGAACCCTAGAAAGAGACAGACCGGCAACCACAACCATTTAAATATACGCACATACATATGTGTGCATATATGTAAGTAATATGTGTGTGTACAAATAAATGAAAATCAGGAAGCCAGACAAACTTGAAGAAGCAGCCTAAACTTTTTATAGGGGCACTCTTGTTTGATAGAAGTTTCCTCAATAACAGCTTCTTAGTTCCAGAGTAAAATTACTGACCTAAAGCCAAGAGATATTCTCTAACTCCCAGAGCACCCAACGGCCTTTCAAAGCCTTTGGATCGGTGACTTCAGGCAGGGTCCTACAGGCACATCCAAATCAACCAAAGCACAAGCTGCTGGACACTACAGAGTCATCTTCTATCAATCTCCTTTAACTTTTTCAAGAAAGTTTTCTAGAGATCTTACTATTATCATACTATATAACAGAACAATCCATAAGGAAAATTAATTTTTCATCCTGTGAATTTTTTGACCAATTTGGCTGAAGATGGTTTATTTTTCAAACATCAGTGTAATAATATTGCACACTTTTGGGCTAGAAACACTATCAAAGAAAACACGTCCATCTCCGCTTACAGAAATTAATTAACCAATATACTGTCATTGGTCCTACAATTTCTATTTCATCTTTAAAAAATCTGCATGTTTTAAAATAGCCTCAGTTTTTCGAGAAATATATCACAATTATTAATAAAAAAGCTTTGCATTCTTAATCACTTTTAGAAAATATATAGTATTAAAGCATCAAGCAAGTAGCAGTTTAAGCAGCAAAAATCCCAAAGAAACCTACATTCAAACATTTAAGTTAACTTGAGCCATAGTGACTGGCTGTCCTATGAAAAACATTCTAGCATCTGGAGATTTCACTGTAATGTTGAATGAAGAAGCCCAGAAACTTGAAAACTATCTTTCAAAACTCAGTAAAATCAAGGTTCTCCTTCTGGATATACTGTACATGGGAGGCAACCAAAATAATTTTCAGTAACAGGAAGGGTGGTTTACATTATTCTCTGAAGAGTCTTTCAGATCATCTTCACCTCAGTTTTCCTAAAAAGTGACACACAACCCCTCCACGCTACACACTAACAGTCCCAGACTAAGATGCTTGGTGAAAGTCTAACATTATCACCTTATTCCAATAAACTGGTTCCTTCAAATCATGGGTTTGAGTTTTGAAATCTTTTTAAGCATTTTCCTACCCTGTTTCTGCTAGAAGAAAAGACTAAAATAAGCCAAGGCCACCCAACTCTATACAATTGTGTTCCACAAATTTACAAGTGGGAATCTGCTTAAATTACAAGTAGGGTATAAAGATATTTGTTCCATTCATTGTCACCCCTGCTCTTGTATGGTCCCCAGCCATACTAAATCACATCCAGACACTCCATCCTTACAACTTGGATCATATTGTGTATTTGAAATAATAAAATGGTGTCAACATATACCGTAGTATTTTAAAACAAATACTCTTGCCAAACATTTCCACATACTGATCCACTAAGAAAAGCTGGGAATAAAATTCTTAGTAGAAGTTCACATGTGTTAGATGGCAAACCACTGTGCAGGTTTAATCATCAGTGACAAGGACTAAAGTAAGAATTTATTTGACATGATTTTTACTGAATTACGTGCCAGTACTTAAAGCTCAACTTTTCTGGCCAAGGGAAGCGGCTCGTCTATTACAGCATCGAGGGAAGGCCGCATACTGTAGCACCTTCTCATTGCATGATGTAACTGTGATGAACAGACAGAAGATGTGCTGCATCCCAAGGAAATGGATTTATTCCACATGCAATCAGCTAAGCGCTTTCCCAGATGCATTAAGCTAACTTCACAGGCTAAGTACATGCAGCACTCCTACAGTTGCCTTCACCACCTATTCACAACAGTGAACACCACGAAGGCTGAGTTGCATGAGAAGGTCCAACAGCTACGAGTGAATCTTTGCTAGAATTCCTCCAGACAATCCCTGGTATGACCTCAAACTGTCCCCAGGAAAGAAGTCAGTGTTGGGCAAGTATGGGCATAGACAAATAACTTTGACCCAGGTACCAGAACTAATCACCTGATGATATGACTCAATGCTTATAATTAACAAGTAAGAGAAATCAAGCCAGTGCATTTTTCTGAAATTGTCAGAAGACAGGCATCACCACACCTTCACTAAAATGAAATAGGACTCTTCATGCAGCACAGGCATTGATTTAAATAAGAGCAAAAGGAAAAAAAGAACCATACAGTGGGCAGACTTCTCATCACTACCACACAGTAGCAATGAAGAGGCATACAGATGGCCCGGGCACCCATACTGCTCCAGAAGCTCAAATAGCTGCATGATACACACAGCCAGGGTGGACAGATGAATCTGTCAAGCATGTCTGGAAGCACTGTCTCCTAAAGATGAAAGAGATTAGAAAGCAACAGATCATCTGTGACAAAGGCTGATGACTAGCTTGTCTTCTGAAGACAGCAAACCATATAGTTGTAGTTTTTCCAGAATTCTTCCTTGAAAAGCAGACACAGCTTCTATCCTATCCAAACAGCTTGCAGTGGTATGTGGAAGAAATCCCTTCTCCTGTATACCCCCACCCGTGCATATCACAGCTCCCATCACGTCAAAGCTTCACCAACAAAGGGCAGAAGACAAATGCCTATTCTTTGACCTTGTGGGAATCTGAGTCAGTGCCTATGCCGCGCTTTGGATGAACTGCTTTGGAGGGGCCCAAGGGGTGCAAGAGGCAGATGTGTTGGGTGTTTGACAACAGGGATGCTTTACTGACAGGACCCTCTGCTGCAGCGTTGCAGGAAGAACTTCTTCAATGTGGTTTCTTTTTGATCTGCATCGTTTATGGGAGCAGCAGGGTGGCTTGGCTGTGAGACTGAAGAACTCGGGGGACATTGTTGGCATGTACAGCCATGACCGAGGCAGCAAGTGCACCTGTGTTGCTAACAGACCACACTACCAGAAGAGGTGACACAGCAGGTGAAGCGGCAAAGTGCAAACTGCAGTAATGGAGACCACCAGCCTGAGTCACCATGGAGATCAGCTCTAAACTGCTCAGCACGGCTAATGCCTTAGCAAACCACTCTGTCCTTCACAAAAAAAAAAAAAAGGATAGGGTTTTCTTGATGCTCTATTCTGCATTTCGCTGCTGGCAGACTTTATGAAAGAGGAAAGTGATTCCTGAAGGGAAAGTCTACAGAAAGGTTGGTCCTTTTCAACTGAAAAATTTGCCTAGCACTGACTCTCCTAGCATACAGACATCTCTGATACCAATTTAGGAACAATGTCATCTAAAGCATGCCAAGAGACTTTCCTCTAAATCAGAAAGAAACCTGGGAGATTAAACGGTTACTGATGCCCTCAGGAATTACTTACTGTCGTTCACTTAATAACAGATCACAGAATCCTACAGTGGCTTACCAAAAAGCCTATACTGTGCCTGATACTCAGTGCCACAGGTAGATGTTCAGAAGACAAGTTAATGGCTTTCCCCTAGAAGTCTGGGGAAAAACTCACTAAGTTAAGTGAGTTCAAGCTCAGGAGGAGATACCGGAGATGACACCCTATCACAAGACAGAAGAGACTTCACAGGATAACCAACCTGATAAGGCAAGGATTGTAAAAGGCCAGCGAGGAGTGCGGCGAGTTAGCCTGTCTGCCTGCAGTAGAGACGGCAACCTCCTCAGGCAGCAGGAGCACAAAATGACCGAGATACAAATCTCTTATTTGATCTGACTTCAGACTCATCTAACATGAGAGACACTGACAATTATCAGAGAAGACTGACAGAAAGGAGAGATTACAAACTTCGTATGCTGGCATTAGGGAAGGCAAGCTGTCTCTCCAAATTCAATAATGATTCATTGTTAAATACCTCTTTGTCTACCATTCAAATAGGCTACGACCGCCAATTCTGCAGAGAAATTAGTGTTTCTGCAATAGGCTGAAGTCTATGATGACATCACTCAGACACTAAGGTATGACAGCTCTCTGAGCAACCTCACAAGGTATGTTATCAGGATAATGAGAAGGAACTGGAAAGTAAACAGTGACACAGCTTGAAACACACTTTAGTGTGAAGCATACGAATCTCAGCAGCACTAAGCCTGCTTGCAAGCTAAAATGACATTCCTGCTGATATTAACTTGGTTGCAGTTTAAAAAGTAGAAAGCTTTTTGCCTACTGAAGTGATAAAGAATATTACCAACTTGCATAGTAAGTAGTTCTTCCTTTTACCTATCTATTTTCAATTATTTTTTTTTTTAAACAAAGAAGGAACTGTAATTTTTCCTTCATATCAGGTATTAAGTACACAAAGCATGATGTTACTTTAGATTGAAGTACCACAGACCAGTGACAGCAGCAGAAAGCAAGTAGTTCTGCCACTGCATTTCTGAAACACATTGGGACCTCAACTATGAGCCTAGACTCACTTGGAACTGGTAACCCAAATAAAAAAAAACCCACAAACCAAACCACCCACAAAAAACCACCCCAAAAACCCAAAAACAACCAAGCAAAAACCAAAACAGCAAGTTGATACCGGCATGTAGAAATCACAACAAAGCTTCAGCAGACGCTGTATCTAATCTTAGGGGAAATGCAGGGGGGGTAAACATTGGTAAATAACAAATAAGAGTTTGCAGGTTAATGAGGAAAACTTGCCTGTGTTTACAGATAACCCCACCTAACACAAGCGGAAGCATGGGAGAAAGCACAAGCGCTACAGCCTATGCACTAAATCCAGGAGGCAGAGACTGCTCCTGTGGGCTGATGAAAGACAGAAGCTGACCTTGAAGCCCACACACGGATGACAACACTGAAAGATGCCAACCGTGACCATGAAAGGAAGCTGGCTGTTGCACTGTCCCTGACAGTGCTCCTTAAGGCAATCCAAACAGCCTTCTCTTTCCTGAGCTAGGTATCAAGGTTTTATCTACAACACCTCTGAGTAAGCAACTGACAGGTAATTCAATCACTGTTCCCCTGACAACCTTTTTACCTCTGCCCAGTTCTTCCCATGAGAGGATGAATACATCCTATCAGCAGAAAACATTAGCTGAATGACACTAATGCCTGGGGTGTGATCCTGAAATGTCTGAATCGATATGTACGTTCAAATAGTTCAATGTTAACATCCATTAAGTTAGGTTTTAAAACATCTGGGCAGGGCTCACATGCAAGTTTCTACAGAACGCACGCTTACAGGAAGAGGCTTGGCACCACTTGTACTCTGAAACTCAATGACAGAGCAAGCAATCAAGACTTAAAGGATTCAAAGATAATTAGCACTGCTTTGGAGTCACAAGTTTGCATGGGAAACAACTGCCAGCCCGAGATATCCCTGTTCACTACACTTATAAAGCACATGTGCAGCTTCCACTAGCGTAACCACCCATCGTCCCATCGAGGACTAGGAAGCCAGACGAGCGGAACTCATGCTGCAGAAGGAAGGAAGAAAGAAAACAAGTCATATACATCAATTTTCTCTCCTAGATAAATTTTTAAACCAACACCTTGCTTTGTGTTTTCACGGCAATGCTCTGTATCGTGATTAGCAAGAACACAGGCAGTGACCACCCCCATCCATATTCATTCAAGTCCTTCCCGAGGGCACCCCAGTCAGCAGCTGATGGTGGTTTAAAGCAGCTCGTAACTTTGCTTGGACAGCTGCTTCTTTCAGGTCTCCTTGATAAGTATCAGTAGCTTTTCCCTCCATTTCCTTCCCCAGTCCACCCTGACTAGGCCCCTTTCTTTTCCTGCACTTGTAATCATATTTGCAGTTAAACCTATTTCAGGCCAAGTTCATATAAACTTGACTTGGTGAATCACACTAGATAGACCTATTTGATACAACAACCACAACTAAAAAGAATGTTATATACTTAAAGTGACTTGAGAAACTTTTAACACTATGAGACAGTTTGTCACACACACTCCTTCAGAAATTAACACAAACAGCCCTTGCTGACACTTGAAGTTATTATTTAATCAGTTCACGTTCATCTCGTGTATTCTTAACCACGTACATAAAAGGCTCTCTGTACTTCCAGTGAGCTCTTGCCAATGCACTGGTGATGTGTCTAAGACTGATTTTACCTCTTCACTCGCTCCTATTCCCCCCTCAGTTTTGTGGTTCCACTCACTCGCTCTGATGTGTGATGTTTTTCTAAAGCCCCAAGTCTTGGAGCTATGACATCTCATGGGAATCTCAGTTCTTCTTTCAAAAGAGAAGTTTCTGTGCGTTACAGTTACAACAAAAGAACTGGAAAATATGATTTTAATAGGCTTAAAAATCAAAAAGAACTGAAAAATATTACAAGATTATAATGGTTAATAAACCAAACACGCAAGTTTGGGAAGTCTGAGCCATGATTGGGGTCGGGAGGACGCTATTTGGGATTGGTGATGCAGCACAACTCTTTAGGTGGTTTTGGTTAGTCTCCCAGAATGAGAGGCTTAATCTGCTATTAAATGAGCAGCTATTAGAAATGCTTTGAAAAGCATCTTT